>BJKM01000432.1:0-502630 GCA_015082035.1 Chaenogobius annularis | reverse complement strand
TAAAGAGGTCGCAGAACGAAATCATTTTAGAAGCAAAACATAACTCAAATATGATAAAGTTGTAATATATAATGCATGATTAGGAAATAATTAAACTTTCAAAATAAACTAGAATAAAATACATACACAATAAATATATGTATTTATTTTTGAAGTTAATCATAAAGGTCCATATTCTTACAAACATCTGAATTTGTGTACGAACTTTAAAAACCGTGGAGAGCTTGTTGTGTAATAATTATGTTTGTTTTAGACAGAACATGGTGAGCTGGATTATTGTATTATAGTGGTATAACAGGCCCCTCACCTGTTTGTAGCGTCTGTTTCCCTCCGGATAGGACGCCGACAGGAAGCGTCCCGGTGGGAGTCAGGCCTTTGAGCGTCAGCACGCTCTCACTTTCCTCTCTGAACAAACACAAGTGCAACTGAGATGAGTGACTTTGGAAGAGAGAACGGTTTACAACAGGGCTATTCAACTTCATTTTCCCGGGGGCCAGATATTTCGGAGGGCCAAGGCTTCTGGGCTGGAGGTGCACAACACGCCACTGTAACGCAAGTTACAGGGTTGAAAAATGCATCCAAAATGCATTACTAACAACAACAAAATTACCCATCCAGTATTGAACAAAATTAAACCAGGACTAGAGTAGTATCAGGTCTGATCCGGGACTACCCCAGAATCAAACAGGTCTGAACTATTGCTAAACCAGTAAACAACTTTTATTTTATTTTTAAATATTTGGAAGATGGGTTGTGGACCAGATTAAATCGCTTGGCGGGCCTGATTTAGCCCGGGCATTATGTTGAACAGCCCTGGTTTACAGTGACCTTAAAGAGTGTGTGTATTTACAAAAATGAATTTCTCAATGTTTTTTTGGATTGTCCCGATGATGATATTATGACATTACCTAAACTGGAAATTGAGTGTATTTATTCAGTCAAAGTATTTAGTTTATTTTTATCTTATTTAGTTTTTTTGTCTATTATTTATTTCGATTTGGTTTTATTCACTGACAATGGAAATCAACCTCTTCAGATTCTGACAAACCACTGGAAAAGTGTCGTGTTAATTAAAATGAACCCCAAACGTAAATAACACTGCAAAGTTCATTTTAGGGCCACTTAGATATAGCAAAAAAACATAATCATGATAGTTTGATTACTTCTAACCTGTCAAAACGAACCTGTGCGCATTAGAAAAGTGTCCATTGCTCCAGGTTTTGAGGACAGAACGAGTGCACATCACCATCACACTGAACACAATTTTACTCTTCATTTTATTTTTTATTTAAAAATTCTTCTCATTTAAAGTGACAGTGGCTCTGACAAAACTGTGTTGAACGGCCTGAATCCGAGTGACCTAAAAACTCACATAGAGCCTCTTTAACTGCTGCTGTAAATCAGCTCTTTTTGCAGCGTTTATGTGCTTGATATTCTATTTTTTTCATAATATCTGTATCTAAGTGTGTAAAATAACATCAACATATGTCGTGCCCAAACTGTTTTTTTGTTTGTTTTTTACGCTTCAACTAAACAATTAAAGAGCTATAAAAATCAAATACTGTTCTGAATTCCTATAAATACACTCTCACAGTGATTGGTTGTCAACTCAAAGGGCCCCCGGCCACAGCCGCTCTTGTCCTGGTTTCAAATTGGGTCACTTTCCGTTTTAGTGGCAGATGTTGTCATATTTTTATGCCGGAGTAAACCCAGCAAACTTGTCAACACACATTTCTGTCCGCAACTTCAGAGCACTCCTGTGATCTAATTTAGGAGTAACTGATTTATTTTTGTTTTCATTTAGTTGTTATAAAGAATCTTGTTAACCAAACTTAAACAATAATACATTATTATTATTATTATATGTTATTTAATATATTATTATTATTATTATTATTATTATATTATTATTATTATTATTATTAATTATGTTTTAATGTATTATTATATATTTGTTTAAATTAAGTTTATTATGTTTTTAATGTATTATTATTATTATTATTATTATTATTATTATTATTATTATTATTATTATTATTATTATTATTATTAATAAACTCATTTTTCCACCAGTATCCCGGGAAGATAATCACTGAAAACAAACATTGTGGAGTAAATGAAGAACTACTTAAGATATGTCCACAGACTTATTTTTAAGACACTCAATTCAGAAGAAACGTGGAAATGACATCTAAATTGACAGTCTTAAAAGAGAACCTAAGTCTGGGGATGTATCTTAAGAAGACAAAATACTGTAAGGAAAGTGACTGTTGAAAGATTCAGGATGAGCAATGCTACCAAAATGAAGCTCATGTTATAATTCATGCTAACATTATCCCTTTAACGCAACATTGTCCACTATTTCTGCAGTTCATGGAAATGTGCTCAAACGAGCCTGTACATGTACGGTATATCTAAGTAAATTGGAACTAAAACAACCCAGGACTCCGTTATTAGCGACGGATTTGACTATTCCTCCGTGGACCCCGTCGTTCAGCAACAAAAATCTCAAATGTGGGGCAAAAAGCGAAGAGCCGCCGAACCTGAGCACGGGGGAAGACCCGCGCCATTTCCCCACAGCGCGGATCTTGTTGCGGATGACTTCTTTGCGGACGGCACTGGCGCCTCCTGGGAAAGAATTGTAAAAAAAAAAATATCAGGCTTGGACTCCGCCACATTTTTTTCAATTCAGCAAACACAAATGAGATGTTTTAGACAGCTGTGTACGGGTCTGAAGTTGCAGATTACCTCACCCTGATCGTCTCCTTCGACATGAGCTCGTCGTCGGAGCAAATGTTGAGGATATCACCAGCACTCCGTCACTATGGAGACAACACACTGTTATTTTTCAGTCAACCTCGAGCATTACAAATGCAAGTCTTCCGTTTGGTCCCGCGGTCATGAATTGGACCGAAGAATGCCGACACGATGAGGAACACAGCGTCGTGACATTATACGGGTTTGTGCGGTTCGGTTTTCCAATGATCAGGCATTCATTGAAAACTATATTTAAAAACGGCTGGTAAGATAAAGCCATTAATCTCTGGGTGAAATTTTTGTCACGTATCGTTTAAATGCCTGAGATTTAGAGGTTTAAAAATGGGTGTGTCGTCTCCAATTGCGAGTACCTTTTTCTCCGACGAAAGGAAAGACCACGTGAAGACGTCCATGAAGTTGGGTAACCAGTACGGATGAGCGAGCAATTAAACTGACGAATATTCATGACGTTGTTCTCGTATTTTAAACTGCAGCTGCAAGGGAATAAACAAAGAAGAGATTGAATAAAATAATACACAATCTGATTAGAGGAGGGTCAGAGGAAGCAAATACTTTATTGTTGTAGACGTCTAAATATTGGGCAGAAAAAATGGTGATTAGTGAAGGAACCCGTGTTTGGCTTTTCTGTACATGCGGTAACTGTGGGAGGAGACACGAGCGTTATTCATATGAATGCTGTTTTAACATGGGAATAAATGAACGCACAACGTACCCTGCGTCTTGCGCTTCGTGGGCTCTTATTACCGACAGCAAGTTATTATTTACCAAAAAGTCACACACAGCTGCATAACTGCAAGAAACAGACAGAACAGTACATCAACTATTCAGTCCCAAATATCAACAGTGAAAAGAGAGTGGCATTGGCATTTTCATGAATAAAGGGATTAAGACTAGCCCGACTAGCCTAAACTAAGATTTTAGATTAAACCATTTCTGGACTTTAACTAGGATCAAATCCAGGATGATCCAGGTCTAAACCAGGAACAAAATCCTCGAATCAACTGTGTTTAAGTTAAAACTATAAAAGAATCATAATAAATATTTAACTTTTTCCCCCCAAAAGGTTGGCTTTCTCATTTATCTATTTATTTTTGTTTCTTTTTTTTTGTTTCTTTCATTTTCTTTCGTTTTCTTTTATTTATTTTATTTTTTCTCAATTATTCATTTTTCTTTCTTTCTTTCTTTTATTTATTTATCTATAGGCAAATGCTACCATAAAAAGGTCACACAAAACATAAAACACAAACAGTATCAAAACACGAGGGCCACAGATGACAATAACTTCACATTATGATAACACACAGCAACAACCACAACAACCACCAACACAACAACCACAAGAACATCAGATTAAACAGAGCACAAGGCGGGACAGGGCGGATCCCCCAGCGCAGGCTCAGGGGCTCAGAGCCACAAGCACACATCAAATCACAATTCATTCAGTTCAGTCTTACAAAGTATTAAAAAAAAATCTAAATGATCACATTTCATCATGTCATTTTTCCTTTAAATAGTGGATTGTTCTGAAAAATAAAACAATATACGGCACATAACCTAAAATGATGAACCTTGACAACCCCACACTAAACCAGAACTAACTTTTGACTAAAGGGGCTTAAACCAAGGACTTAACTTCAACTAAACCTATGAATAAGGTTTTTTCTCAATTAATAATTCATTAATTCATCAATTGCATAGATTTGATTTGTTTTTTAAAAAGATGTTAAGAAAGTATGTTGTTGTTGCTGTTGTTGTTGTTGAAGTACTAAAAAAGTCTCAGGATACATCAGCTTAAATATAAACATTTCCCTCACATCGCATTAACTTCCACACAATGACGTCATCTGGTCGGCTAACGTCAGTCCAAAAGAAAAAAACTGCATCCAAACTGCGCTCGTCCAATGTTTTTTGAAAATACAATTGTACTTTTATTGTGACTATTAACCCGCATGGAGCGTCATTTATAAAAGACCTGCATAAACCGCGATCTGACCCAAAAAAACAAATTACATTTCCCCTTTTGTCAAATGGCCTCTTTTAGCACAATTAGCCTGGCAGAGACAATTTAGGCAAACAGCCACATTTAAAGCAGGGATTTATGAGCCATATTCTGAGGCGTGGAAAGGAAATGTATAAGAAGATGGCACTTTTAAACGTCTAAGATACATTATGTTATTGTACATATAACGCCTCTTTTGGCGACGTTCTCTATGTAAATAAAACTGCAAAATGTCAGAAATCCTGTGCTTTGAGAGTCACAACAGAGCTCTGTGCCGAAGGCTTTGGTTCACACATTATTGTATTATTATCATTATCATTATCTATTATTATTATTATTATTATTATTATTATTATTTTGTTGTTGTTGTTGTTGTTGTATTATTATTATATTTAATTTTTTATGGTTTTTATTATATTTTGTTGTTATTATTATATTATTATTTGTATTATTATTATTTTGTTATTATTATTATTATTATTAATATTATTATTTTTGTTATTATATTATTAATATTATTTATCATTATTTATATTATTATTTTTGTGATATTATTATTATTATTATTATCATCATTATTATCATAATTATTATTTTGTTATTATATTATAATTAATATGTATATTAATTATGTATTATTATTATTATTATATTAGTAGTAGTAGTAGTAGTAGTAGTAGTAGTAGTAGTAGTAGTAGTAGTAGTAGTAGTAGTAGTAGTAGTAGTAGTAGTTATCATTATCATTATCATTATCATTATTATTAAGGAGCGACGGCGAAGTGAGCTCCAGTCGGTTGAGGTCGGTTCGGTCAGGGGTTTGGCTCGATTAACAAAATAATATAAAGTGGCCAGTGCTTTTGAATGTGGATTTTCGTTTGTTATTTCCTAAATGTCTCTCAAATGTGTAAATGTTTTTAAATTTGTTATATTTTCACTTTGCCCCAGGTCCCCAAGAAAAAGAGGTCTCGATCTCAATGGTTCTAACAAAAACTCCAAGGATTTAGCATTTAAAGTTCCACGCATGAGGAAACAAATGACCTCCAGGCAGAGAAACTGGCCGGTGCCACTGCGCACCAAGCTCAAATACAGCGGGGGGACACTTGCGGTAAAAGCCCCTCCGTGTCTGGAACTACCTGAAAAAGTAGGAGCAGCCTCGGACGGAGTTGTGGTTGAAGTGCTCGGACGTCTTCTCGCTGCCGTAGTCCTCCCGGGTCGGCCCAGATCAGGTCACACATGGGCCCGAAGGCTGGGGGCTCCTTAAACTCGGTCTAACTGTCAATCACAAGTTCAACACACCAGAGCGCACACACAAACACACACACACACACAAACACACCAATGAGACAGGCTGTCGTTTCAGATTCAGAACATCTTAGTTGTATTGAGTATGTTGACATTTTTATTCATAATACATTTATTTTTTTTAAATTTAGTTCATTGTAAAGAGCAATATTGGTCAAAAAATGTGACATTTTTGAATTTTTGGGAGTAAAGGAAAGTAGGCGGGGATAGGGGGCTGGTGAAAACAGACATTTTCTGAGCACTCAAACCCCAGATACAAGGCAATACAATATGAATGAAACACGTACGAATCAAACTAAATGTAATTCTAAGTCAAACTAATTATGAGGGAAACCATCACAGAGCTCCTGCACATGTGGTCACGGTATCCCAGCATGCAGCACCAGAGTCCCAGCATGCACACCAGAGTCCCAGCATGCAGCACCAGAGTCCCAGCATGCAGCACCAGAGTCCCAGCATGCACCACCAGAGTCCCAGCATGCACCACCAGACTCCACACAGCATAGGTGGAAGTCGCACTGAAACGAACAAACTATCTGAGTTTTGAGGGATTGTGGATTGTTTTGGCGTCGGGATTTATAAATGAGCATGAGCAGATGAAAAAACAAATGATCATGAGTAGAAGAAAAACAACAAAATAACATGAGCAAGCGATCATAACCATGAGAAAATTAATGACAGAAGAAATTCAAAGATCGCATGATTGCAGAAGAGAAAACGATCATGAGCAAAAGAGCATCATGAGCAAGAAAAACAAAAAATAATCATGGCAGAATTTAAAAAAATTATCATGAGCAGAAGAAATTTCAAATGATCACGACCAGAATAAACAAATGATCATGTGCAGAAGAGAAAACAAAAAATAATCCTGAGCAGAAGAAAAACAAATGATCATGGCAGAAGAAAAACAAAAAATGACCATGAGCAGAAAAAATATCACAAGCAGAAGAAAAACCATGAGCAGAAGAAAAAAAAAAATGATCATGAGCAGAAGAAAAACAAAGGATCATGAGCAGGAAAAAACCAGACTTTTACAGGATTTAAAGCTTCAGATCAACTTTATTAAGATTGTGTATTGGCGATTCTAATAATTATGAATCTGTTAATGAAACGATCACAAATGCTTTTCAAAAACACTTCCATCACTGACTGTTTAATAAAATCACAAACTAAATCCAAACCAATGATTTTCAGGTGTTTCGTACATCGATATGAGTGAATGATCCTCTGTCGTGTACAACAGCTTCACTTTAGTCACAAAACAACATGTTTTCATTGTTTTATCACAATCACCATTTTAATTGTCAGTATCAGTAAATGTTTTATGTCCAAGGTTTTATAATAAAGAATATTTCTCACAAACATCTCCACAGACACTTTGTGATGACATTAGAAGGTGAAAGGGCTCAATCTACTTCTAAATCTAAACCCTTTAAAACACACTCAGACCAGGTGAGGCTCGTAATGTTTAATCTGATTCGTTTTTAAGATGTTTTGTTATTTAAGGCTTCATTTAACGGCAAAGATAAACTCCAAAAGCTACATTTTGTTTTTTCCGTGACGCGCTCTACACATTTAGTCACGTGGTGCAGGAGCTCTGTAACATGGTAAAAAGGTTGACCAAGGTTATGAACTTGAAACATCTAAACTGTCAACAAATCCAGACATTACAGAGATTTTCCTATTTCTGTCAAAAATATCTCACTATTTTACTATTCAACATCCATTTCTATAATTTATTACATGAAATACAACACTGGTGAAACAAAAGTGAAGAACACAAAGGTCTATTAGATGGTTGAGGTGGCATATTGAGGCCATGTTAGCCCAAATGTTGAAGTGGAATCCACAGCGCTCGGAAAACCCCCCAAAATGCACCGATCTGTTCCCCGGGCGGTGACTTACTTTCCTGATGTCGTCTAAGCAGTTGATTTCGGGGGAGAGTCCTCCGTGGACGCAGAGGAACTGCTGGTTTGAGCAGCGCGGCGAGGGGCAGGCAGTCGAAGGCCTCCATACAGGCGTCATAAACACGCTCCCGAGTATTTGATTTTACCTTTAAAACACCACAGCGACACGCACAGAGGTGAGGAGACCGGGTACAAACGTCAAGGTCAATTTTGTAGGAGGAAAAGCAATTAGAAGTACCACTTTTTCCATTTCAATTTCGATTTATAATTGTGTGAAATAATGATGACATCACACCAGAAAACACAATTCTTGGCACAATAATTTGTATTTGACGACTAAAAATACATCAGAGCGCCTTAATTTTGTTGAATTCATGTTTAGAGCGTCAAAAAAGTTGTTTCTTTTGTGTAAATTCTGCATACACTTTGACTGGAATGAGTGTCCCTGGTGTGATGTCACTTCCTGTCATTTTCTACAGATTTTTCAACATTTCCTACACAAATACCTGCTCGATTGGTATAAATACACCAAATAAAGCCAAAATTAGAAACCGTTAAAACCTGTCATGGGCACTTTAAATTAAGTAATGTATTCCCTTTTTACCAGGGGGTTTAAGCTGATAAAAGACAGACTTATACTATTCTATTCTTACTATATTATTTACTCAGTTTGCCAATAAAACGTGGCGCATGACATTTTATATTTTATTATAGTTGCATTTATGTGTTTTGACCGACTTCAGTCGTCACAGGAGAAGCGGTGGTGTAAACACATTAGCTGCACAAGCCTCGGGGTCAGATTAGAGGGGGGGGGACGACCATATAAGGAGTCTGTGGGAGGAAGTGCGAGGCTAAGTCATGCCCTCAAGTAACTCTCGTAACAAAACGTAATACACTTTAAAGAAGTGCGTGTGACAGGCTTTATTATCATTTATTTAGACCTTTATTTAACCAGGAGGTATTTAACCCTAACCACAATCAACACAGTAAAGAATAAAACAAAGAATAATATTATAAAAACAAGAAAAATATTAACAATTCTCAATCTCAACTTCACTTTTTTACACTTTTCTTGAACGTATCGAGTGGCATTACAGCTTCCAAATGAAGGTCTTTTTGTGGTAAATATTTATCAATAGTTTTCCACGTGTTAAGTGGCAGTTTGTGAAGAAAAAAGAAAATGGCAGGATGTTGCATTGAGTTCTACTTGCCTTATGTTTTGTCCGGAGACTGAAAATCTCTCTTTTTTCAGGTATTTTTGTATTATTATATTGTTATTGTTATGGTAACTATAATACACTATCCTTTCCATTTCTTTTTTATGATTATCTCAGCTATGAATCATGTGTTTGCACTTAATAAAAATAAATATAAAGGAATCCTTCCATTTGATAAATACATACGCAACATTTCATCCAAAATTCCGAGGCAATTTACTCTCAAGGAAGAAATCTTTCTGACCGTTGAACAATTCATTCCACAAAATAAAGTCATACATTTTAATTCATCAACTGATCAGTGTCCACTTTTACTCTGTGGGGACTAAAAATCAGGTTCCGTGACGAGGAAAATCCTTCAATAATAGATCAACAACACGGTTAATATGTTAAAATATATTAAAAATCGGAGCTAATCTTTAGTCAGCAGTTGCAATTCCAATACATTTCTTAATCTTTCTAGTGAATTTATGTGTATATTTGTGTCTGCTGAGACTTAAAACCTTGTCCCCAGGAATGTGCTAAAAACAAAACATAAAAAAACTCTTCAAACCATAAGAAATGTAAACTAAATGTTTCAACTGCAGTACTTTTACTTTTGTACTTTGTTACTTTCCACCACTGCCATAACATCATGAGATTTTACGGCCACATCTTAGTTCGGTCCATGATTTCTTACACGGCACACACTGATACTGAACACTGTAAGAGCATACTCGGCGTCTCCCCCCTCCCGCGTCCTCCGCCTCCCCCCCGCTCGGGTGAACAGGGAGGCGTGGGGGGGAGCTCTGCCACGCACTGACAGGAGACTATTTGCAGCTGGCACAGTGGTTTTCTCCGTGTGCCATTGGGAGCGTTTGTCTGGGAGTTTGCATACTGATGTGTCCACAACCTGCGCCGCGCTCCAACACGAGCGGTCCAGTGGAGTGTGGGAAATACCACTGAAGAGTTAGCGCTGAAGGCTAACGAGGCTGTCGATACCGGACTGGGAGAGGGGCATTAAAAACATGTGCCAGTCTATGGTCATGCCCAGCTCTGTTTTGGTTTGTTTTATATGTATATATATAATTTTTTATTATTTTTATTATTTTCTTAAGTAATATTTTCCTACAATGGAATGAGGGATTTCACCGACTTTTTTAATAATATTTTTTTGGTATATATATATATTTTTTTTTCATCTTTCTCTCTTCCGTTGTGTAGGTCAGTTTGTTTCATGTATGTTTTTGTTGTTTTATGTTTAAAAAATAAATTGCAAAAAAAACAAAAAAAGCATCATTCTGGGCATTTCTTATGTCAAATTACATTCATTACAACTCAATTCCTGACTGACATTTAATGTAAAGTAATGCATGCTTTTCTTTTTAAGTTAATAACAATACAAATAATGCATAATATGTGCGACATTTCAATTAAAGTGCCCCCTTCAGGTTTGGACGACTCATTGAACTAAAATGCAATTAAGATAAATATAATTTGATTTTTTTCTAAAAATTATAAAAATGTTATCACAGAATAGCAAATGTTTTAAATTTACTATTTCACTTCCTGTTTGAAATTGATGACATCACACTGGGAAATTATCCAGCAAACACTGGGCCAAAACTCATCTAATGTCACAATTTTTTTAATTTGACAAATACAAATATTTGAGAGCGACTTTATTGTGTTGAATTCATGTTTAGAGCGTCAAAAAAGTTGTTTCTTTTGTGTACATTTTGCATAAACTTTGACTGGAATGAGTGTCCCTGGTGTGATGTCACTTCCTGTCATTTTCTACAGATTTTTCTACATCTTCTCCACAAATACCTGCTCGATTGGTGTAAAACTATAATTTATATTTACAACAGGTATAAATACACCAAATAAAGTCAAAATTAGAACATCATAAAAACCTGTCATGGGCCCTTTAAATTTAATAGTAGCTTGTTTCTGAGTTGCTTTCAATCCCAACCTTGTACAACAGGTAATCATGACCAGATTAGATTAATGCAGTGACCATAACATCAGAATCAAGATAACCCATTAAAAAAAACTCCCAATCATCAATTAGCAGCTCCATTGACGGAACAGAACCCTAATAAAAAAGCGTTATGATATATTCTGCAGAGGGTGTTCGTGTGTGCGCTCACTCACATTCTTGTTTGAAGGTGAAGTACTCGGTGAGGTGGCGGCACTCGTGGTTCCCTCTCAGCAGGAACAGAGTGCCGGGGTGGTTGATCTTCAGAGACCAGAGGTAGAGCACGCACTGCGGAGGAGAGACCGTGAGTACGTCCGAGCATAATACGAAAGAGTTGTGTGGCAGTGGCATGTTTGTGTGTTCCGGTTCTCAGGCCAAAACTGAACGAGCCCCGTGTTTGGTGTTGCCAGATCCTACGACTATCAAACCAGTTGGAAATGAAAGGCATCGCTCCGATCTAGTGGTCAGAGCTCGTTGTCTGAACTCTGGTGGTCCTGGTGGAGATAAAAAGGTTTGTATGTGTCCACAATGAGCAGATTAAAGTGCCCCCTACAGGTCGTACGACTCGTTGCGAACTAAAACACAGTTAAGACAAATATATTTCGAATTTTGCCCCAAAAAAATGTTTTAATGTTATCACAGAATAGCTCATTTTTTAGATTTATAATTTCACTTCCTGTTTGTAATTGATGACATCACACTAGGAAGTTACCCAGCAAAGACTGGGCAAAAACTCATCTAATGTCACCATTTTTTTTTATTTGACAAATAAAAATATATAAGAGCGACTTTATTTTGTTGAATTCATGTTTAGAGCGTCAAAAAAAGTTGTTTCTTTGTGTGAATTCTGCATAAACTTTGACTGGAATGAGGAATGTCCCTGGTGTGATGTCACTTCCTGTCATTTTCTCCACAAACACTTGCTTGATTGGTGTAAACAACAGGTATAAAGACTCAAAATGAGAAAATCGTAAAAACCTGTCATACGGCCCTTTAAGGTAACTCTTTTTTGAGGGGAGAAAAACGTGTCCAGCAAAGCGAGGCGTACCGACCGACATCTGACCGTTTGGCCGCTGTCACTCAGGACACGTCCAACTGTGCAGTCGATAACCCCCGCTGTCACAGCCCACGAGGTTTGGAGCGAAAACGCAGACCACCCGAAGACCACGAGGGAGCTGCCAAACTTTTGCGCCTACGCCTGTGTTTGCCGAGACGCGAGGGAAGCCAACTTTGTAACCTCGGTTTACCAAGTACATTTTAGCTCCACAAAGCCACTTGGACAAGACCCCCTCTCGCTCATGGGCTGCTCATGTTGGGTTGTTTGGAAATGAAGACAATGATCAAATTATGTCTTGCATAAAAATAAGTTCATGAGATGTGATGAATAAAGAAATGCCAACATTGAAAAATACATGCTTGGACTAAATGAGACTTACATGTTGGGCGTGTTATGTCGTGATTTTGTTTATGTCATTGTGCCTTTACTTTACTTTACTTGACTTTTATTTACTTGTATTGATTTATTTGTTATCATGTATTATGTATTATCTGGTCTTGTTCCTTGTCTTATGTTTCTATTTTTTTAAAAATTTTGAAAAATGGAAAAATTCAATATTTAAAAAATATTAATAATACCAGTGCACCTTCTTCTGTTAATAATAATAATGAATAAGCTGTTAGCCTTGTCTATTGTAGGTTTATAAATTATAATTCAAACTCCACATTTTGTAAATAAGCTTATGTAGTTTACATTCATCTCACTATAAAACCTTTGGGGATAAGATACATTTTCCCTCTGATCGATGTGATTAAAGTGCAGGGATTATAAAGTGTTCAGACTAAACCTTTAAACCTGCTCCAGACCAGGCCAAGATCTCTGGCTACATTACATACCTCACATACTGTACCATAAATTATACAGCCCATTTTAGTTTGATCAAGAGTCAGTTCACATTACCATTCCAAAAAAAGGAACTTAAATCCCAACTGAGCCTGTGTTGCCAGAGTCTTAACCCGCAGAACAAGACACATCCAAGTGTTGCTCCTCCTCAGTCTAAGGACCAGAACATCCAGACTCCAGACACACTGAGCTGCAGAGGCCAAACTAGCTCTGACTCATGATTGGTGCAGGAGCTGGGCTGTAGTGACCATCAGGGACCAGAGCGAGGACAAAGCACAGGTTTAAACAACTTTGAAACTGGCAACGCCAAAAGACGGACTCACGTGAGGCTCTGACTGGAGAAACGTCTTGAGAGCCAACACAACGAATGACGAAATGAACTTGTCCGTCATTCAGATTCAGAAAACTTTATTGATCCCAAAAGGCATTTCATTCACAGCTTAATGGAGCAGTTTGCACACCATTTCACAGTTTAAAAAGTGGAACTCTTCGGGGAACACAGGCAGGTCATGTTTATGAAGTTCTGAAGTAAAATTCGACATATCGTCCCCTCCTTTAATCCTTTAAACGCATTTCAGAACACGCTTGTCGAAAGTCCAAACGGGGTGAGCCGGTTCGACCGTAAGACCAGACGGACGTTTTGCTCGAAGACACCATAGTTCCCAAACACTTTCGCCGATCGCGGCCGTTGAAATTTCACTCGGACGTATCGTCAGCCCCCCCGTAACCCGCTCGCCAGAACACGTGAACGAGAATCCACATTCCGCGCGCTGATCAAAACGAATGGCATTGTGTCATTCGGAGCCCCCTTTCTATAAATAAAACCGGCTCTACGGGCTTCGCACAGAGCTGTCGTTCCCATGGCAACAGCAGACGGATAGGTATATATACGAGAGCGGCTATAGACTGCAGTCACACAGGGTCACGGCGAACGCACTCGGCGACAAATATGTAGCGACAAGAGCGTGTGTGTGTGATTCTGAGGCATGGGTAACGTCAGTGTCGGGCTACTCATTTAAAGAGGTCGTTTGAATAATGCAGCAAGCAATTATTTTGGGTTTGGATCGGTAAAGCTGAGGCTGGCCACAAGTTCACGTACCAAAACGCTTATTTAAAAAGGGGGAAAAAGGTAAGATTTGTACATTCTGTTGTTGGGAGAGCGGCAGACGTCTAACTCTTTGTCGGTGCGTTTTCATCATCCAAACCTGCTCCAGTGGTGTCGTTCACAATGTAAGTTTGGATGTAAAACGACAGCTTTTGGTCAACATTAGCATAACGTTAGCTGTGTGGTGTGAAGCTAACTGAAGGCACGGCTCCGTCTGAAGCTCAAGTTACGACTTTAAATCTTTGTTTTAACACAAAAAGAACTGACTGAGTTGAAACTACAACAGGCGTGCAGATTTGTGATGTCAAAACAAGTCCTTTTCAAGTACAATAACAAGTCACAAGCTAGCATTAGCCAACTGTTAGCCAAACTCACCCATTTTGTGTCAGATCAAACAAACAGGAACATAAAGTTGGTTGTTCAAATCCGTTTTGTATTTTTTCTTGACCAGGGTTGTGGTGATACTAAAATTTCAAACTTGAGTTCGATACTAAGGGCCATACTTAGGGCTGGGCAATTCATTAAAGATCGACAGATCGAGATGGAGACACGTATATTATTATATACAATTATTTGGGTGGATGTGGTATCGCAGGTTCCAAACACTCAAAGAGTGGTGAGTGGTATTGACAGATATTAATATCAGATGATAATTTAACAAAGCATCAGGAATTACTCTAAATGTGGCTGTAAAATGTGTAACTATAAATGTGTAAATGTATAAATGTAAAATGTGTAAATGTAAAATGTGTGTAGATATGAATGTGCAAATGTGTAGATGTAAAATGTGTAACTGTAAATGTAAAAAGCATGAATGGACCATAAAATGAATCAAAAAAGTGAAGAAACAACCCTTTATACCTTTGTTTGGGAGATTATTATAGTATCGATCTGTTTTTGAGGTTATAATAGTTTTAATTATAGACAATATAATAGATCATCTAATTTTGCATTTCTCCAAAACAACAAATGCAATATTATAATTTTTTCCAACTATCTCTCACCTCTAGTGGGCAGCTTGACAACAAACATAATGAAATGATGATTATTTTTATTTCTGGCATACATCTGCATAATCACGTTTGACCACGACGTTGCCCGCCTCTCTGAAAACCGCTCAGAAGTTCCATAGTTATTACCGTCTGTTGCGCACATTTTGCCCGTCTTTATTCAGCGCGCTAATGAGAAGCAACCGGCCACTGTCCTCTCAGCTCGGGGGTCTCTCATATGCATATGTATTGTATGTAAATGTCCACCCCCCGCTCGCCCGGATCAAAGCGAGTTAGAATCAACACATCACATTAAATAGACCCGTCGCGTGCTGTGCGGTTTAGACTTTGGCAAATTGCTCGTCTGCTGGAAAAGATGAAAAACGCCGCTTCAAAAAGGTGGCAGTGGCTGTTGGCGTTGCCCGGGAAACGCCATGAGCTCCGAGCTTCACCATCGCCGTCAGTCAGCGGCACAATAGTTTTCGGCATCCGCGGGTGGCGTCACGACAACTGCGATGTCAAAAGTAACGTTGTGAAGGTGACGCCATCGGTTAGACGCGGTTCAAAGGAGACATATCGAGCACAATTGGCTTTTCGGCGTTTAACCATAGTTACGTCGTTCCCTCATCACAAACAAGCCTGTTTTTTTGTGTTTCGTTGAATCCTGTTCACAAGGTTGTCTTCAAGGCGCGCTCAGAAATAACTCGGTAAATAAACTACAGTTACGATTATTGCAAGAAAAAGCATCACGATTTAATGATTATTCCCGATTATCGCCGAGACTGAAACCTTGTCTAATGCGTTACTATTCCTCGAGTTTGTGACCATGACATTGAACTGAAAAAAAATCAAGTACATTCGACAAAAACAGCTAGATACAAAAGTACTTTTTTAAAACTTCTAAAATTGTCACAATTATATATTATTATTATTATTATGATTATATTGTGGCCTGATTACTTACAAAATCTAATAATCTCGACGTCCCTACAGGCAGCAGAGGGCGCTTCAATGACTGAACTGGCAAAGAGCTAGAGTTTGTGCAGTGCGTTCGTGTGGACAGGACACATAATCATAACCATATTCATTCATACAAGGGTGGGAGGTGGGGGGTCTTGCTCAAGGACACACACACGGCCCACTGACCTGAATAACTATAACGCAACAGATTAGCCAATGGGCCATGCTAGATTTTTTAAAATGGATTTACAAACATAATTCTCACCTAAAAAATATTTTAAAAATGAACTTGAAAACTGCCTGACTCAACGGGCCCCGGTTGGATCTCAAAACGCTGAACTGATCTGACCCCGGACCAGACCTTTAAAGAGGGTCTTGTAAATCCACGCAGCCATTTGAAAAGCTCAGCCTTATTTTTAACTGTTCCAATCAGTATGCATGAAATGTGCCCTTTGGAGGTGTCATTGAAATGGCCTGGGAGACAAGGAGCAGGGCGGCGCGACTCGTATTTCAGCCAAGACCACCAGTTCAATCAGCAGTAAAACGGAGACGCAGAAGAGAGCGGGGCCTTGTCTGAGCCTCGTTTTTATTCTGTATGTAAAAGATAAGCTATAGACTATTTCATTTTATTTTCTGGCGCTACACCACAGGTTAAAGTTTGCCAAGATTTCTCTGTGATTGACAGATTGTTTTCAACTGTGTCGGAAAGTTCTGAAGGCTAAATCGAGCGTGCCTACACTTTTACATAGGATGTGAACAGACAGAAAGCACACACAGATCATACAAACATATTGCCATTTAACTTTGGTCTTAGGTCGTGTCCCCAGTTGTTTGTGTTTTGTGTGTCTTATGCTTAGGGCCTATTTTTCAAAAAGCGCCTGAAAAAAATGATCCTGATTTCAAACTGAAGCTGCTCCTGAACCCTCTGGAGCACAAACAATTGGCTGGAGCCTTTGTGAAGCTGAGACTGTAGTTTTGGACTCTGATGTCTGTTTTACTCTAATTACAAGTATAAACAAGCTCTGCACAGAGGAAATCGGATTTTAAATCTCGCCTAGATTTTCTTTGTTAAATATATGAAGGAGTAAAGCTGGTGTTGGAGGTGAGGACTGAGTGACACTAGTTTTAGCATTCATTGTGTTTACCTAAAACTTAAAAATAAGTTTTAGGGACTTGTAATAAGGCAGAAAAGTCCAGGCAGAATCTATATAAAAGTCCTATTCATTATTCATTTTATTTTAGGGTAATTTTTTACTTGAGGGTTTGGAGTACAAACTGACCCTGATGCTTCCCAGAATGAATGATTTGACAGGAAATAAGAGGGTTAAAGCTTTATTTCCAACGTCGCACGTGTGGAACGTCCTCCTTTTAAGGGGTTAAAATGAAGAAAAAAAAAATAATAATAATTTAAAAAAGGGGGGAAAAAAAGGTAATAAAAACAGAACAGAGGGGTGATGCAGCCGAGTAAAGGTCAACATTGTCCTTTTTACTGCTCTTATTTAACCACTCATTTTAAAGTGAGGAATAACAAACAAGTTCCTATTTTACATTTTTAACAAAGAAATCTAACTTTATAGTGAGAGTGTGATTCACTTTTTGTCAGTAAAAAGACGTTGTGAGCTTTGAAAGACACAGCAGGCACAATGACAACATACTTTTGTGCATCCGCTTCCCCAACTTTGACATGTAAAATAGACAACTGAGGAAGATTAAAGGCGCATTCCGTAACTTTTCTGGTGTCTGCTTGTGTCCGTGGAGATGTTGTTGCTTTGATATTTCACAATACGGCATTAAACTTACCATTCACCAAGAAGACAAGCATCATCACGTTTGGTTTTTTTTTAAAGGTATTTTTTTAACAATAAAACAACTGAAAGAAGTTTATTGCTGTACTGTGGAACATTCCAAGCAAAGAAATAACATCTCCATGGAGACAGTGGCAGACAGAAAAGGTTACATAGTGCACCTTCCACTATTTCTAATGAGTAAAATAGAGATAATGAAGTTGTAATGATGATTTAAGGGTGAAAGTAGTTGTACCTCGATGCTGAAGTATCCTCGGTCGACGTAGTCCCCGAGGAACAGGTAGCGAGTGTTACTGGGCGACCCTCCGACTTCAAACAGCTTCATGAGGTCGAAGAACTGACCGTGAACGTCGCCGCAAACTGCCAAGACAAACGCAAAAGCATTGTCAATACAGCAGGTCGCAGGAGCTAATCTATTTGCCGCGGTAACTGGGCTCGAGTCGAACACACAGCCTACAACAGCAGGGAGGACACGTGAAATCCACTCCAAACGCGGGCATGACCTGAACTCGTCCTCGCTGAGACTTTTTGAAGAGAATACAGTCCAAATTCCACCCTTGTTCTGTGTTTTGTTCTTGTTTTTTTGCTGAAGAGCCTGTCAGCTGATGGAGGGTACGCGGCTTGAATAACCAAATACAGTCAAAAGATGTGAACGGAGTTATTACTGTTTGTTTATAAGAGTGAGAATCATTAGAGCAGGGCTATTCAACTTTATTTTCCCGAGGGCCAGATTTTCCGGAGGGCCGTGGTCTCTGGGCCGGGAGTGCACAACACGCCGCTGCAACAACCTTTCGGGTCGCACAATTTCAATACATTTAGTGAATACATACAAATAACTACTGCTCGATTACATTTTTGTGAGAAATAACATACAAAATACTTTACCGACATTGCTCACCCACCAACCCAGAACTGAACCAGAATTAAGTTAGGACTAGACTAGAACCAGCCAGGTCTGAACTAGGACTAACCCAGAATCAAAGAAGGACTGAACCCAACACCAAACCAGGTCTAATCGAGTGCTTACCCAGAATTAAACCAGTAAACAAGATTTATTTTTTATTTTTTTCAACATTTGGAAGATAGGTCCAGGGCCGGATTAAATTGTTTGGCCTGATTTGGCCCCCGGGCCTTAGGTTGAATAGCCCTGCATTAGAGTGTAATATCAGTCATCTGAGTTCATTTGGCCTGACAGAGAAAACAACAGTGCGATAGAAGACAGAAAACAGTTACACTTTTCTGTCCCGAAGGCTACATTTCGCCATGACAGCTGCAGCGTGAAACGGGGAGAGAGAGGGCATAGACATTCGGCAAAGGGTTGATGGCTAGAATTGAACCCGGCCTCGGCAACAACCTCGGCAACACCCCTAACCACTGAACCACCAGGGAACTGCGACTCTTGTTTTTAAAGGCTTTTGGCGCCGCGGACACAGAAAATCACCCTGGACTGTTGGAGCTGTTGGTTTCAAGTTGTTTTCACACGTTTAACTCGTGTCTGCAAAGGACATGACATGCTAGGTAATAAAACCTGCCTGTTCCAAGCATGGAGCTAATAAAATATTTGGATACGGTCTTGCTAGCTTAAACCAGTCGCGAGTCGGCGCCAGTGGCCAGAAAAACACGCCACAGAAGCCAGTCAACGTTTTGGCAGGGGTGAAAGTACAAGAGCAGCAAGATGTTTCTGGGACTTTGTTGTACCTGTGATGGGCGCATCCACCTCCAGCATGCACTTCTCCTGCCGCAGGATGTTGGCCCCATCGTTGATGATCTTCAGGGCCACTTCCTCCTCCACGCGGCCCTCCTTCACCAAATGGTTTCTCAGCATCTCCGCGTTGGGCTTCCCATTTTCAAACAGCTCCTTGACGGTCAGCTTATGTTGGGGCGGGTATGGCACAGCTGGCAAAAGAAACACAGTATGAGTGGGTAAGCTTACTCAAGTGTTCTTCTCTTACTATGGAGCTTTTATAGTTTCAAAAAGATGTGTATGCCTGTGATTCCATTTATCTGTAATAAGACGTGTGTGTAAATTGATTAGTGCGTTTTGTAATTCAATGTGTGCATAAATTCAATTTGTGCATGCCTTTTTCCATTTGTGTGCGCGTAATTTGATTTCGTGTCCGTATTTGAGTAATATTTGACTCGTGCTAATCTAAAGTGATCATGTCGTAAGTGTAAATAGGGCAAAACATTTATGAATCCTACGCACGCAGCTCTAAACACATTAGTAATCAATCATTTCACACAATAAATCAAGCACATGGTCCCCTTTCAAATAGAATAAAATTAAATTAAATTAAATAAATTAAATAAATTAAATAAATTAAATAAATTAAATAAATTAAATAAATTAAATAAATTAAATAAATTAAATAAATTAAATAAATTAAATAAATTAAATAAATTAAATACAATTAATTAAAATTAAAATTAAAAAAAATTAAAAAAAATTATACACATAAAATAAAAACATCAAAAAGTAAAAAAATAAATGCCTGAAACACCAAATGATGAAAAGTTCTACAAGCACTATTTAAAACAACATTAAAAATCCGTACAACTCCTTCTACCAAGGCCAAAAAATGAAAACAGTTGTCATTTCTTTTCATCATAAACATATTTCTTGAGAGCTGCAGAGGCGGGACAGACGTAAAGAGACCCAGTGTGCCTGTAATCTGCCTCCTACACAGTCCTTTTACCGCAGCTGCAAAGGTCACTGCCTCAGAACGCTGGATCAAACAGAGACATACGCGACACAAAACACTTAAAAACTGAAGAAAAAAAAGGACCACAAATACTTTTAGAAGAGTTTTATCATTTTTTGCCATGTCAAGGTGGAGGTGTACATCAAGGCTTCAAATATTTGCAACTAAATGTTCATAATGCGGCAAAATGGATAAAAACAAATGATTCAGATTGACGATATTATGTCACTTGATCAGACGGCTCCTAAAATGTGGCTGTAAATTTACTTCAGAGATTTAAGTATTGCACAAAGCTTGATTAACTACAAAAGTGCAGTGTATTTTAAAGATTATTTCTAATTTTTATTTCACGAAATCTGTGCCTTAGTCATCACATTTCTGTCACAGCAACTTTTTAAACGTGAATTATTGCATAATATTGTTTAGCCCATTTGCACAATAATTATCGAGACATTACAATCAAATTCATAATTACAGCAGAGTGTATTTGGGCCTGTCTTAAGCTAAATGAAATAGTTACAGGTAAAAAAAAATGTATTGTTCTCAACATTGTTTGTATATTTTATTCATTTAAAAGGGAATAAGGAAAAAGAAAAATTCCCAATTTATTTTATTTTAAATTTTTCAAAGTTGAAAAAGTTCTAATTTCATGGAATGAGCCTTTCATTGTAGACAATAAAATGTACTGATGAACTCAGAACACAACAGCCGTATCCACTAGTCAACACGGCTCGAACCAATAACTTTGTGGTTTGTGGGCAAACACACTGCCGTCCCTGCGTTAGCCTCTTAGACTTAGTCTTTTTATAAATCAAGAGCATGTTGTGATTAAAATACAGAGAAAGACTCCAAGACGCCGCGCTGGGAGCATGTCATCACGCCCACACAGCCAATCAACATAAAAACAGATGAAATGTCAGAGTGGGTGCGTGTAAGAGCAGTGCGCAGGGTGGGCGCGTTTAAGAGCCGCGCGGAGGTGGGGTGAGGGTGGGCGCGTTTAAGAGCCGCGCGGAGGTGGGGTGAGGGTGGGCGCGTTTAAGAGCCGCGCGGAGGTGAAGGTGAGCGCGCGTTTAAGAGCCGCACGGAGGTGGGGCGAGGGTGGGCGCGGTTAAGAGCCGCGCAGAGAGTGGGCGCGTTTAATAGCCGTGCGGAGGGTGGGTGAGGGTGGGCACGTTTGAGAGCCGCGTGGAGGATGGGTGCGTTTAAGAGCTGCGCCTAGGGTGGGCGCGTTTAAGAGCCATGCGGAAGGTAGGTGAGGATGTTTGCGTTTAAGGGTGGGTGAGGAGTGGGCGCGTTTGTGCGTTTAGGAGCCGTGCGGTGGGTGGGTGTGCGTTTTTAGGGCGCGTGCAGAGGTGGGTGCATTTAAGAGCCGTGCAGAAGGGGCTCCAGCGACGAGCCAGCGCCCTACACATCCTAACATTTAAATACAATTTTTTAAAATTCTATTCTTTTATGTGACAATGACAAACGCAAACACACATATTGAAAAATGTCATTGGTGTAGATGAGCGAGATGAATCAGGGATAATCTAAAGAAATGAATTTATTAACAAAGGTATTTAGTTGTTAGTTGGCAATACGACAAAAGTAATCGCTCGTTCACAGCTCCTTCGAGACCCTCAGGCTTCACAGTGTGTCAGTCGAAGGCACAGACACAAACAAATCGCAACCACCGGCTCAAGAGGAAGCAGGTCTGTAACCACTGATTCTGAAGTATAGTTTGACTCTATTTTTGTGTGTACAGTTGTGTGTACAGCTGTGCGTACAGTTGTGTGTACAAGTGTGTACAGTTGTGTGTACAGTTATTTCAAATTGGGAAAAAATATAAACTAAAAAAAAATAAGAAAAGAAGCTAATGGTATGTTTATTAATATGCACTGTCACGTTTAAATAAATACATCTAAATCCAAACGCCCACCCTCATACTGATTAATGCGTTTCAATTCACTTCTACAAAGGCTTTTTTTTTTTAATATAAATAAGATAAAAACAGTCTGAACTCTACATCAAAATGACCTGATTGTAAAAATCAGACAAATGGGAAAAAATGACATTCGGATTAAATTTGGAAATGGACAACTTTGATATAACGTTGGACTAAATGGGACTTGACTGTTGGACTTACTGTGCCTTCATTTTATTTTTCATTTGTCATTATTTCTTTTAGTATTAATTATTATTATTATTATTATTATTTTATTATTATTATTATTAGTAGTAGTAGTAGTAGTAGTAGTAGTAGTAGTAGTAGTAGTAGTAGTAGTAGTAGTAGTAGTATTTTATTTTTGAATTTTTTTGTCTAACTTTCTGGTCCTGTTTCTTGTTTTTATTGTATTTACATTGAAAACATTGAAAAAACATTAAATAAAAAACTTTAAAAATGACCCGATTGGTGGGAAATCCAAATGACCGAACCTCGATCTCGTTTAACATTCTTATTAATTGCGTAGCTCAAGAATCTGTGACTGATTAATCCATCTGTCAGTCACAAAAAGCACAACATCTGGACGGACAGTGACCGGTGACGACACCTACAGCGCGGAGACGGTGGTCCAGACGCCGCGATATCAATCTCCCGCAAAACATGATTAACTTAATTATCTGCCGTGGTCATTGTGTTGAGGTGTAAACTAATCTTTACACACCGAGATCGTCCAGAGAAAATAGTTCAAAAAACTTCTACAAATCCAGTGATCCTGTCCACAGTTAAGGCCGAGCGTCATGAGCTGAGCCTGGTATAAAATAACAGTGAGAGGGAGAGAAAGGGGGGAGAGGGGGGGGGAGGGGGAGAGACAGAGTGAGAGAGATGAGCGACAGAGATGTAGAAAGAGTAGAGTGAGAGACAGACCGACTGTTTAAGCCAGGGGACTGCCGTAAGTGAGATTAGCGAAAGCCTTTATTAGCCGGGCTTCGGATTCAGACGGCGTTCGCCCAAAAGCGTGGCCGCACAAGAGACGGGCGCGACGAGAAGGAGACGACGAGAGGGAGAGAGAGGGCGAGGAGCGGGTGTAGGAGACCAGATACCTCCTTGAATCGGATCAAAACAAAAATGAAAGGCGTATGTTGTCCAAACTTAACGTCGGTCCAAAGTCTTTCAAATTTCTAAATGTTTCGATTTCGTCAGTTTTGATGTCGGTCCAGTTCTCCATTGTTGGTGCAGTTTGTGTGTTTTTTGTTTTGTTTTTGTGTGTATGTACTGTATGTGATGGTCCCTTCCCCGCCCGCTAAGAGTATGGTCCAAAGGTATCCATCCACAGCGTCCACGGCAGGAGTTTTGAGACACCTAAAAAAAGTCCAGTGGGGGTGTCGATGTTCAAAAACCGACTGCGGTTACAGTCAGTGGGTATTTCTGTTGACATTACTCCCAGAAATATAATAATGTTGCGTGTTTTTGAGGGAAATTGTATACCCTTTTTTTAATACGAAGTAGTTTTTAGCGCCAAGACGAGATCAAATTCGTGTTTGCAACATTTTGAAATCTCAATTCATTATCAGTGTACTTTGGAGTGAATAATTGGAATGAGCACAGTGCTCTAGAATTTTGTTTTTGAATATGCCTTGTACGTTGTTTTTGCTGTTTTGTATTTTTTATTTTTATTTTTCAGATCCTTTTTCCCTGTTTTGGTATCTACTGTCACATTGAAACTTTCTTGTCCAGACCTGACTCCCGGGTTAAAAGACAACATGTGTATCACTACACAGATACACAGAGTCTACAGTTGTTATTTTGTCTGCTTTCTCAGTGAGTTTCAGAAGGAGCACGCCGCAGCGCGAGCCGACAACATGTCTCAAGCCCCTCCCAGCGTTACCATGGAGCTTGTCTTATTATAATAACTAATATTATAGTTAAAAAGAGCTTCAAGTGAGGTGATTATAAGCTCAACCTTCTAATATTTAGTGTATTTATTATTTTATTTTCAATATAGTCATCTGTATGAATGGGTCTAGTCAAGTTGATGAACAGATTTTCTCTATACATAATAAAATATTATTAGACACTATATAGGCCTATTATATAGGCCAAAATCACAACAGTAGTTGCCTCGAGGGGCTACAGTATAAAAATAAAAGGTATGCGACAAAATTCTTTGCAAACATGAGATTTTGTTGTATATATATTTATGTTCCCATTCTTCATCTGAATTACAAAACAAAATTACCTCTTTTTTTTTTTTAATAGCAGGAGAGACCAATGGCGCAGATTGGCAGCCTTTTGTAAGTCAGTCTACCTCAGGGTTGCTGCGGCAACAGAAGCACCACTAGGGTTGAGCCGATACCGATGTTGAGGGACTGAGAGAGGCCAAATATGATAAATCGGATGATGTTTTTCTTGTTTTTGATTATGTTTTCTTAACAGAAAAAATGACATTGTAGTTAAAGGTTGGACCACTCATTGTACTAAAAGGCAGTTAATATAAATACATTTAAAATTGTGCTAAAGATTATATACATTTTATCCCAGAATAGCAGATTTTTCAGCAACCACTAGGCCAAAACTCATCTAATGTTACAACTTTTTTTATTTGCCAAATAAAAATATATGAGAGCAACTTTATTAGGCGGAATTTATGTTTAGGGGGTCAAAAAAGTTGTTTATTTTGTGTAAACTGAATGAGTTTCGCTGGTGTGATGTCACTTCTTGTTACAAACACCAAATAAAGTCAAAATTAGGAAATAGTTAAAAATACATACGCACTTAATTAAGTTAATTAATTTGCATGGTTTTGTTGTGCTTTTTGATCGATCTATCCATCTAATAATGCACTGTAACTGGGCGATATTGTCCAAAAAATCTAATTGTGATCTCGTTCCTCATCTCAATTTTCTCCTGAATTTGTCCGCCTCAGCAGTACTCTTGAGTGACAGCTCGAGTAAACCAATTACGGCGAAGTGTACCTTTGAGACGAAGGTGTTGGCCTCTTCACGGTCAATACAAAAAATACTAAGTTTACATGAAACGTGATAAAATGGCATCAAGAAAATGGTGGTACCCTTATTTGAAAGCGTCTTTGAGAGCAGAATATTTCTTTTCAAAGTTTTTGTTTTGTTTCGGACAAAATATGTTACTTTGCTCGGTTCTATAAAATACTCTTACTTCAGTACAGTTTTGGCTCTGTAACCGCAGTATCATTTAAAAAAAAAGAATTGGAATCAATTGTGATTTTGTTTATATTCCTCCGGTGCATTTTTAACATTAATGCCACTTAAATAAATTACAAGAAACATGCAAGCATTCAAAACGCAGATTCTTCACCATTTGAGCCAGCGGCAGCCACTCTTCAGAAGCAAATTGACAAGTGTTTGCGGTTGGCAGCGGTAAGTCATGCTGGACAATAATAGCGGGTCCTGATACCAAAGAACGTCTTCCAACTCAGAACGAGCCCAGCGCCAAAATAAATGAATCAAGAGGACGGCACTGACAGCCAACAACCGACGCCACGAAAGGTGCGAATGGTACAATTTTACCACTAAGAAGCTGAACGCAGTGAAATAAAGGCTGGTGTTCTAGTCAAAATCAGCATTATTAGCGCATTACTCGCAGCGATACTGAATTTTGTGTGCGGATGTAAACAAATGCCAAGCTTATCAATAGAGTGGGATGGTCAAAAGCATCCAAACTAGATACTACAAACAGGACAAAATGTCACCTTTCCTGAATAGTTTTAGATTGAACTCCAGCTTAATCAGGACTACTATAAGACCACAATGTTTGATAGAAAAATAACTATTATTTTGTGTTTAAAATGCCAATCTGATAATAATAGATATTGGACAAATGGAAAAAAATTACATTTAAACTTAATTTGGAAAAGGACAAATTTGACCGACCCTGGATTCAATGGGACTTTTTTTTTTAAAATATTGGTTTAAATGTGTAGTTGATGTCTGTTGATGTGTTTGTTTAGTGATTTGCTCTCTGGTTGTGTTCTGTTTGTTTTTTGTTTGCTTTTTGAAAAAGAATAAGAAATAAATAAATGAAGACTCTCAGGTTGTGTTTTGTTGAATCTTTGTGTGTGATTTTTTGAAAAAGAATACAAAAATAAATAAAGACTCTCTGGTCGGGTTTTGTTGTTCTGCTTGTTTGTGTTTTTTTATTTATACATATATATATATATTCATTCATTCATGAATGAATGAATGAATGAATTAATTTATATATATATATATATATATATATATATTATAATATTTATATATATTATATATATATATATTTAATTTTTTTTTTTTTTTTTTCGTCTGTTGTCTAAAACCATGATGTAAAAAGAACTTTTCCCAAAATCGCATTGTGGTTTTGAAATTGGTACTGAAAATCAAGTATGTTCTTCAGTATTGAAAAGGATTTGTTTGAAATGTGTGAATTGTTTGAGGAAAGACTAAAATGTGACGACCAGTTCATAGACGGTTTTACGTAGACAAAGACTACCAAGATTTTTTATGCAGTCGTTGTCTCGTATCCCCGATTCGCGAATTAAGCGGTGGCAATTAATCGACTCATTGTGACCAGTCGACAATAAGAAATAACTGTAGCGCCGGGTCCAGTGTCATGGCGGCAGTGTAGACAACCGCATCTTCCCTCCGCAAAAGTTTCATTGCTTTTTGGGAGATGTGTTTAATCTAGAGGTAACACAGACAATATTCCCAGTGCACATTGATGAGGACAACAAGAAAGAACACCGCCGCGAAACAAGTCACTATGGCGGCGCTAAACAAGGGACTCGGCGTAGAGAACATGGCCCTCGCCAAAGTCATTGAAGAGATCATGGCAAAATACTTCAAAGAAGCAGAAGACAAATCCGAGGCCCGGAACAACAGGCTCGAAAAGCGTCTTGAAAGTATGCACAATACCCTCGCTCGACATACAGCGGAGATTAAAACTCTTTGCGCAAACATAACCGGTCTCCAGAAGCGCGTTGCCCAAGCAGAAAAGGGACAAAAGTACCTGCCGAATAAAATTGTCGAGATAGAGGACAGCGATCGCAGAGATAACCTCCTTATATTCAATCTTAAGGAGGGCCCTTAGGGCCCAAGTGTACTGGTTTACCTGACGGAGAACATCCCAAGATGGTTTCCGCCTTTGGCGTCAACTCCTGAGATCATGCGGGCGCATGGCCTTGGCGGTCTACAGTCCGAACCCACTCCAGCTGGAGCCGGTACCTCAAAGGCAATTGCCTGCGTCTGGTAATCCTGAAGTGCTTACGCTACACGGAGAGGGATCTACTTCTTAAAGAGGTCCGCAAAAACTCACCTGAAGTATCTGAAATCCAGTTGAAATTCGCCGCGGATTACAGGGAACCTACTACAAAAAACCACAAACCCTGTTACAAAATAATGCACGACGCCAGCACCAGAAAATGTCACGCTTTTCTACTGTACCCTGCTACAAGCTGCAGCGAGGAGGCGAAAACCACATCTTCAAAGAGCCCACGGATGCTGAGGAATTCCTTGCAGCCCTCACTCAAACCTCTGACTAGTAGTACTAGGGTAAAACTAAAGAATGGTCATTTATGACGCTTTTGTTTCCTTTCTTGTTGACTATTTCGCTGATAAGCTCATGCAAACAATTGTCTTTTTATCTTTTCTCCCCTCTTCTGATTATGGAGAACATTTTTTATAAAAATATTATCAGCTTGATATTTGGACTATGGAGACTGCTGCGCTGCCTATCTTCATTAATAGAAATTGTAATAGGAATTTATTCCCTTGGCAGCTATTTTATTTTGCGCTTTTTAAAAATGTTTTATTAATTTTTTTTTTTTCTTTCTCTGAGGGGCGTGTGCTTTTGGGATAGGCATAAATATTACATTTACCATATATTTCCTTTTCATATGATAGTGGAGGGAAGGAGTACCAGGCTGTGCTTCCTATAATAGGAAATACTAGAGGGGAAGGGTTTAGGGGGCGGTACGGGGTATGTGTTATGTGTTTTAGTGTACATATGGACTGGGGATCACAGCTTTCTTTTTGCATGATTATATCATTTTGTCGAAAAATGAGCATGGGTACAAGAATGATTTCAACAAGTTTAACACTATGGCATCTGAAAAGTTACGGATAGCTTCTTTTAATGTTAGTGGCATATTGGGTCCAACTAAACGGTCAAAGATACAGACAAAGATGAAAAAAGAGAAAATTGACATTATATACCTACAAGAAACACATTTAGATGACCTAGAACATACAAAATTGCCAACATTTGATTATAACAGACTTTACTATTCTTCATACAGGGGCAAACATAAGAGGGTAGTGGCCATATTGATTTCAAGTAGAATAGCCAAAGATAATGATGGCAGGTTTGTTCTGGTCAAATGAACTATTTATGGAAGTATGTTTACTTTGATGAATGTATATGCTCCACCAGGAAGTGACCTCACTTTCTATACTGAAGTTGTGGACCTGATTGCAAACCACTCTGAAGGAACCCTTATCAGTGGCGGCAACTGGAACTAGCATGTTCAGCCGACATTGGATGTCTCAAGCTCACAAAATACTGTTAAATCAATAAATAATACATTTAGTAAATTAATACATAATGTAGGGCTGATCGAAATCTGGAGAGAGATGAACCCAACTGCCCGCCAATATACACATTTTTCCAATCCACATAAGATTTATACCGGAATAGACTATTTTTTTTATTTTCAACAAAGATAGGTCCAAAATTACAGAGGCAAACATAGGTACAATAGATTTAAGTGATAATGCTCCTATTCACATCACTCATGGAACAGAAACAAAAAACACATTTTGGCGATTTAATACCAGTTTACTCAATGACCCACAATTTGTAAAAATTATGACAAAGGACATTGAGACATACGTAGAGAAACATTACAATGGTGAAGTTTCTCCACCCATTCTCTGGAATGCAGCAAAGGCAGTTTTGAGGGGCAGGGTAATTGCCATTGCCTCGACCAAAAAGAAACAGAGGCGGAAAAAATTTAACGATTTACAGAACAAACTAAAGCTGCTGGAGGCTAACCATGTCGAAAACAAAAATCCGCAAATGCTACAAGAAATTAAAAAGACGGGGCGAGATTGATGATCTGACCTCACAGGAAATTATTTTAAAAATGTTCTTCACCAAACAAAGATACTATGAAAGCGGTTCAAAATTCACAAAATTACTGGCCTGGAAGCTTAGAAAACAACAGGCAGAGAGAGCAATTTTTGAAATACGAGATAACAGAATAACATAATTTTAACCAAACACGACCTCATACAATCAGCATTTGAATCTTTTGACAAAATGTTTTCACCAAAATATCAGGAAACAAAGAAGAAATACAATCATTTTTGGAAACTCTCAACTTACCTGCCATGACCGAAGAAAAAAACAAAACCCAGAATATGAAGCCCAATGGAAAAATATTGTGATTAATGTTGTGCCGGGTGTTCCTGTCCAGGGTTTACTGGCAGATGAGAAACAGCTCAGTCATTTAGAGGATATTAAGAATCCATGGGTGAGAACTGTCCCTACAACATGGAAGGAGCTAATCAAAACATACAAAGTGAACAAAGATGTTCAAATCTTAAACTGGTTGGCTTATGACCAAAGTTTTGTACCAAAAAAAACTGACCTGAGATTCAAGGTCTGGATTACAAGTCTTTTACCAGATTGTAAAAGATAATCATATGACAAGCTTTGATATGTTAAAAGAATCCTTTGACTTGGAGAAACAGGACTTCTACAGGTATTTACAAATAAGGAGTTATTATAACCAAAAAATTAAACAAAGTAACGACCATTATAATTTTTATTGAGGTCTATAAATCAGAATTTACAAGTGGAATAATATCTAAAGTATATCAATGCATTACTAACCTGAACAACTACTCTTTTGTTTTGACGGTCGTCGTTTTTGGCCCTGGTATGACTGGACAGGACAGTGTTGCGGGATCAAAGAGTGGGAAGGACATTCAGCAAACTGATCAGTGCCGCGATCAAACTCACGATGGCCAGATTGAGCGTGACGTCCACGCAGAACAACGTGACTTGCACATTCCCGAACGGCGACGAGAAGAAACGTTTCAGTTCAAAGTACAAGCCGGGACTATGAGCGCCTCTCCGTCATTAGCCCCCCCCCTCCCCTCCGCCGGCCTAATTAGCATGAATGTTTGATGAAGTCCTCGGCTCGACTGCTCCGCTCCGACACCCCCGCGCCAATCGCCTCGTCTGGCACGACAACAAACGCACAGGGACAAAGGCGCTACGATCCACACCGCGCCGGGCAGTGGGACGGACGGACGGTGGGGGTGCGAGCGCGACACCGGACCACCTCTGGGAAATGTCGACCATTGTTTCAGGGATGGGCACAATGGCGGCGGATTGAATTGCAAAGTCGCGGCTGGGTGGCGCTGAATGGGGAGCAGTGTGCCACTTCAGAGTGCGCTCATTATCAGTGAATGTATTAGACTGCACTGAACAGCCCACACGCACGCTAACGAGTGCGCGCGCTAACGAGCATGCACGCTAACGAGCACATAATTAACATTTCTTAAATCTAACGTTATGCTGGACAATAAATGCACAACAAACAGAGCAGGCCACGACCGTTTGGCAGCGAAGTGTTTCAAATAATATGTACACCTAGGTTGAAATTAGATACTGATGTTTATTACTACTATTATTACTTATTTATTACTCGTTTTTACTCGTTTATTAGTCTTTGGCAAATGTAATAAACACAAACAGCCATTTGTCTGTCTACAAACATCATAATTCATGTTTTTCATTTGCTGCCTCATTAGGATGAATAAGACAGAATGAACAGAACCAGTCACTCCTGGAGGGGTGTGGTTAGTGCAGTGGTTCTCAGGTGTGGTTAGTGCAGTGGTTCTCAGGTGTGGGTCAGTCCAGTGGTTCTCAGGTGTGGGTCAGTCCAGTGGTTCTCAGGTGTGGGTCGGTCCAATGAGTCCCAGTGGTTCTTCAGGTGGGGTCGGTTCCAGTGGTTCTCAGGTGTGGGTCAGTCCAGTGGTTCTCAGAGTGTGGGTCAGTCCAGGTGCACGTCTCAGGTGTGGGGTCACTCCAGTGGTTCTCAGGTGTGGGTCAGTCCAGTGTTCTCAGGTGTGGGTCAGTCCAGTGGTTCTCAGGTGCGGTTAGTGCAGTGGTTCTCAGGTGTGGGTCAGTCCAGTGGGTTCTCAGGCGTGGGTCAGTCCAGTGGTCTTCAGGTGCGGTTAGTGCAGTGGTTCTCAGGTGTGGGTCGGTCCAGTGGTGCTCTCAGGTGTGGGTCAGTCCAGTGTTCTCAGGTGTGGGTCAGTCAGTGGTTCTCAGGTGTGGTCACTCCAGTGGTTCTCATGTGGGTCAGTCCAGTGGTTCTCAGGTGTGGTCAGTCCAGTGGTTCTCAGGTGCGGTTAGTGCAGTGGTTCTCAGTGTGGGTCAGTCCAGTTGTTCTCAGGCGTGGGTCAGTCCAGTGGTTCTCAGGTGCGGTTATGCAGTGGTTCTCAGGTGTGGGTCAGTCCAGTGGTTCTCAGGTGTGGGTCGGTCCAGTGGTTCTCAGGTGTGGTTAGTGCAGTGGTTCTCAGGTGTGGGTCAGTCCATGGTTTCTCAGGTGTGGGTCGGTCCAATGGTTCTCAGTGTGGGTCGGTCCAGTGGTTCTCCAGTGGGGGGGTGAGGTGTTGTCCCCAAAAATGTGTGTGTGTGTGTGTATATATATATATATATATATATATATATATATATATATATAGATATAGATATAGATATATATATATATATATAGATATATAGATATATATAGATATACATTTATATATATATAATGGTAAAAATCTGTTTGTCTGATGTTTATTACAATCTTAGTCAGTCCTCATCCTGTCGGTGAGGCTTGTGTCACACACTTCCTTGTTCTTCATTGATGTTGAATTTATGATGATTTTGGTCCATATGGCCCGCTCCTTATCACCCACTCAAGTCTTTTACCTGTCGTGTACATGTTTACAGGCCCACCCGACCGCAGAGGGCTCACTGCCTCGCCTGCCGTCACCGCAGTGCTCCAGTCTTGTAGTTGAGCGAGGAACGTCGCTGGAGATTCTTTCCACAATTAAACTCGGCCTGTCCCCCGCTGGCTCTCGCTTGGGCATTCCTGCAGCCCTTCGGCCCAGCGCCCCACCGCCCACCGCCTCTCTGACCTCATTACCGTTGTCATGGGGAGACGCGTGGCGATTTTACAATTCCCATGACGACTTCTGAGGGAAAAGTGAGGTGCGGTCGGTTAGTCGCCGTGTTTCTTGTTGTAACGTTGACAATCATCAACAGGGCTGTATGTCGTTAGTCCAGGGGTGTCAAAACTATGGTCCGGGAGCCAAATGCGGCCCTCAGACCAATTTTTTTTTTTACTTTTTCTTGTAAAATTTGTCCAAATTCTGCTATAATATTCTAAATAACACACATTTTGATGAGATGCAGACCTAATCTTAATGTTTCGAGCCTTATTGAAGGTGTCTTTTGGTCGACTAATTTCTTTATTTAGATAATCAAGGATTTATATGGAGAGGAGAAGCGAGTTATCAGAAGATTTGCGAGTACGATAGGCCTTATTAAGTATAAATGAGTTGCGTTCTGGTACTTTTCTGTCGTCGTTTCATGAGCGCATTTTCGGTCAGACGCACAGAGATGCTCGATCGTTTTTTGTACTTTATACTAGGGCTGGACGGTATACGTTCATACCGGTGTACCGGTGTTTGTTTTTTTATTATATGAATTTTTCATATACCCCAATACCGGTGAGTGTGTGCGTACGTCGGGAACACACATGGGCGGAACGTTGTACCGCGGGACATTGAAAGGGGGACTGTTTTGCAGTGACACTCAACACCAAACAAGAGCGGTTCTCTGGCGGTGCATGAACTGTAGAAGTGTGTGTGTGTTGAGCGGTGAACAACATGGATGAAGAAAATGTCACAGACACCGTGTCGGCTGTGTGGAAGTACTTTGGCTTTAAAAATTGGACGCTGATCAAACAACCATTATCTGTAAGGAGGCAATTTGCTTCACCACCTCCACCACAAACATGTCCTGGAATATGAAGAATGCATGAAACTAAGATCTGCAGCCTCTTTCACGTCTGCAGGTAACCTTGGTACTGCAATACAAAACGCGACACAGACGTCACTGAAAGACGCGTTTGCTAAAGGGACTGCCTATGACAAGAAAAGCTAAAGGTGGAACGATATTACTAACGCTATTACTCTCCACTTAGCCAAAGACATGGTGCCGCTTAGTACTGTTGAGAAATATGGCTTCACATATGAGTCTCACTGTCGGTCCCCTCTTTAATGTGAACGGCAGCATTTTCTGGACCATTCAAACCTGGCTTAATACTAGTCGGGTCATTCTAAGTCAATTTACTGCATTAATTATTCTCTAAATTATTAGGAAATGGTGTTAACACCTAGTCATGCATGAAAGAAAAAAAAACTTCAAATACCAATATAAATTTTGAAAAATACCGTGATATCAATTTTTGGTCATACCGCCCAGCTCTAGCTCATACCACGCTCCTTTTTAGTCAATTAATCGATTGGCAGAGAGTGTTTTTAGTCGACTACAGCCCTGCAGATCAGCAATACGTGGCCAGCGTTATTCGGCTGAACTTCCGAACCAGAACAGTGACAACAAATAAGCGTCATTGTCACTAAGACATTTTTAATTTAATGCTCATTTTAAGATCAAATCTGAAGTTGTTGCTTTTGATGACACGTAAAATGATGCGTTACTTAACAAATATTGACCCTCCAATTCAACCACTACATGGGACCGAAATGTATGTTCGGCCTCACACCAGCTACACAGGCAGAAATAGTGTTGAACAAGCGCTATGACGACAAAACGTTAGCATTATCGCGATTCAAAACTCGCAAATAGGTGTGTCATGATATCAAATGTTACGATTACTGTGGGGAAAAACATCACGATTTAACAATTATTTACGATTATTATTGAGACTGTGACCAAACAACGGTGGAATCTTTAATTTTCTTTCATTCCCGTGGTCTAAACATGTGACTGTTCATCAAGTTTGTGACCGACATTACAAAATGTAACTTACTGAAAAGACTAAAATAAAGTAACATTTGACAAGTTCTTTACTTTTAGGTCTAATTTTTGAACTATAGATTGAACTAAAAAGTCTTAATTTTGGTTCAAAAACTGTCATGATTATTATTATTTTTTTGCTCCTTACGATTATATTGGGACCTGAATAATTATTGGTGGACCGAATATCCGTGACATCCCATACTCGCAACTCGCAGAGGCTGTAATTGCTGATTGGATAATGTTCCCTGCAGAGAACTGAACATCTCACACTCGTCTCGTCTGCACGCAATTCTTTGGCTGAATTTAGATTTTTGAAACCTAAAACCCGGAATGGCGAGCCGATTCGCTGCATTACGGGCCCGCGTGTGGGCCGTTCAGCACTCACTGATGGGGCCTGTTCCGCAGTCGAGAGCTGTATGTACTGTATCTCGATGATTTATGCAGGCGCAACAACTGCTGCCGACAATAGAGCGTGAAGGAATCTGTCTTGTCACGGCGTGTAACCCGAGCAGTCCTTGCGCACTCCTGTGCGCCAATTAGGATTTTGTGTGCCCTAAATGTCACCCAGGCTGGACAGATATGGGACTGCTGCTGCTGCTGCTGGTGCTGCTACTGCTTTCAGGCTCTGGCCAGCGTGACGGGAACAACCATGTGTAAATCTGCAGATGTAATAATAATCATTTTGCACAGCGCCATAACAACCCTCGCCGTAGTCTCCATTATGCATCGAGGGTCAAGATTATTAGGTAAATTGATCATCGTGATTATTTAAGTCACAATGTAATTGTAATGACTCAAAAGTGATAATCGGGCCATTTTTTAGAAGAAAAATTTCAGAAAAGTGAACATGTTCGAACTAAATTAGGTCATTTTTTAGTTCAGTTAAAAAAAATTATGAAAACATTTAAATAAGCATAATTAGGTTATTTCGCCTCAGCCTTTCCTCAAAACAGTAAATGTAAATCGAGTTGCGAGTTTATGACATGATTGAATACCATAAAATGGGCGTTCATGTGGTTTTATGTCCTGTGTGCATGTGTTTGCTAAAGATAAAGCCGCTTTGGTGTTGATTGATTAAAAAAAAAAAAAATGGAAGAAAGTCTGTATTACAACCTCAGACATAAATGTGTATCTGCAATTTTACAAACCTCTGTGAGTTTATCGCTTTTGGACACTTCACTTGTGCATTGTATTTGAATTATTTAATCATTTAATTATTTATTTATTTATCTATCTATTTAATTATTTTCTTTTTTTTAATGTTTTTATTAATATTATTTATTCATTATTTATTTATTATGTATTTATTATTTAAATTATGTCATTATTTATTTATTTCATTATTTATCTAGTACATTATTTATTTATTTTATTTATTTATTTATTCATTATTATTTATGATTAATTCCTAATGTTATTGAACCATAAGACTTTGTAATAAAAATAGACTTGTAATATATTCTGTATCTCTAAAACACTTTAAAGGCTTGACATTTGCACTTTGTGACGTATCGGCTTTGGCCCTAAACCGCCTGCATAGATAGTCGGCGGGGCGTGGTTCCCTTGTCGTAAACTCAATTGGAGTCTTTAGCTTCATTCACAGTTTGATGAATCCCGGTTAGAGTCCTCTCCCCTCCGAGCCTCAGAAGTACTCCGTTCTGAATCTCCTCGATCTGCTGTGGTCTCATTTTCACCCGATTAGAGGCTTTTACAATAAATCTGTACTGGCGCAAAACAGCATTTACTTTATTACATGCAAAAAACAGGTACCGTCCCTTTAAGGTCAAAACTCCAAAAGCGCTACAACAAATAAATCAAATTGACTGTAGTAGTAAGTGGTACTCTCATCAATGCAGAAATAAGCTGCAACTAACGCTTCATTTAGTAGCCGACTATACAACTATTTCCAAGACTTTTAAAATACTTTTTCAACCAAATAAAGGTTTTAAATATGGCGAGTGAAGGATTCTAGATGAAGAAAGTTTACGAATAGTGTATTATTGACGAGCATCAGAAATACTTAATTATTTGACATTTATATTTAATTATGTTGCTGTCTGTCATAAACGGTCTTTTCGTACGTGTCTGTACAGTCCACATTATGAGCAATTATCAAAATACCACTACACTTAGTTTGTTATGGTCGACTTGTTGACCGTTCAGCTTGAGTCACAAGACAATTTTGGTTTTTTTTCAGGCAAACGATTCCTTTCCTAATGTGAAGGATTTTTGAAGGACCTTGATCAAATGTGATTTGAATTGCGCTGTTGCCAGGACAACGGAGGTGCGCTGCCATGACAAATCCATCAAACCAGGAAGTAATCCTTATGCCTGAAACCCGTGAATGTAAACTTAAAGTGCCTATGACAGGTTTTTGTAATTTTCCAATTTTGACTGTATTTGGTGTATTTGTACCTGTTATACATATAAATTGTAATTTTACACCAATCGAGCGAGTATTTGTGGAGAAAACTTGGATAAATCTGTAGAAAATGACAGGAAGTGACATCACACCAGGGACACTCATTCCATTCAAAGTTTATGCAGAATTTACACAAAATAAACTCATGTTTTGACTCTGAACATGAATTCAACAAAATAAAGTCGCTGTCATATATTTATATTTGTCAAATAACAAAAAATTGGGACATTAAATGAGTTCTTTCCTAGCAGTTGCTGGGTAATTTCCTAGTGTGATGTCATCAAACACAGCCAGGAAGTAAAATAATAAACCTAAAAAATTTGGTTTTTTGGGATAAGATGTGTCATTTCTTTTTTAGCTAAATTCTAAATATATTTATCCTGACTGCATTTTAGTTCAATGAGTGGTCCAACCTGTAGGGGGAACTTTAAAGGTGCACTAAGTAACTTCTGGAGGCGGGTGCTCTACCTCCTCGTCTTAAATGTTTTGGATTTCTTTGCAAATCAGGAGTGTGCGTTTTTTGTGTTTCTTGGTTTACGTCATATTGGTTCAGGTTTAGTAGACAGTTTGGGCTGATCCTCCTAATGTTAGCGTTGTGGTCTTGGGGATGATTGTGATTGAAACATCAATTACACTTTAACCAAACAGCAATGAAATACAACATTTTCTTCCATTCCACAAGTTCATGACACGCTTTATCAAATCAAACTGTCTGAATAATACACTTTACATATTGAATAGATATTACTTCCTTTTCCAATAAATTCAACATATTTTTGTGCTTACATTTATATTACGAAATTGATTGCGCTGAATAATAACGATTATATCAAACTAATAGTCTTGACGCACCAAGTGTGCGAATATACCCAAATTAATTTCTCAATGCTGTTTGCATTATTCCTCGAACAATATTCAGACGATATTTTCACAAAGCATCAGAACTGTGCCAAAACGTGTCTGTAAATGCCACGGTTGAGGTTCACGTATCGCACAAAACTTGAGTGGACCATTATATTAACCACAAAAGAGCAGAAATAACACTTTATACCTTTGCTTGGAACAATATTCAGACGATAATTTCACAAAGCATCAGAACTGTGCTAAAACGTGAAATATCACTTTATACCTTTGCTTGGCGTTTCTGTCATTTTTAATCGTTTAAATTACAGACAATAAACGTATTATTCAAATGTTCCATACTTCCACAACAATAATCGCGATATTATCCATTGTTTGATATATCTTCCACGTGTAGATGCGCGTAAACCCTTTGTTTACATTTCATCCATTGCCAAATTATTAATTTAACGTGAGGATAATTTGATTAATTAATAATTGTGATTATTCGGGTCAAAATGCAATCGTAAGAACCCAAATACAATAACCGTGACTATTTCAGAAGCATTTCTTTTAACTTGAATCTTGTCCAAAAAGGACACATACATTTTTTATTTTTTTCAGTAAGATCAATTTCATAAACTGGTCACAAACTTGAGTAATAGTAGTGTGCAGGGATGTCAAGATTATTCAGTTAATCGATAATCGACATTATCCCGATCACAATATAATCACAACAACCACCCCAAAAAAAAATGGTGACAAAATTACGTATTTTTAGCCCAATGTAAAGAGATTTTCTGGTTGCTTTTGTCACATTTCACTTCATTTCGTCTTTCAGACAGTTCAGTTTGGTAAAGCCGCTCACAAACTTGAGGAACCGCGAGACCACGCAAATGAAAGAGAGTCTCCATAATCGTGAACAATCAATCACAATGTGCTTTTTGTTTTGGGTTTTTTTCTTCGCAATAATCGGGAACTCAAACATTTGACGTCGCATTAACGAGCAACGGACGTGAAAGAAAACTTAAAACGTCACAGCTGTTTGATCATGACGTCACAAATCGCGAAGGGACTCGTTAAATCATGTCACAACAATCGCAAAATACAACAAAAATAATGATATTGTCGTGATGAATTTAAAAACACCCATTATTACGTCATTATTATTTTATTTTTATGGTCATTATTATTCTTACACTGTAGTTCTTTCCCTGGTGCTTTTGGCTTTAAACATGAATTACCCTTGACTCAATTATAGCGCCAGCTAAGCTCCGCAACAGTCCCGAACGCCCGGGGCCAGGGAACGCCAACAAGTGGTTCTTACGACAAAAAAAACTATATATCAATTCATAAAAACCACGTCAAAATGAGTTGACGTTAACGTGGACTTGTACCTTTGACGAGGCGCTCCGTGGTGGACTGCTTCTCCTGCTTGTCTTTATCCTTCCCGGACATCTTTGCTCCGTCTACGGCCGGGCTAACGTCTCCTCGGGTCTTGGTCGTCTTCTTTCGGGGACCTTCTCGCCGGTTCGGTCGCTGTCGGCTCGCGCTACCGCATCGGTTCAGTCTCCGCTTCTTTCTCGAGTCGTTTTTTTTTTTCTTTTTTTTTTTCGTGTTCCTTTTCCGCCGCACGTCCAAGAAACAGCCAAGATTCGCGTCCAGACCAGATCAAACCGCGCTAGCTTTGGGCAACATTAAACAGAATAAACTGGTGTCGTGCTCAGAGAGACAGAGGTGCAGGATTTAGCCAGGAAACGGGTCTGAGGAAAGGAAATAATGGCTGGTTATTACCCCGTGGGAGGATGTCGTTTGCGGGTAATCCGATTTACTAACTCTTATGCAGCTAGTTAGCCGGCTAACATATTTAGGCAAATTGGCGACCAAGCAAGGGCTGCAGAGCAAGACTTGTGGCTCATCTTCTGTGAGGAAAAAGGTGAAAAGTGGATAAAAGATCCGTTGTTTCTGTGTGCGGGGGTGAAGGCAAAGAGTCCGCGCCGAGATGCGGCTGCGGGCAGCGTCTTGACACAGCCTCCTCCAGGATTAAGTCTAATCTGACAGAGAACAGGACGCAGGAGGACGCAAGAGGACGCAAGAGCGAGGCGTAGAGGCGGCGCGAGGCGTCCTAGGCATTTCGTCCGGGGGCGTGGTTTCGTGAGGACGTCGCCATGGAGACGCTCTAGAGTTATTCCATAGCGGCCAGGGCCACGTGTCCACTGGGCCCAGCCTCAGATCGACTAGAGCGGTTTGGAACGGCACAGTTCCCAGTGAACTATGAGCCCCTCGGGCTGGGGGTCCATTAGGACAAGAACCTCTCAAGAATAGTCTTTCCCTCTGTTATAAACACTTTATAACAGTAAGTTTGATAATTCACAGACATTTACAGATGGACAGAAACAGGCAAAAAGGATTGATCGTGTTGCAAACATTCAACAATAAAATACGAGAGTGACAGAGAACAATTAGAACACAATTAATCTCTATGGGACTAACTCTTTTGCACTGATTTACACTTCTTATTGCACTGATTTGTATTGCACTAGCTGTTATTGCACTTATATACATTGCACTGATTTATATCTTACTATTTCTTATTTCACTGATTTGTATTGCACTAGCTGTTATTGCACTTATATACATTGCACTGATTTATATCTTACTATTTCTTATTTCACTGATTTGTGTTGCACTCGCTCTTAGCTCAGGGGTTCTTGCACCCGTGAAGAGCTCTTGTCCTTCCGAACCACAACTCCAACGAACCTAGTTTCAGTTTTTTTAGCTTCTGCTGCAGAATTAGCCCTTCTTTTGGCTAAAAAAGTGAGACGCCGCAGATGAGGAAAACGTGCGGGGGTCCTCGTGCGCCTCAGGAGACATGGCACATGGACGCACTTACCGGGGATTTTCCTCTCTAACGTTCGCTCACTCTCCAACAAAATGGACGAACTGGCGCTGCTGATGAGACGAAACACAGACTTTTCTTCTTCTCCTGTTTTGTGCTCCACGGAGACGTGGCTCAGCGAGCCGATCCCGAACTGTGCCTTGCAGCTGGAGGGCTTCGAGCTTCTTCGTGCGGACAGACAAAACTTTCTCTCCAGGGGAAAAACTGTTTTTACATCAACAACGCTTGGTCATCAGATGTGACTGTGATCTCCAAACACTGCTCTCCTGATCTGGAATATCTTTTCATTAATTACAAACCATTCTACACTCCACGCCGTCCTTCCCGGACTCCTTGTGTATTATCCTGGGTGATTTTAACAAGGGGAATCTCAGCCACGAACTACCAAAGTACAGACAGTTTATTAAAGTTCCAACCAGAGAGCAGAACAGCGTCTCGCCCGCCACATTAAGACATTACGCAGGAGAGTTAACCCCCGTCTTCACAGACATTTCTAACACCTCTCTGGGGTCATGCCATGTCCCAGCTCGCTTCAAGTCTGCCATCATTGTCCCTCTCCCCAAGAAGCCCCGGATCACTGGACTTAATGACTACAGGCCTGTGGCAATGACGTCTGTAGTCATGCAGTCATTTGAACGCCTGGTCTTGCCCCACCTCAAGTCCTTCACCTCCTCCCTGCTGGACCCCCTGCAATTCGCCTACAGAGCCAACAGGTCTGTAGACGACACCATCAACCTGGCACTCCACTTCATCCTGCAGCAATCTGGACTCCCCGGAACCTACGCCAGGATCCTGTTTGTGGACTTCAGCTCGGCATTCAACACCATCCTCCCTGCTCTGCTCAGGACAAGCTCTCCCAGCTCAACGTGCCCGACTCCACCTGCAGGTGGATCACTGACTTCCCGATGGATCGGAGGCAGTGTGTGGAAGAAACGTCTCAGACACTCGGACTATCAGCACAGGAGCTCCCAGGGCTCTGTACTTTCTCCTCTGCTCTTCTCCCTGTACACAAACTGCTGCACCTCCAGCACGACTCCGTGAAACTGATCAAGTTTGGCGGACGACACCACCCTCATCGGGCTCATCTCGGACGGGGATGAGTCTGTCTACAGGAGGGAGGTGGACCGGCTGTTGTCCTGGTGCCGGCGGTAACAACTCGGAGTTCAACGCCGCAGAAGACATAATGATGGTGATCATGGACTTCAGGAAAGTCCCAGCCCCCCAGCCCGTCAGCGCCCCTCATCATGACAGACTCCCGGATCACCACCGTGGACTCCTTCCGCTTCCTCGACACCACCGTCACGGACCTCAAGTGGGAGCCCACCATCAGCTCCCTCATCAAGAAGGCCCAGCAGAGGATGTACTTTTCTGCGGCAGCTGAGGAAAGCCAAGTGCGCAGTGCAGATGATGGTGCAGTTTTACACGCGCCATCATTGAGTCCATCCTCACCTTCTCCATTCAGACCCGTGGTGGTACGCTGGAGCCACAGCCAGGGACAAACAGAGACTACAGCGCATTGTGCGTTCTGCTGAGAAGGTGATCGGCTGCAGACTTCCATCTCTGCAGGACCTGTACGTCCCCAGGGCTCTGGGACGCGCAGGTCGGATCACAGCTGACCCTTCTCACCCTGGACATGGTCTATTTGAACCACTCCCCTCAGGCAGGAGGCTACGGTCCATCCGGACCAGAACCTCCCACCACAACAATAGTTTCTTTCCCTCTGCCATTTGACTCCTGAACACTTCTAAACACCTGCCACTTTCTGCACTCAAACTGTAAATCTAACTGTGATTCTCGTGTACATAGTAATGCCTATTTTTATTTTATACTATAGTAATTTTAAATTGTTTCTTAATGCATGCCCTTGATTTCATATATGTTGTTTTTATTATTGATCAGTGTTTTATGTTGCACCTTAATGCCGAGACAAGCGAGAAACCCCTTCTGATTTTGATTCTGATTATTCCACTGATTTACATTGCGCTAACTCTTATTGCACTGATTTACATTGAACCCACATGAAGCTGAAACACACTGCAGTTGTAGCATTCACGTCACAACATTCTCCTATAGTTTAAAATTGAGGTTTATACGACAGATGTCAGATTGCAGAAGTGTTGGTTTATGCTTCGCGTCTCTCTGTAATTACTGGGCCTATCCGCACCAAACAAAAACTGGCACAAAGTTCAACGTCTTCTTTGTTGGCACAAATAAACAAAGGTGAAGAAATATGTTTCATCGTGGCTGAAATAAAGACGAACAACATATCACTTTAAGTGTCAATGTTTACTTGAACTTTTCAGCACAGGTACATGCGGCACATGCGGGACAAGTTCGCCCTCTATGGGTGAACTCATTAACAACTCTGCTACAATGGAACAATACGTTTCACAGAAGGAGGAGCAGAACACAGCATACAACCAATACAACAAAATACTGTATTTCAATATACCACAAAATAAAAGTCACAAAACCCCCAGAAAGCGGTGCCATTTTTAAACCCTAATGACGTGATGGTGGACAGGATGAGATTAATATGACAAGTTAAACGTTTGTGGATTTCTAGTTTGGATATTTCCTTTTAATGAACACTATGGTGTAATCTGGAGGAAAAATAGGTTTGTTAGGCCTGCAAGGACATTATTTTAATTCTTGACATAGGCCTACTCGACTCAATGTGAATGAAAAGATTTAAGGTTTTGAAAACAAAGAGGTTTTTCATAAAACCAGGTCAAAGTGTGGGCTTCAAAACTCCTGCCGTGGACACAATAAATGGATACCTTTGGAGCGCGAAAAAAAAGGCCATCACAAAGAACACAAACTGCGCTACGTTCACGGACTGGACTGACATCATCCATGACGTATGGAAAACAAAAATGAAAAATAAATAAAAATTACATTTGGACTTAAATCAAAAATGTACAACCGTGACCAACTTTGGACTGAATTAGACTTTTATTTTGGACTTTGTATGTTTAATTTTCCCTTGTCTCACTTTCTTTATTGTATTAATTTTATTCTGCTCTCGTTTGTGGTGGTGGCTGTTGTACGTTTGCAATCTTGAAATTTGAAAAAAGAGACGACAAAAAAAGATAAGAAAATTAAATGAGGTAACCCCGCCTCCGAGTGAAACGCCTGGATTTTAGAGCGTCCCGAGACAGGAGCGTGTATCTATTAAGAGGAGCCGATGTGACGTTACTATGGAAACGCACCACGTGATCCAAATAGGTGTTACCCATGTGATCTGGGCTGTCGGTCCATTATTATTTTTTGTTGTTTTGTTATTATTACTACTGCATAAAACGTTTCCTTTACGCGCCAGATATTACAGGCCTAAAGCAGTAGGCCATTTACGGTTGGAGGTTTTTTATCCAACTGTATGCATTATTATATAGACTTAGATTCAAGTGCCAATTGCATATTCCATAAACTGTAGGCCTGTTTCAGATCGATACAGACTGCAGATATAACGTTTGAACGCTAGGTGGAAGTATTGCTAAGGTCAGAGTGTGCCTAAGCTTCAAAGTGCACAATTATTTAGTTTTGTTTGGTTTTTATAGGAAAGACAACAAGATACAGCAATGCAACAATGCAGAGGTCAGTGGTTTGAACCCTGAGCTGAGAGCTGGACCCCGAGTCTACGTCCACAGGGCAACGCCTTCTTCTCCCGTAGTTTACTCAAATGAATGTAAAGAAGAAAAATGTATTACAAGTTTTTCCTCATGAAACGTTTTCATGTAAAAATAAGGCATTTTATGTGTAAAAATGGCCAAATTTGAAACATATTTAGGACATATACATCTGAACAATGGACTGAGCCAGGTTTAAATCTGTCGCCTCATTTTGATAACATATTAGATCAAATCTAACAGAGATTTTTGTATTTGTTTTTTGAGTAAACTATATTTTTGAGATTTTGCCTCATTTTTTTGAGTTAAAACTTCAGGCTTAGAATTTGTAATCAACAAATCCTGCATTTTGTTCTTGTTGGATCCTGTCCTTGGGATGTAGTAACAGCCGGTGTAGGTTTACTACTGAGTATTTATTGTATTTTGTCGTCTGAACGCTAATGCAAATGCTAATGCCCCGTTTTGTGAATATATCAAATTAAGACAAAATTAATGTTGTTGGCGTAATCTGCTGAGCTTTTCTACAAGTCTTTCAAACTGGTACGTACGTTTTAGCCATAAATTAAATTCATTTTGAATGTTTTGCACTTAAAAACATAGTAAAACATGTGCACTTACTGAGAGTGGGCTTGCATCTGAACAAACCTGAGTCTTATTTGGCCTGGAGGAGCCTCTTCCTTCTTGTTTCGCTCCTTTGGCTTTAACATTGCACATTATGACACAAAACGTATCTGTCTCCATGGAGAATGTTCCGAAGTATGTTTTAACCATATTTCCATGACATCATACAGCTGACGTGCTACATCCAGGAAGTTACCTGCTGGTACATAAACACATGAGTGTCGCCCACGCTGAAACAAATCAGCCACAAAGGAAAGTTTGCCATTGTCCAAGCTGGTCCAGTTCTGGGGGCCATGTTCGTCTCCAATCACTCTCAGACTTTTACATTCTGTTTCGTCTGATGGTGGAATCTCCCTGTGTCTCCTGTGGTCACTCCGCTGTATTTCAGACCCAGCTGATAGAAGTTTTGAATAGTTGCCTGCTGAGGTCATGCGGTGTGCCACAGGGCTCCGTCTTGTCACCACTTCTGTTCTTGTTGAATGTAATTATTAAAATGAAACAGGCAGTGCCACTTTTACAGTATATTACCAAATGGTCACACAACAATGAAGGTAAAGTAAAATTCACAAAGTTCTTGAACTGAACGCTTCTGTGGAGCATTGTAACTGTATCAAGTGTCAAAGGTGAATTGGATAAAAAACCACAATGCAAAAATAGAACTGTTCAGCATATCCAAACACAGATCAATGGTGATTCCAGTGAATATCATGCATGCATTGTTTTCCTCAGAATTAGTCTTCTGTCACACATTCATCGGTCTTAATCAGAATCAGTTTTATTTCCATTTTCAGTGAACATTTCACAAACTAATTAGAAAAAGTAGGCTATTTTGGTCCTCAGCTCTTCTAATTTGCTTATTTCTCCCTCTGTAATTCCTTGTTATATTTTGCACAGAATTCCTTGTTTGAGGTTATTCACACTTCGTTCAAGGCTGAATTGAAAGAGGTTTGGTAGTTTTTCCTGGCCGAGAAGGAGGGTCTAAGGACAGGGGAGCTTGGGACATTTGTCTAGGGACACGGGACGCTGGGACATTTGTCTAAGGACACGGGACGCTGGGACATTTCCAAGTCCCATGAACATTGTTTAATCTGTTTTTCACTGAAGCCCCTCGCGGTTGTGATTTTAGGCGATACAAAATAAATTGAATTGAATTGTGAGTGAATGAATGGACGTCCTATATCACATGTCGATTAAATATATAGGGGGGGGGGACTTTTTTTGGGGAGGAAACCAACTCTAACACAAAAGGTAGCTATTCAGAAAAAGACCCTCAGTACTGAATATTAGTCACGAGGTTGTTAGAATACATCACCTGTATCTCCCTCAAACTAAAGTAAAAATAAATAACATTGATTTTTGATGTTACGTTATGACATTGAACCTGAATAATGACTAATAAAATGTCTCTGTTTATTTTGGCAGAGATACATAATACGAATGATCACGTCTCACTTTCTGTAAATATGAGAGTTTCTTTTGAATTTCTTGAAGATGAGCTCTGGGTAATATAAACCAGTGTTTTGTATGAAATCTAACCTGCAGTGCTGGTAAATGACCTGCATGTCACATCTGTATATAAGGACACAAAGTTGTGGAGAGCTTCAGAGGCTTCGAGATACAGGTAAGACACTTTAGTTTTGTTATATTTGCAGATAAAATCTTCAAATCTGTCTGATATAAGACGGCTTAACATATTACATTGGGTTATGGAACTGTAAATCAATATTCTTTTAGATTTGTGGTGGCAATACTTTCTGGTCTGAGATTCTCTTGTGAGCTGGCAACCGTAATCTACAATGATGCATAAAACCATGATTTAAAATAAATGGAGTATCAAATTATTATTATTATTATTATTATTATTATTATTATTATTATTATTATTATTATTATTATTGTTTTGTATTTTCAGCCTATGCTTCTGCTTCTGTTTGCGGCTCCGCTGTTGACCTGCTGCAGAGCGGAGGAAAAGCCCGTGGACTGCAAAGACATCTTTCACCAGAACACAAGTAGTGCCAGTGGAGTTTACACCATCTATCCATTTTTGCATGCATTTCCCACCAAGGTAAATGTTCTCTAAGAATAGAAATGGGACAAGATCTCGTGCCACAAAACCCTGGGGTTTACAAATCACATTACAGTGTATTTAAAAAGGAAAGATTTAGAAGAAAAAAAGATGTGTGATAAATTGGGTCAAAATCTTGTTCTCAGCATCCTTCTTTTCTCGTTTATTTATTTATTATGTAATTGATAGGGACAGCTCCAACAAACATAGGGTTTATAGCCTCGGCTCATTCTCAACATGGCAAGGGCTTTTAACAGTTCAGATTTCACTAAATGCTGTGTTAAATAAGTTTAACATCAATTAAAAAGAATAAAAACACAGTGGATATGTCACTGAAAAGGCAGCCTGAGCGAAAGAGCAAGCCAGTCCATTCAAACATTTAAATACAAGCTTTACATCGTCTAAGTTACAAAAATGCATCAAGTTTAGTATGTTAAGTTTTGACCAAATTAAGCGGCGGTGACATCTGGTGGGCTTTTCCTCGTTGGGGTCCACCTGCTGGTCTCCGTGCTCATGTTATTGTTTCATCTGGCATGTTTCACAGTATGGCAGCATTTATCTTGCATTTCTTCCACAGGAGTTTTGAACAGCGTCTGCCGATCTGGTCTGTCACTTGGCTGTAGCTTCATATGTGGACAGGAGGTGGCGCCACGTAACGGACCTCTTAAAATATGGCCGATCAAAATAGTTCGAAGTGTAATTTTTAGTTTATTTTTTGAAGATGTTGTGCCCGTAAGCTTTATTGATGGGAAAGTGGTGTGAAACGGGGGATGATAGAGAGAAGGGAGGACATGAAGCAAATGTCCGCGTCGGGAATCGAACTCACGACACTGCGGCCGGCTGCACTTGGAGCCTGGTGTATTCATTCAAATTGTCTTTATTTTAGGTCTACTGTGACATGGAAACACTCGGAGGAGGCTGGACAGTGAGTATTTAGACATTTTTTTAAATCTTTACATGTTATTGAATGAGTGTGTGTGTGTGTGTGTGTGTGTGTGTGTGTGTGTGTGTGTGTGTGTGTGTGTGTGTGTGTGTGTTGTGTGATTTGTGTCTAATTTGTGTATTCTAAGTTTCAGAATACACTTCTCTGATTAGACAAAGTGACATGACGTACGGAAGCCCGGAGAGGCAAAAACAAAAACACACACATCATTGACGATCCTTTTAAACGTTTTGCCCTCTGGTTTGAGTTTGCTGGTTTGAAAAAAAAATCAATACATAAAAAATAGCTGCTGACAGACGGTGGACTGAGCTTTTGTGGGTCTTGATAAATCCCTTCTCAAGCTGAAGTACATGTCATTGAGCTTCCAAACATAATGGCCAAGGGAATGCGTTTGAAAGGTTCAGTACAATTTAGCGGACTCATCCCAGAACGGTTGAGTTGACGTTGAAGTGGTTACAGCCTTTTTATGTTGTATATTCCCCTTTAAAGCGACCGGTGGACAAAAAATAATACGTTGCAAGACATCTGTGGGTCCGCATCTTCAGAGTATTGATGTTATAGACTCAGGTCTCAGACATATATTACATCTTGTTTGAGAAAACGTGCATGTGTGAAGCGCACCTGATCATGCGGGGGGTTAGATTCTAATAGCTATGGCTCGATCACGTCATAGCAAAACTAAAACAATAAGTTTCCTGGACCTTGGCAATCAGAGCCTTAAGGTTCTACCTCGGTTGGATGTTATAATTTGTTAGATAGAGCACGCCGAAAAGCATGAAAGGTCAAAGATTGGTCTTCGGCTTGAACTCAGCACCGTGACGTGTGTGGAGTGTGTGTTGTGTGTGTGTGGTGTGTGGTGGAGTGTGTGTGTTTCAGAAAATAGATTAGATGTTTTAAATGCGTTGATTCTAAATAGATTCTCACCTCGGCCAAACCAAATTGTCAATGCCAGAATCTCATCAAAGCTCCTGAAGCTAAGCAGGAATAGGACTGGTTATTACTTGGATGCGAGACTGCTGGAATGCCAGGTGCCACAGGGGGCGGTAGTGCACAGTCGTTTGTGTCCTTGGGCCAGACACCCACATGAATCTGGTGTGTGGTGAGAGAATTGTGGAGGTGGGAGGAGCTACTGGCCAATAAAAGAAAAAAGAAAAGATATATTGACAAATATTCTTTTGACTAATTTCGACCACTGCCAGCGTTGTGTGCAATACTTTTTCTTTTTTTTATATTGCACTGTTCCTACATTTGCCCCCACAGAGAGGCACGGCAAGTTTATTTGTAGAAAACAAGTACAAGGCAATTAAAGTGCTTCACACGAAAGGAAAAATGCATTTCAAATCAGAGATACCAAGCAAGGATTCACATAGAAGTTAGGAAATACAACACTATTTACATTATAAGACAGAGACACAGAGACGAGCAGATCAACGCCTATGGAAAACAACACACACAGACAGCACGCGATGTATGCATGGCATCAGCCAAAGTGGCCTGCAGGGGCAGCAGAAAGAGCAGGTGGAGTTCGTGTTGACAGATCTGTTTGCGATGAGCCATTTGTTTTAACTGTATTTTGAAGGTGTGATAACGAGAAATAGAATCCTTTCGGTCACATGCACAGCTAAACAAAAGTGTTTTTAGCTTAGATTTGAACATTGTCAGAGTAGAACCTGTTTCACATCTTCAGGAAGACTGTTCCAGAGTTTAGCTGCATAAAACTGAAACGCAGATTCCCCATTTATAGTCCTGACTCTGGCACCAGCAGGAGGCCGGTCCATGTTTAGTCCTGACTCTGGCACCAGCAGGAGGCCGGTCCATGTTTAGTCCAGACCCTGACACCAGCAGGAGGCCGGTCCATGTTTAGTCTTGACCCTTGGGGCCCCCCACAGGTCAGGGGCATCTGGTCTGAGACACAGTTACCATTTTCAACAAAGTACTTCCTGTTTTCCAGGTAGGACTTTCATCAGTTTAGGGCAGTGCCAGTGATGCCCACCCAGTCCTCTCGTCTCTGTTAGAGGGTCCCATGATCGACAGTGTCAAAAGCAGCACTCAGATCTAATAGAATTAAGACTGACATGTTCAGGTGGATGTCATGACTGGAAAACACCAAACGAGTTGTTGATTAAGAGGAAACTAGAGAGCTTCTAGGGATAACTAATGTAACTAATTACAAATACTCAGGTTATGGTAAGTATAACCTGAGTATTTGTTGAGTAATTGTACTTTTTTTTGAGTCGTTTCAATGTGTACTTTTAGCCATGTAATTGTAATCAATAACATTTCAAATCGCAGTCCCAAAGCTTCTTTCTAAAAACCACAAACACCCAGAACATGGCTGCATCGCCTGCTCTGATTGGACAGAGCTCAGAGAATATAAAGACTGCCATTTAAATAACTTAATTCCACTTTGAACTGTTTATTTCATCAAGTTTGTTAAAAGACATATCTAAATTTATACTAATTTTAAAAGTAACTAGTACTCAAAAGCTGCAGTACTTGTATCTATTCCGTACTACCCACGTCTGAGAACAGCTTCCACCACTAGAGGTCAATATTGTGATTAACTCCATGTTGTTTGTGTTCTGGTGATGTTTGTCTCCACTCCAACTAATGTTCACCAATGTGTGTCTGTGTGTCTGTGTGTGTCTGTGTGTGTCTGTCTGTCTCTGTATGTCTGTGTGTCTGTGTGTCTGTGTGTCTGTCTGTGTGTGTGTGTATGTCTGTCCCTGTGTCTGTGTGTCTGTCTGTCTGTCTTCTGTGTGTGTGTGTGTGTGTGTGTCTGTCTGTGTGCGTTTGTCTGTCTGTGTGTCTCTCTATGTGTGTGTCTGTCTCTGTGTTTCTGTCTGTGTGTCTGTCTGTGTCTGTCTGTCTGTCTGTGTGTGTCTCTGTGTGTTGTCTGTCTCTGTGTGTGTGTGTCTGTCTGTGTGTGTGTGTGTTGTCTCTGTGTTTGTCTGTGTCTGTCTTGTGTGTTTCTGTCTGTGTGTGTCTGTCTCTGTTGTGTGTGTGTGTGTGTGTGTGTATGTGTGTCTGTCGGTTCTGTGTGTGTGTGTCTATATGTGTCTGTGTGTGTCTGTCTCTGTTGTGTGTCCTGTCTGTGTCTGTCATGTGTCTGTCTGTCTCTGTGTGTTATGTCTCTCTCTGTCTGTGTGTGTGTGTCTGGCTCTCTGTGTGTCTGTGTGTCTGTCTGTGTTTTTGTGTGTGTAATAAATTGCGTAAATATCAGGAGCCAAAAAAACAAGTCTAATTTCATAACTTCTTTTATTGAACAGAACGTTCTTGTGGCTTACACTGAGCCCGCATTTCTCCACATTCTCCTGTTTGCAAACGTTTAATCAGTCGACCTTGTGTATTTAAATTAAAAACATTAGTACAATATAGTCTAATAAAATAACGCTGACATTAAATATACCTATGTACCGTGTGAAATTATATTACAAACTAAATATCACAGCATAGATGCAGTTTCGCCTCAAGTTAAAACTGGAAATGTTCATCTAAACTGCACAGTAATTCGGGTCTCATTGACTTGCATATACATTGAAAACTGTGTTAAAGAAATGTTTCCTATTTACAACAAACGCTGAAGAGAAATGCCAAATCTACACGTTAAAGTCGGACGTCCACTGCGCGATTGTGTCCGTCTGGATGAAGGGGGAAAATCCTGACACTACTCTTGCGGGACAAGCCTCGGCCAGATTTCTTGGGGGGCCATGTCCTCTGGGCCGGGTAGGCTACAAACCAGGTTGGAACCAAGACTAACCCAGAATCAAACCAGGTCTAAATCAGGCCCAAACAAGGTGTGGAGCAGAATTATATAAGGACTAAGCCAGAAAAACCAGCTAAACAGGTTTAAACTTGCACAAACCCAGAATTAAACCAGAAAACAAGAGAAAAAATCTATAATAGTAATATTTGCAAGATGGATCTCAGGCCGAATCAGATCGTTTGGCGGGCCTGATCTGGCCCCCGGGCCTGAAGTTGAATAGCGGGACAAGCCCTGAACCAGCGCGTGCCGTCTTCAGAGTTTAAATTCTTCACGTTGTGCAGTGCGACGTACAGAAATCTTAAGGCACAAAGACTCGTGCCGTGGACGTCCGGCTTTTTGGATAAGTTGTAACCTGAGTGAGTGCCAGCTTTCAGACCCACTCCCTTTGAACAAACTCATCGTTCGCTGTAGCATCTGAAGTCCGAGCTTGCCTACGAGCTTGCCTCCGAGCTTGCCTAAAGTCCTTAAATACCAAAGGGAAAGTTTTAAGAATTAAAAGAGGATTAGACAAGTTTTCAAAGAGGTTCACAAAATATCTACTGTGCATAGACCTGGCATAAACAATAAAAAAACAATATACCTCAATGTCCGGATAGAGAAAAGTGCAGATAAAAGACTCGTCCAAACTTGGCGACCCACAATTCACACAGATTCCGTCCTCATTTACAGTGGGCTCGAAAAGTATTCACCCCTTTTATTGTGTCGCAGTCAGACACTCAAAATAATCCATTGATACATTTCTATACAAATTAACCTGCAATAATATGTTTTTCTGAAAGTTTAGCAAAAATATGAAAGAAAAATAAAGTTCCCATTGATAAAAATAGATTATTTCGACATGCGGTGAATTCCAATGATTAGCCTTGTATAAAAACACAATTTAGAAACGTTCAGGTTACTACATACTACTATAGAAATAATAAAAGGAGGAAGGAATACTTTCTCGACTCGCTGTACGTTTTTCCTAGTCTGGACAAGTCGCGCGGTTTGTCAGAGGAGTGTCGCGACGTCGATATGTGGCGCGGAAATGGCGAAAAGTCCGACGAACTTTCCAGTTTGACCGATGCGTTTTCGCGCTTTGGTCCCGGGTTCCGAAAAAGGCAGGTCCGGCAGGTCGACAATCAGGGGTCCCCGGTGCGTTCTCTCTCTCCCCCCCCCCCCCCCCCCCCCCCCCCCCCCCCCCTCCCTCCCCCGTCGCTGATTCCAGTCTCTCGCCCCCACGTGGTCAAACGCTAAAATCCGCTAACAATCGGCATCAAAAAGGGAGCAAATCTGCTTTTTTTTTTGTTTGTTCTTCTCCTTCAGCTGCTCTCCATTTCACCAGATGTCGTGACGAGAGTGAACCAGGTCATTTCTTTTCTGGTTTTTCATTTCCATCACCACCAAATGGAGCAAGAATCAATACTGTGGAGCTCAAGTTTAGGGTTAGTTCACAATAAAACGCCTTGATAGAGGTTTCCTGGTTGTAGAGCCTGATAATACGAAATAATTAAAACTGTGCATAGATTTGAATTAGGTTTGCAACGAAAAGTACTGTTTTTTAAGACTCGTTGAAAAAGGCAATTATAAAAGGCCAATATTTATAAATGATTTCGCTTTTTTTTTTTTTTTTTAAATCAACGTTGATTTAGTCTCAGTTAAAATTTCTTTGGACAGTTTGACCATTGCAAGGCGAGAATATATTTGTTTTCATGTAACGGACATCATTGTGTCAAACACATGAATTCAATATTGTAATAATATCTTTTTTTTTTTATTTTTTATACCAGTGCGTTATAACGATATCTACTTTTTGAGAGACTTCTTTTTTTAGTGCCTGTATTCCTTTAAGTGTAAATTACTTGTATGACGTATGTGTGTTCAGTTAAAACTCAAAACAAACGCAGAAACAAATGAACCAGAGCAGCACAAATGATCGTATTTGGTAGTTGGGGGAGGGGGACGGGGGGACGACACCAAATATTCCATCGTCTCCTGCCTCCTGAGTGCGAGCCATTCAAGAACCTGCAAAGCAACGATGGGGCAATGCAGGTTGTAATTCACCGCTTTACGATCTTGCCCTACAGTTGGAAAACACAACCCTGAGCTCCACAGGGTTGCGAGCCGATTGTTAGCGGACGCGCCTGCCTTAAAACCTTGCGTATATGACACGCACTCATTTAGTGGAAAGAAAAACGAAATGAAAAGCAGTTCAGTTGCATGGCTTTACTCCGTTTACTGCATGATGAAGCCCGGCTGCGGTGTCATTCTCGGTGCGGGTCGCTGGGGCAAAGCCGGGGCGTACTGTGCCAGGAAAGGATAGCCTTGGACGCTCGGGAAAGGCTGGCCCGTCCGAGGGGGAATGGGCGGGTACGGCGAGGGCGTGTAGAAAACCGACGGCTGCTGTGCTTGGTTTAAGACGGGTGCGGGCTGAGAGGGAGGCGGCGGCGGTTTTCTCCTAGCCTGGGCGAGCGGGGAGCCGACGTCGCCGTCCTCCTCCGGGATCTGCGGCGGCGGCGGCGTATGGAAGGCGACGTCATGGGAGCGTGGCGCGGCGACGGGGGCCTGAGGGAGGCGCTGGCCCTTCATGACCATCTCCTGGAGCTTCTCGATCTTCACTCGCCGCAAGTGGGCCAGTTTCCGCTGACTTTGGTACGAGTCGACGAACGAGTCCAGGGTCATGTCGCCGTCCAGGAAGCAGTCGGCCATGTTCTGCACAGAGACGGGCACAAACAGAGTCGTCACGCTGGCCGATAATAACCTCACCTGAGTGTAATCGCATAAATGCTCTCTCAAAACAATGCTAAATTTGTTTATACAGTATCGATATCGCGGGCTGCCGTATCGATATGTGGCCACGAGTTATTTTTGGTATATTTAGTGACGGCGCTAGAGTTTTGTTGCGTGTTTAGCGAAAGGAAACATGTAAAACATGAGACGTATTCACCGTTTTGATGATTAAAACGCGTGCGTTTCATTTGACGCTGGTGACGGTCGTGGTTTAACAAAGAAAAACGTTGTTCAAATGCATTGGGTTCTTGAAAATAAATTCGATTATCGCATGCATCGGAAAATTGTGATTCCCAGTCCTACAATGGACCACAAAGCAAACAAGGACAGGCCTAAGTTCCTCTTTGTGGGATCCTTTTAACTCTGTCACAAGACAAACTACTGCAAGCTCTGTATTTGACTAATTTTCACATTCACTTCGAGTCACTTGTATTGTATTGTATCCGATTTACTTTTGTACAATATACTTTTATTTGCTTTGAACACATAAGACTGAGTTACTTTCTTACCATGACTTTTAACCCTGTTCTCACTGTTCCTCTTCACAAACACATCTGGAGTAGCATTTAGCTTCATTCACGCTAGTTTGAAAAATCCTGGTTAGAAAGTCCTCTCCCTCAGAGCCTCAAAAACACTCTTTTTTTTTTACTCCATAAATCATCTCCAGACGCGTTCTGTCTACTCACGATCAGTACAACTGCGTGGCTACCAAACATCGGCGAGAAAACTTTCACTTGATTATTATTAACCTGTGTAATTCCCTCTGCAGCCAGTAGAGGGTGCCAAAACTCTTAATACTGCTGGAAACGGCAGAGATTTAGATGTTCATTTATTTATGGGGTTTTTTTGGGTTCCAAAAACATAAATAATGCATACTATTTGTCTTTTAACATGACTAATAAGAAGTGCACCCACACAGTGTCAACACAGTATGGGAAATGTATAACCTTGATGCGGGTTATACCTTCTACCCATCGCTAATACTGGCTTCTGCTTCTCCAAAAGTGTCACAAAACCCTAGCCGCAGTTGCCCAGGGGCCGACTGACCGTGAGATGGCCGCCATTCTACGCCGACCATCACCACTGGCACCACGTTTCCGCCCTCCTCACCTCTGTGTCCTCCTCGATCTTCGCTCCCTCGGCCTGGAGCAAAGCCAGCAGCGTGTCCAAAGACGTGTTCCCGGATTTGTGGTCTGAAAGAATAAGAAAGACAAACCGGTGAGCAACAGCAGCAGGAGCAGCCGCACTACAGCGGCATGTGGAGAGACGTTCTTCAACTCCAAAAACACGCTGGTGACGAGCGTCGTTTCAGCAGGTTTTGTTCAATGATCATGTCCATCCGAGTCGTCAACTTGGTAATGATCCGGTGCTTATTCCAGTGTTTGGTTTTTTTACAAATGAAATCCATTAAGGGTGGAGGGGCGAGACCATTTAGAACCTCTGAAAACCGTGATGTACTGACTTAAAATGTTACAATTATGATTCTTCAACTGAGGCGTTTTATATAATGTATCTAAACACGTTTGTAAAGTTTTCTTCCCATCACTGTTTGATTTAAATGTGAACGTAAGCCTCGTTTCATAAATAATGTAATTATAAATGATAATAATGTAATGTAGTATCAAACGTTAGCGCTACGATTATTGTGAGAAAAAAACGTCTCGATTTAACGATTATTCACGATCATTATTGGGACTGTGATCAAACATTTATTCTTGTGGTCTGACATGTGACTGTTCCTCAAGTTTGTGACCGACTTTATGAAATGAAACTTTCTGAAAGACAAAATAAAGTAAAATATGACAAAAACAGCCAGATAAAAGAGAGTTATTTACATTTAGGTATTTTTTTAGGACGAGATTGAACGAGAGAGACTTAATTTTCCTTCGACCATTGTCACGATTATTATCTTTTTGGTTCTTAGTCAGGATTCTACTGTGACCTGAACAATCACATCGATTAACCGAACATTTGTGACATCCCTAGCCATGACGGAGCAAGTTTGTCGAGAATTTGAATTGTAAAATGTTCTAAGTTTTGTATTTTGTCTTTTGCACTGAATGTACGGTATAATGTCTTTGTTATAGAAGTTGTACAAAAAAAATGATCACATCCCAGCGGACAACAGATTCGCATGTCTGGAGGGAACTTTGAGGGGAAAATGTGGCACGTTTCTTTAGAACACCATGTCAAAATGCTCATTATTCACAAGGAAATGCTGTTGGAGAGACTGTGGCACCAGGAGACAAATCACTATCACATGTTCTGGGACTGCCCTGTTGTTCAGAGACATTGGACTGAGATTTACAATGCACTGCAGACCGTTCTTGACGTTGTCATCCCTCTGAACTTAAGAACTATGTACTTGGGCCTCAAAACTCCTGCCATGAACACAATGAAACCTCTGCAATTTCAAACGAACCGTCAAAGTGATTTCAAAACGCAAGGTGCTGCTGGTCACAGGCCACTGCCACACCCATCAAGCCTCTTCAAATCATTTATAATAGAGCAATGGAAATTCTGGATAAGACTCCGTATTGCATTGTATCTGCGCAGCTGAAATGTTGCGTACAAGCGCTCGCATCAGCAGCGCCGCAGGTCGTTCGCGACTTGGATCGTTCCTCTCGGTGACCAGAGCTCGCCGTGGAAACTCTAGAGTCCCAAGGCGCAGAAACGACTTCAGCGTTCACCGTCACAAGGCTCAAAAACATGGAACTTCTTCACCTGTAGAGGTGAAGGGACAGACAAACTGGGTCTTTTTTTAAACAAGAACTCGAAAAGCAAGAAAATGACCATCTTTGACCTGAATTTATGACTTGTATTGTTTTTTGTTCAACTAGGGACGGATATTGAGAATTAGCCCCGGGTAGAATGAAACACACTCCATCATTAAATTGAAATTGTCTACAATTGAACTATTAAAAATGACCCAGAAAAGAGACTGATCTGATGTCTTAATGGACGCGTAATCTCCAGAACAAGAATATAAAGTTTCTGCACTTTTGTGGTTCATTTCATGCTTCTTTCACCTCGTGTGCGATAGTTAAAGCCCTTAAAGACAGTTTGGTCCACGTGGTCAATAATGATTTTATTTACATTTTGTGAGGAAAATTAGAAAAGTTGAAAATGACGACTTTGTCAACAAAAAGGTAGAATAATTTGTCAAATCGAAACTACTGTATGAGTTAAATGGATTTACGACTCTTGTTTACAATCTGGTTGCTAAGTAACAGCTGTGTCACAATATTTCAAAACAGGAGTGCCAGGGCAGTTTGAGGAGAGTAACAGCCCTCAGGATAAAAAGTGCATCTCTTTTGGATGTTTTCACTAAAAATTACAAAAGGCTTTCACAAAAACTAAATCAGATTTTCACATTTCCATTCGAAAGGGGCCGATCATTCAATTAGAAAGTGATAATGAATGTGAAACTCTTGCTTGTTAAAAAAATCATTAATGCAAAAAACTACTTTAATGAGCTTTTAACATCGTTACAACTGGGTTTCTTCATTATTAGTTAAATAAACTCAAAATCATGATTCAGAATTTTCACAGCGGTGACTTACCACAACTAGGGAGTATTCGTGTCCTAATGTAATCTCACAGACCAAATAATGATACATGTGACTATTTTAGAAGCAAAATTACATAATTTAAATCGGTGCGCAAAAATCGCTACACATAAATGTAGAGTGCCGTTTATATCACAATAACTTTACTTTAGCATTTTTCACACCGCTGACGAGGGTACTATTTGAACAGTAATGTATTAGACCAGGGCTATTCAACCTAAGGCCCGGGGCCAAATCAGGCCCATCAAGCAATTTAATCCGGCCTACGACACATCTTCCAAATGTTGAAAAAATAAAAATCTTGTTTACTGGTTTAATTCTAGGTAAGCACTCGATTAGACCTGGTTTGGTCTTGGTTTAGTCCTTCTTTGATTCTGGGTTAGTCCTAGTTCAGACCTGGCTGGTTCTAGTCTAGTCCTAACTTAATTCTGGTTCAGTTCTGGGTGAGTGAGCAATGTGGTAAAGTATTTTGTATGTTTATTCTCACAAAATTGAATCTAGTAGTAGTTATTTTTATGTATTCACTAAATGTATTGAAATTGTGCGACCCGAAAGGTTGTTACAGCGGCGTGTTGTGCACTTCCGGCCCAGAGACCACGGCCCACCAAAAAATCTGTGCCCACAGGAAAATAAAAGTCGAATCGCCCTGTATTAGACCAAATGTCACATTTGTTTGTTCGTTGCGCATCAATAATTGCCAAGGATCGTTTTATCATTTCTTCTAACAATAATCGCAACACTACGTGATACTGTGGCATCCTTGACTGCAATACTAAATCTCTCCACATCTGGGTTCAAATCAACAACTGGGGCAGTGTCACAAGAGCGAGGAGAGGCTGGCAGTGCAACCTACATTCGACAAAGCCTGTGGTCTCCTCGCTGACAACGCACAGCCCCCACGGCAGATGTCACAGCAGTTTGAAGCGGTTTCTTCATTATCGTGTGTTAAAAAGGCTTCATTGGCCACAAAATGGGAGAGATTTACAGTGGCAAACCGGGGACTAGAGGAGAAGGCTTAAAGCTGTAAAAGGCGTATTCTGTGCAACGATCAATGGACATGGAAGTATGAGGTGTGAAGCCTTCGAAAGTATCTGTAGGATCTGACCTTGCATCTGACCTAAACTGCACTACAATTATGAATACAGATACTAGTGAACGGCTTAAACTCACTGCATACCTCCAGTTACAACTGTTGTCCAAATGAAACATTTATAATCGGAATTAAATAAAGGCCGGTACATGTACTTCAGTTCAAAACGATCCGAGCGTTGCACTTCTAGCTTATATAGTTCTCACTCTCTCTTTTTTAAACAATCTAAGACTGGATTATATAGCGGTGTATTGTGGACCGGGTGTAATTTTGTGGAATAAATGAGAACGCTGCAGTTTAACTTAATAAAATCAAAAGTATAGTGTCCAAACCAGACCTGGAGAGACTTATCCATGCGTTTGTCTCTAGTAGTTAGACTACTGTAACGGCCTGCTCACTGGCCTCTCCAAACGAGCTGTAAAACAGCTGCAGTACATCCAGAACGCTGCTGCTCGGTCCTGACTAGAACCAGGAAGTACGATCACATTAGTCCTTGCTCAGGTCTCTGCACTGGCTCCCTGTGGCTCAGAGAATAGACTTCAAAGCAGCTCTGCTGTATACGAGTCTCTCCATGGCTAGCACCAAAGTACATCTCGGACATGTTAGTGCCATATGAACCATCTCGGACTCTGAGGACCTCAGGGACCGGCCTCCTGCTGGTGCCAGAGTAAAGACTAAACATGGACCGGCCTCCTGCTAGTGCCCAGTCAGGACTAACATGGACCGACCTCCTGCTGGTGCCCAGAGTCAGGACAAACATGGACCGGACTCCTGCTGGTGCCAGAGTCAGGACTAAACATGGACCGGACTCCTGCTGGTGCCCAGAGTCAGGACTAAACATGGACCGACTCCTGCTGGTGCCCAGAGTCAGGACTAAACATGACCGGACTCCTGCTGGTGACCAGAGTCAGACTAAACATGGACCGGACTCCTGCTGGTGCCAGAGTCAGGACTAAACATGACCGGACTCCTGCTGGTGCCCAGAGTCAGGACTAAACAGGACCGGACTCCTGCTGGTGCCCAGAGTCAGGACTGTAAATGGGGAATCTGCGTTTCAATTTATGCAGCTAAACTCTGTAAAAGTCTTCCTGAAGATGTGAGACAGGTTCTACTCTGGTAATGTTCAAATCTAAGCTAAAAACACTTTTGTTTAGCTGTGCATGTGACCGAAAGGATTCTATTTGCACTCTTCTTTATGCCTTAACCTGTTTTGTGATTTCTGTCATGTCTTTGTGGTATTAATGATTTGTTCCCTGTTGTGTGAACACTTTAATTGCCTTGTGTACGAATTGTGCTCTTCAAAAAAAAACTTGCCTTGCCTTAATAACTTTACGAGAGGGCGAGTTATACTTGTCTTTCTGCCATTCATGGGTTTCAGTCACGTGACTTAGTATCACATGTTGAAGATGCACACATGCTGTTTGCCGCTCACTATTAGATCGTCAGGAAAAGCAGCACATAAAAGTGAAAGGGCTGATATTGAAGAAAACAGAAGTTGATCCTCATCAACAGCGGCGATTTCACTTAAAAGCATAGACAAACTTATGTGGACATTTTCATCTGCACGTCCCTCTGCGCACCGGACGCCCTCTGCCCCGGACACGCCCTCTGCCCCGGGACACGCCCTCTGCCCCGGACACGCCCTCTGCCCCGGACACGCCCTCTGCCCCGGACACGCCCTCTGCCCCGGACACGCCCTCAAAGCTTTCAAGAAAATGGACATAAAATATAACACTCGGACAGTTGGAAATGAGGCTCCTTAAAACTGTCTGCAAGTAGGCTAACGTTGATTAGCATAGCCACTAGCATTAGCGTTAGCTGCTAACGACCTGAAACAAACAGCTCAGTCTGGAGTGATCTCTGCAAATCCACTGGTCCCTCCTGACCACAGTCACACATTTCTGGACAAACAGGGTCTTTGGGGACGTGACAGAAGAGAGAGAATCCTTTGTTTTCAGACTTTTTGTTGCACAGTGAACATGCAGCTTTCGTCCTCAAGATGGCAGTAGCAGCGAGTGTGTCACGTCACCTCAGACTCATGAATTCCCCATGTTTGCATCTTGGTGTGTTGGACACTCCATTTGCTTCTGACGCTTGGCTGTTGACGTTTGATGGTTATATCTTAACACAGATGTTGCGCTAACGCCACAAACGTCTTAAATCGGGCAAAATATCCTGTGGGCGAACTACAACAATCCATAAATAACGGCTTAACATCTACATGAAAAAGCTGAATGATGAGCTTTTAATAATAAATATAAATAAAAAATGACTACAATAAACGGTATTCCTTGTTGACTGTTGGTGCTCGCCGGAGGCACAATTCCAGGCATGAGTGACAAAGAATGGGAAACTCAACCTGGGTATTCCAAAAAAGTGCCTTCAGAGGTGGAGCTGCCGGTAAAGGATATAACGAAAACTGAGCTGTCACGTTATCGCCGTATCAAAATGATTTGGGCCAAGTTTTGTTGCAGATGTGAGTGGAACGCTACGTAGACCGTGAAACTGCGCCATTTCAATCCGGCCAAAATGAAGAAATTATTATTTTAAAATCCGTACTGGTTAGAATATGACAACGAGAACGCCATTTTAAAGTCGCCTTGCCACAATGCCAGAGGCAGACGACACTCCACGAGACGACATGAAAGTGGGATATTTGGGTCTACGAGGACAAGATTAGATTTAAGATAATTAAATACATGTTGTTCATGATTTGTTTGATTTTGCTCGCAAATTCTATGGCAAATTATTAGTGAAAAGCAAATTATCAGTGCCAAATTGGTATAGGTGATATTGGGGGATGGGTAAAATACTTGGAAAAATGTCAAATGACAATAGAAGAGCAATGAAATGAAAGGGTGGCTATCCATGGGTTGTCAAAGCAATAAACAATTAAAAACAACATTTATGTTTTTTGAATGGGCTCAAACGATCACCAATGACCAGCTGATTCAGATTGGTGGCAAATTTAGAAAAAGAAAAAAAAGTATGACAAAGATAATTCTCCAGAGGGGCAATTATCGTGCTGCAAAAGATCTTTGTCCCAAGGCATCGCTAACACAACACTGTAAAAAACAAAGTGCAAACTGTTGTTTTTACGGCCTGTCCTCCATAGGGACGTCACAATATCAAATATTAGTGTTACAATTATTGTGAGGAAAAAAATAAATCACAATTTAAAGATTATTCACGATTATTACTGTGACAGTGAATTCTTTCCTTTTCTTTCATTCTCGTGGTTTGACACGTGACCGACTTTGCAAAACTGAACTTTCTGAAGGATAAAATAAAGTTAAATATGACAAAAACGGCCTGATGAAATAAGTTCTTTACATTGGGGTCTATTTTTGAACGATACTTTAAAAAACAAACGCAATTCTGTTTCAAAAATTACCAGGGTTATTATTTTTGTTTTCGTACGATTTTATTGTGACCTGAATAATCACAATATTGATTAACCGAATAGCAAACATCCCTAGTCCCAAATGAATGCATACATAAATACACTGCCTGTCCCAAAAAGAAAGTGTCCACCTGGATTTAATCTAAGCAAACAGGTCGTCTCCTCCTGGTGGAGAACTGCTGCAGGGGATTGTCTTTCAGCATTTAAACCCAACTGATGCATTTCTGAAACGACCCTGTGGAAAGACGAATCCCGTGGTCATGGAGAAGATGTCAGTGGGTTTGAGAAGGGTCAAATCATTGACATCGAGCAGAGGAAACATCTGAAGGAGAAGCACTTCACCTGTGTGAGGAACAATGACACGCAGAAGGTCTGTGTCAGGAACAATGACACGCTGAAGATCTGAATGAGGAACAATGACACGCTGAAGATCTGAATGAGGAACAATGACACGCTGAAGATCTGAATGAGGAACAATGACACGCTGAAGATCTGCGTGAGGAACAATGACACGCTGAAGATCTGAGTGAGGAACAATGACACGCTGAAGGTCTGAGTGAGGAACAATGACACGCTGAAGATCTGCGTGAGGAACAATGACACGCTGAAGATCTGAATGAGGAACAATGACACGCTGAAGATCTGCGTGAGGAACAATGACACGCTGAAGATCTGAATGAGGAACAATGACACGCTGAAGATCTGCGTGAGGAACAATGACACGCTGAAGATCTGCGTGAGGAACAATGACACGATGAAGATCTGCATGAGGAACAATGACACGCTGGATGGAAATAATTCTTGCATTGCAGAATCTTATTGAAACAAAGCCAAAGGCGCTCCAACAAAATACTAGAGCGTGTGACTTTTTCCGTGGCTATTTAAAAAAAAATAGCCACGGAATGTGTTTTAGAGTCCAGATAACAATTGAGATTATCAGAATAAAATTACAGATTATTATCATAATATACTAGTCAATGAAGTCGGCGCTAAATAATAATTTTCCGACAACAACCTCAACATCAACTAGTATGGGCCGGAGCCTCACTGTATCCAAATCCACACGGCGCACACTGCAGCCCAACAAAGCCTGTCTTTTATCAGGAGGTTATTTTAAGACGGCTTCTCGGCAACCGCTGTGTCAACAAAGTAGTCACAAGAACTCCCCGCTCCTTCTGACGCGAGGTGAATTGCAAAAGGTGTGCCTGGGTCATTACGGCGTTTACAGCGAATGCAAACGGGACGGCAGCAGCTGGAGACCGGTCCGACCGGTCGCTCTGCCGTGGTGTGTGTGTGCGAAACCTGAGCTAGCATGACATAACAAGTTGGCTCGATGTGACTCATGAGACACCCCGGGATTTGATACGATGAGAAAATGGATGTTGGAATACTGTTGTTATGGCAAAACCTGAATATAGAGGATACAGACTTTAATAAAAACTAATGAAATGGCGGTAAAAAAAAAAAAAAAGGGTAGACTGTGGTCAACTTTACTGGCCTTTCATGTCAAAGGCAATACCTTAACCTCAACCAAAACATTACGTTACATTTTAGCATATTTCTGTTGAATTGCCAAAATGTGGACTAGGTGTGTTCATGGTGAAGTGATTAGCTGTTATAAAATGCGTCACTAATTGAAAACATATTGCCCTTTCATTTTCATTAAATGTACCTGTAATACACAACTGTGCCACCAGAGAGCATGTCAATGCCCCTATACAACTGTGAAACCTCTGGATGAAAAGAAAAGTCAGCTGAACTGCAGTAATAATAAATTGATCGCTTTATTAGGCCCGAGCGCCACAAGCTGGCGAGAGGCCTATTAGTTCCGCAAGGCCGCGCGAAGCACGGCTGAGTAAGTGCACACGGAGCGCTCGCCCGCTTCCAAACACTCCCTAACACACTCCTCTACTCATGCACGTCCCGTGCATACTAATTGGTAATAAGAAAATTTAACATTATCGTGGTAAATATTGGATCAAACTTTGCTAAGCATGACTCGGGAGTTTTTCTAAAGGTTGTACTTTTACGAACTCCTCCTAGGGCATTAGCCCGAATAAGCTGAAGTTTGGTGAAAATGGTGTTGAGTGGGACATCAAAAGTTATCCAAATTATTTTAATATCTTTCTTTATTGTAAGTGTTATGGTTTGTGTGCGGCAAAGCCGCACATTTAGCCAAGAATTTCAAAAAGATTACCTTTCGACCACAAAAAGGAGTCGGCCATCAAAAGTTATTCAACTTCTTCTTAAAAAAATTATGGTCTTTGTGCGGCACAGCCGCAAACTTTTCACAAAATATTGACACGTTCAGTACACAATAATTCCCCTATTTGTAAAGCAAAGGGGAGAAAGCGTGATAGCGCCACAGATTCGGCAGTAGGTGTAATTAAAGGAGGAAATTGGGGCGCGTTTATTATTAATAATAATAATAATAATAATAATAATAATAATAATAATAATAATATTATTATATTCCGGTCTTTGCCTCTGATGAAAAACTATTGATATTTTAACAGCTCCGGCAAACTTAAGCGACTGATGCTTGTAGCTTTACACTGGGACTTTTCATTCAAAACAACACACTACGTGACTTTACAATGTTGTGGATTTTATTCAGGCTGTCACGTTACCTAACTTTTCATTGGTTAAACAGCGTCATGTGACCCCTGGTCAACCAAAACTGAAATCTAAAATGGACGTTATTGAAGTTGGACATATTTCCTGTGAATTTTATCATACTTTTGGCAGACGTGAGCCGCACCAGAGGAGAAAAGAGGAGGAGGAACGAAAATAGAAAGTTGTAGCTCAGTCGCTGTTTCCAGTGTCGCCGCCGCACTAGTCAAGTCTTTCCGCACTTTTGCGATTCAAACGCAAGTTGAGTCGTAACTGGTCCACACAACGAGACTGAAGTAGTGGCGACTGATTTAAACTAGAGATTACTGAGCGCAATCTGAGAAAATCTGGCCGTGTAGTGCTTCTTCATCTTAAAACAGCATTTAAAAGTTTAAAGCGCGGTCACCGTCCCACTGCTCTGTGTTTACGCCATCCAGTGAAACAAACCCGAAAACTAAACACAGTGTTAATGTGATCGGTTAACAAACAATTGACCGCTAAAGGGCTCCAACTAATGGTTAAAGAAACATTTGAAGATGTGCATGCCTTATATCAACAGCCATGAAGATCATTAAAAACATCGAGCTACAGTATAATTTTTTTTGTCCATACTTCCTTCCCTTAACAATACGCAACACAGTATTTTTCATTTGAGACTGGGACCGGGACACTGCGTACCAAGGGTGGACTTGCGGAGCTGGTAGGACTCGAAGCGCTCCTGTAGGCAGCTGTAGCGCTTGGTGAGCTGCTCTTTCTGGTGCTCCAGTTTGGGCTGAAGGGCCAAGTTCTGCTCGGCCAAAGTCCTGTTGTTCACCAGTGTCTGCTCTTTGCTCTGCTGGACGTCCCGCATCTGCAGACGACACAAACGACACAAATGCTGGATTACATGCGTCATGTTCGATAAACGGGAAGCGGCGGATGCTAAAGTTTGCCGCCTTTGTTTTGTCAAGTCAACGTTTGGTGAGAGAAATTATTATTATTTTCTGTTTATATCTGCTTTTTTTTTTACCATCGAGTCTGCGTTCTCTCTCAGGTTAAACTACACACTTAACTAAAACGCAGTGAACACAATTATATTTCAGATTCAAATTAACATTTAGCAGGTAATTCCACAGCTGTTACCAAGGAACCACGCTGTAAACAAGAGCCCAAATCCACACAAATGACACAACAGTTCTAAATCTGACACACAATACCATAGAACACCTTTATTTTGTCGAAAGATGGTTTAAACTGTCAGAAAAGTGTGTTAGTTAAGTGTCAACTGTCTGTGTCGCACGCTGATGACATCACAGAGGGATTCAGCTCTACTTCCTGTCATTTCAAAGCTTTACCAGAAGTAAAACTATGATGAATATTTACCACAGGTTCTAGACCACCAAACTAAGTCAGAATCAGAAAAATAGGAGAAGAACTTTCAGATGGAACTTTAAGAAGTAGAAAATAGACTCTTGGATGGAAGAAAGTGATTTACAAAAAATATTACAACCAAACATTTCAAGAATAAATTGCTCCAGGAAAGATGCGGGACAAAGAAATGTTTAAATACACTTTGATACCTTAATTTAAAATTGTATTAGAAGAAATATGCCTTAATACATCAGTCAAACTCGGTAAAAATATAAGATATTATAACCAATTTAGGCTGAAAAAAGAAAAATAAATGAATAAAATCAGCCTTTTTCACAGTTTTCCTTTTTCCAACCTCGCGCGAGTCATTTAACACGCGCCGCCGCCTTCACGCCGCTCGAACAGAAATAGCGCCAGACGGGACAGGTTTGCGAGGCTCGGCCGAACAGACGGTCGACGCCGGAACTGGAAGCAGTCGGAGCATTCACAGTGAAAGGACATAATTTCCTTTGCTGACACTACATTTGCAGACTTTGGCTTTTGTAATCTCTGTAGATGATTTAAGATTTTAATATATGTAAAAACAGTCAAATTACTTTGTGTACAGAGCTGCTGCTGCTGCTTCTACTCATGTCGGTGGTTTTATGTGGAGCCAAAAGACATCATTGAGAAAACACCGTCAACATTAAGCTCTTCTAATGTGATTCCCTAATGAAACTGTTGTTGAAATGATTGTTAATTAATTTAGTCTCCGTTTAGAGGAATGTTTAAGGAACAAAACGGTTATAATGAAAGTGAGTTTATATTTCCAGAGGCTAAGGACAATGATGAATTTAAATGAGTGTATTTAGTACTGCATGTTAAAGAGGAATTTGGTAGTTTTCATATTTTTACATGATGATTGTATTAAAGAATTAGATAATTATTTTAAATGCTTACGAATTAATTCAATAATTGTATTTTTTAGAGTCGTTGGTTAATGATAAATTATGACTTTATTTTAGAAGTTATTGTTAATGATTTATGAAAAGTACAATTGTACAATTGAGGCGGGCTTATCATTGATGATGAAATATGAATTTAATTATTTCATTTGAGGAGAACTGCCGTTTATAAATGTAGTGAAAGTATGGAGGGGGTGTTGTGTTGGTCACAAATTAAGACTAAACCAAAAACACAACCTGGAATAAGAATTATTGCGGCTAAGTTTCTCTTTCCCGGACAGGTGGCCACGCCTCTGGATAAGTGACATTATGAAACATGTTATCAACCGGCTCAGCAAACCTTTAGTTCCTCTGTGCCGCCGTGAGCACTTTAATACTAACAAAAGGAAAATGGACAATTATTATTATTTGTGGCTGTAACAGAAGCCCTCCTTGTCCGTCAGTACGTTTCAACAAGCGGCCCTCGGATACCTTTTGTTTAGCTACAACAAACAGATGATAAATTAATCTTCAAAATAAATCAGCAGATAAATGACCTAGCCAGATAATGCTCAGTGGCCATCTTACGACTTTAAACATTGAAAGCGCTGCACGCGGTCGGTGGGTTGGCAGAAACCATTGTCCTCGGTGCAGCGGCCGACGTCAGTGCACAAAGTTCTCAGTGCTCTCGGGTTTCAGCAGTGACACGCCGCCTTTTGTTGGCCCTTAACTGCTCAGTAAATATGCACACTTGTATCCGTGAACACATTTCTGCGACAGACCTTAGTCGACAAGTGCCTTGTCACTCGCTGCCAAAGGAGGACTCCACCCCTTTGTGCCGGAAACCCAAGCTCCTCAGGAACACGGTTATGCTCTTTTATTGTGTTCCTCGTTCACGACCGCAGAACAAGAGCCTCGATGTGGCAGCGGTGGGACGGCGGCAGGAGGAAGTACTATCGGTGGTAGTGGTAGCAATAATAGTACATTTGATTTGTCAAGTCGCATATTGAAACTGCAACTTTATCTATTTGACAGGGCACAGAGAGAGTAGTAAAGGAATAAATAAATTGATTTTGAGCGTCCACCGATGACTGACTGATGCATTATTATTTCATTTAAAAGTAGTAGTAGTAGTAGTAGTAGTAGTATCACCATGTTTAGATACAGTTAAGCTATTGAATATCATGATTATTCTTTATTAGAGTAAAATTAGTGCTGGGTGGAATATCGGCAGACTGATACCAATATTACAAAATAATATGAATATCGGCCAATACGATACTGGGCCGATATATCTGTGCATCCCAACTTTATTGTGCTTTACAGGGTTATCATTATTCATTCACTCCACACACAGTGGTAAGATACTATTTAAGCCAATGCTGCCCTGGGGGCAGACTGAAGGAAGCGGGGCATAAAGCCCCTCCCCCTCTCACCAATCACTCACATTTGCAATAGTGACTAGTGCAAATGTGGCTGAAGTGACAATTACAGGGCGGGACTAGACCCTCAGACCTTTTGGTTGGTGGATGAGCAATATCGGCACCATAAACATTTAATGAAACCGTTTCAGAATGACGTGGTCCGACTTTGGCTCCTTTGTTGGATTCAGCCGAAGTGGCCGCACATCTGATCAAAGCATTACTACAGTTATGAAAGCCACAGTGTTGTCACTTTGTCTGACCATTACCGTGAGAACGTCACGATTTAGCACGTCCAAACAACATCGTACAACACGTTATTCCTTCATTTTGTCACCAGCTTTAAGAAAATCAAACTTACTGAACGACAAAATAAAGTCATCGTGCCAAAAACCAGCCAGGTCTATTTTTGTGGACTCTAGGGTACTTCGAACGTACTTGACATCCACAACTACAATAGATGGCGGTTTTTTTTGGTGATGCTGGATATATTATGGAGCCCTAATTTCTGTGTTTAATGCTTCGCCAAAATGTGCGTTTGGTCCGCTGAAAATGATCGTATTTTGAGTGGAAAGAATCGGCCTTTTATCAGCTGCTTATCGCGGCCACAAAGACTGCAAACGACACCGCTCTGAAGTTCTCTCCTAAGGCTAGAGTCCAGAGCCGTTCGCCTCAACGGAAAAAGCACTGAATCATGCGCGCCAATCATTTACAACTCAATTTCAATGATACAAAAAGACAATCACTTGCTTTAGTTAATAGTTTGAAAGGGAACTTAGTGGAGCTGCACAAAATATGGCTTAAGTATGTCAACCAAGGCAATACTCAATAACGCAACGAACTGGATCCTAACAGAAAGGTCTGAAAACAGAGAAACAGAGAAAATCTGCATTTTTTCATATTTTTTGTTGGCAAATAAGTACATTTCTGTCTAAATTCGCCTCGATTTCGCGTCGGTTCTGGCCTTGAAGAACAAAATGTTGCTACAGAAAAATATTAAAATAAAGTTGTGACAAATATTTATTTGTCACAACTTTATTTTCTGCTTTATTATAGCAGAAATAATAATCAGCCACAGAAAGTTCATTATTCAAGTCCCTGCAGCCCAAATCTGACCATATTACAAAAGAAACGCCAAAAACGATTCCACAGAAAACGTAAACGCGATAAATATTGAGCCCAAAACCTTAAATTTATTGAAAACTAATATTGAACGTTTTAATACGACTAAAATTATGACCACAAACAATCTCGTGCATAACGTTGGAGGTGACCAAATGGCTGCTCCTGCTATCGGCAAACTCATTTCTGGTCCGGTTTGTTGCCGGCGGTTGCGTTGCATTTTGCTACAGAGCCTCAACCATGTCGGGCTTTTCAAGATGCCTCCGAGACGATCTGAAGACGATTATCAACGACGTCCTTAGACTTGCGGACTCGGTCTCTCCTGAGTCTGAAAAGTCCAGACGTGACTTCTTACGTAGCGACACACGGCCTTTCTCGAGAGCTAGCACGCCACAAGTTGCCAGTTGAGACGAGCGGAAAGAGGAGGAGCCTCCGACGAGTGAACGGTGAAGAACCAGGACTGAACCAGACTTACATCATCTAAACTCGTGCCTTTGTTAACCACATGAACTTGCCACCAGGCCAAGTAACAGGTCAGATCAGTGGAGAAGCAAGGCCATTTTAGTCAAAAAAAAAACACCTGGAAATGTTATAATGTTTAATGCCAAAGTGGGCAACAGTTCAGGCAAAGCAATCATATCTCCATGGCGACAGCAGGTGGCGGACCTTCTACCAGAAAAGTGACATAGTGCACCTTTAAATGGTCCCTCCCCTTATCGAACAGTCTTGTATCATAGTACCAATACATTTTTGATTTTTTATTTGTTTAAATAAATGAAGCTGTTGTCAGAAGGTGCCATTCTTTTTCACAGGGAAACGCCACGAGTAAAACCGGAACTAAACCAAACAGACGATCAGTCGATTAATCGTAAGGCGTTTTCGTTGACCAACATTTGTATTAGGCGATTATGTGGATTTATGTGCGACAACGGCAGACTGTCCCACATATGAACATATTCCTAGTTGTTTTGAATGATCTCCCGTGCGGTTGTGGTCTTGTGAGTGCAGTTTGGCTCAGATCATAGGGAAATACGCCGCCGTCCCAATTAGTCGACTAAACGATGGGCAGTGCACGTCTTTAGTCGACCAAGAAATGATTTAATCGACTACGAGGGTTCAACAAGACGTAAACCAGCATTTATATTTGAAGAAAAGAAAAAAAAGGTCTAAAACAGCTCCAAATTGAAGTTTAAACCAGAACTTTACGACAAAACAGCACAAAATACATCGGTTTCGTTTTAGGGAAAATGCTAACACTGGGATCAAAAAATAAAATAAAAAAAACAGCGAATTTTGAACAGATTTTTTTGCATTTTTTTGGGTTGAATGAAAGTGACACCCACCCGCGGGGTTTAGTGGCGCAAACGAGGCCCTGCGGTCAAGAAAAGGGCACTTGAGAGAAGGGACAATGCCGCAGATGAATCCCCGTGAGTCCAAACTTGAGACAATGCTAACTCGGCGCTTTGTTCCCAGGTTCGCACCTCGCGGGAATAAAACACATTTAAACATTCCCGTTTCGTCTTCAAAAGTTAAACGACGGTAAAAGATAATGATGATCAAATCCACGTCTGCGGTGACTTTGCGTCGCGTATTTGAGGCAAACAAAACAAAAGGACGCGAGGCGACGGACCGAGCGAGCGAGCGAGCTAACCGCGGAAGACGCCGAGGGAAGCGGAGCATGTTTCGTACGCACCTCGTCCATTTCCTGAACCATTTTGGTGAGTTTCTCGTCGTCCTCCAGGATCCCGTTGAGCTGAGTCATGGTGTAGCCGCTGAAGTTGTCGGGAAGGCTGGACATTTTGGCTGTGGCTCGTCGCTGCAGTGTGTTTTTTTTCCTGGTTTCCCCCTTTCTCTCGCCTCTGACAGCTGACTGAGGCGGAAGTAGGCGGTAACGCGGCCACCGCCAATAGAACGCTAGAGATACGGTCGCCATGGAGACCAAGACTGACACTGCCTGTTCTGGCAGCCATGTTGTGAGTGTATGAACTTACTAAATTCATGCAAACTAGCAGTGAGCTAGACTTGTTTAACACCAAAAATACACCATATATATTGGTGTACTTTTGGTATTAAACAAGTGAACTTATATATATGGTATATATATATATATATATATATATATAGATACATTAATATATAGTACATATATGAAATATGTTGTGTGTTGTGTGTGTATAGTATGTGTAATAATAATATATATTACATAGCTCGTCTTACTTCTGTTAGATCTGAGTGCTGAGTGTCATCATGGGATTGAGAGACTAGAGACTGGGTGGTCATCACTGGCACTGCCCTAAAGTGGTTAAGTCCAATTTGGAAGACAGGAAGTATTTTGTTGAAATTGGTAACTGTGGTCCAGACCACATGCCCCTGACTGTGGGTGCCCCAAGGGTCAATCCTTCTGTTCAACCTCTACATGCTGCCAGTTGATACGCAGTGAAATGTGTCCTATCACAATTATGCAGACACACTCAAATGCAATGTTTTCACTGACGGCAGGTGAATATGGACCAGTGGATTCACTCTGTCACTGCATCCAACAGATCAGTGTGTGGATGCCAGAACAACTTTCTCCAGCTGAACTCAGACAAGACTGAAATCATGGTCTTTGGCCCGCAGAAACAAAGAGAAATTTTCTGCAGTCACCTCCAGAGTCTCGCTCTAAAAACCTACAAATCAGTTAGAAATCTGGGGGTAATAATGGACTCAGACTTGAATTTTAACAGCCACGTAAATAATACATCAGCAGCTTTTACCTCTAAACAATTGCAAAATCAAAAGTATAGTTGTCTAACCAGAACCTGAGAGACTATCCATGCGTGTTCTAGTAGATTACTACTGTAACGGCCTGCTCACTGGCTCTCCAAATGAGTCAGGACTAACATGGACGTTGCCTCCTGCTGGGCGAGAGTCAGAATAAATGGGGAATCTGCTTTTCAGTTTTATGCAGCTAAACTCTGGAACAGTCTTCCTGAAGATGTGAAAGCAGGTTCTACTCTGACAATGTTCAAATCTAAGCTAAAAACACTTTGTTTAGCTGTGCATGTGACCGAAAGGATTCTATTTCTCGTATCACACCTTCAAAATACAGTTAAAACAATGGTCATCGCAAACAGACTGTCAACAGAACTCCACCTGCTCTTTCTGCTGCCCCTGCAGGCCACTTGGCTCTCTGTGGGGGGCAAATGTAAGGAACAGTGCAATATAAGAAAGAGAAGAAAAGCACTGCAACACACACGTGCAGTGGTCGAAATTTTAGTCAAAAGAATATTTGTCAGATAATCTTTCTTTTTTCTTTTATTGGCCAGTGGCCATCAGCTCCTCCACTCACACAATCTCTCACACACACCAATCATGTGGGTGTCTGGCCAGAACAACGACGTCACTACCAGGCCCTTGTGGTCAACCTGTTCCAGCAGCGTTCGCATCCAAATAACCAGTCCTATTCCTGCTTAGCTTCAGAGCTTTGATGAGATCTGGCATTGACAATTTGGTTTGGCCGAGGTTAAGCAACATTTAAAACTCTAATCTATTTTCTGAAAACACACACACTCCACACACACACTCCACACACACACTCCACACACACACACTCCACACACACACTCCAGTAGTTCCATGCTCATTTTAATGTTATTATAGGTGAACAGTAGATAGAGTAGAGAGAGACAGGACAATTAGTTTGTTGGCGATGAACACCACATTATTGACCTCTAGTGGTGGAAGATGTTCATTGCAGAAGTGACATGAAGCGTCTGTTATCAGAGTTCGGTATTTACTTGAGTTACTGATACTTTTACTCCAAATTGAGTAGTGTATTTGACAGTGTAATATAATAGTACTATTACTTCAAAAAAAGTGTTGGTTGTTTTTTCCCTTCTAAAAACATTGACTTCAAAATATAAGTCAGATGTTACGTCCAGACACTCGTACAATTGACCTACGAGTTATAGGCTCGTCCGATCATTTATTGAACCCTTACTTTGTACTTGTATTGTTTTGAAGTCACAGTTTTCCTACTTGAGTAAAGTTGCCCAACTCTGACTATAATCACCTTCACCAAGTTACAGTTACATTTACTGCGTTATATGAGATTATAGAGACAGTGTGACATCCTGGAGCTCTACTGAACAGGACGTGTCTTCATGCTGAAGGACTTCAGAGAGTAATCATTCCCTTTCCATGTTTCCCATATTACTCCAAGAGCATAGTGGGTCCCGTCAGCGCCCCAGAGATAAACACCGTTGGGGTTGGCATTGTGACATGAGTTATACCAGAAAGCTCCAAGAAACTTTATAGAACAGCTGGCAGGGAACTGATCCTGGTCTTTGTCAAAAGTGCTGAACTTCATGTCGTTGTGATAGGTGAGACTGTCTCCTGCAGAAACATGAAGACCCTTTGGTTATCAGTGTCTTATAACGTTGCAATGAACTGAACTGACCTGCTCCTCCGTCAGTGAATCCAGACACTGTCAGTTTGTATCCGTCACAGTCACAGTCAACCGCCAACAAGAGAAAGAAAGAGTAAGAGGAGATGTTTTATTCCCCTCAAAAATCCTCCATCTCCACCAGAAGCTCCTGTTTCGCCTCCGAGCTGTGGATCTTGTGGATTAAAACTCCAAACCTGCACAGTAATGTCAGTGTGTAACATCAACTTCAACAACAACATTACTGTTTTTCTCACCCACCAGTATTTCTCCTCGGCGTTACCAAAACCCCTCCACGTTACTGAATCCCAGGCGTCTGCTAGAAGTTCACGTCCATCCAATCCTCCTCTGGAACACCTGAGCCACACAAGTCCAAACTGGTACATAGGACTGAGTTCAGGAATAAACATGGACCGGCCTCCTGCTGGTGACCCAGAGTCAGGACTAACATGGGACCGGCCTCCTGCTGGTGCCAGTATCAGGACTAAACATGGGAACCGGCCTCCTTGCTGGTGCCAGAGTCAGGACTAAACATTGGACCGGCCCTCCTGCTGGGTGCCCAGAGTCAGGAATAAACAGGACCGGCCTCCTGCTGGTCCAGAGTCAGGACTAAACATGGACGCTCCTGCTGGTGCCAGAGTCAGGACTAAAACATGGCACCGGCCCTGCTGGTGCCAAGAGTCAGACTAAACAATGGACCGGCCTCCTGCTGGTTGCCAGCAGTCAGGACTAAACATGTGTTGACCCGTCTAGAAAAGCGTTTAGGACATCCCTAAAATGCACCACTTTAAATGGCAATGAAAAGAGGACTTAATGAAGTTAAGAACTGACTTTTATAGCCATTAAACTGTTTTATAAACAATGTTCCCCAATCATTAGTTTAATCAAAATTGTTATTTTAATTGATTTCATGCATATTTGAGGAACCCTCTATTGTCCTGTATTCATGGCCTGAGTGCCTCAGAAAATGTCTGTTTTCACTTACCCCTATTCTCCACCCACTGCTCTGTACTTACATAGCGATTATTATCGACCAATTTGATTCAGGCTCATATTCAAGTTAAAATGTCAACAATAAAAGCACATCATCCGTACATTTCTGTTGTTGAAGCCATTTTAGAATGAATATTGTTGTTGCATAAACAAAATGTCAAACAATGATCTATATATAGAGTATATATATGAAGTAAAAAAATCATTGCATGCGTCTTTCTTTTAAGGGTTTTAACAAACACTTGAAAAACTTCGACTCGTCCAGCGGGTCCACCGTCCGTCTCCATGTCACAGGTAGACCTACAAACAAATATACCATTATGAAAAACCAATTAATAATGCCTTTGGCATTCATTACGTTTGTTCTTTTACTTTTCAAACTGGAACTCCAAAGCGATGATCAGATGGATTAAAACAGTGAGACATCCACTTGCGACTGTCCAGGACTCTCTTCCAGAACGCCGCTGCAGTCCACAGGTTTCTCCACAGGCATCGCAGATGATCAAACAGGTGGAGCTCAGAAAAACGAGAAGACACAGGCTAAAACAGAAGGAAACCGTCATCAAAACTGTTTAGATGCAGTGGCGAAAACTGTCGCCTTGGCACTCACCGTCATCTTTCGTATTTCAGTGCAAACGCTGACGTTGTGCGGAAACTTCTGTCAGACTCACAAAGAGAAACAGAGCCCAATCTCAGACTTGGTGCGTTCTCCACTTTGGACTTGAAGCGTGATACTAAAACCCTGCTCCTGTTTGCAAGACGTGGCTTTCTGCTTAATTTATAACCGGCGTCACATTACCACACTGTAGAGGATCAGCGATATACTGGTTCATTTCTGGAAAACGTTCTTTTGTTTTGGTTTTTAAATCCCTTCTAGACCATTTCCTGAAACTTGATTCAGTTCATTTGATCAAACTTTATCAAAGCGGAAACTTCTTCAGCACTTACACACAATTAATTTTGTTCATCCAATACTATATTTTAAAAAAAAAAAAAAAACTTTGCCTCTTTCAATATAGAAACTCAAACAAAACAGCAAAAATACAACACTTTTTTCTATTTGGGTAGAAGGTTACTTTTGAAGATCTGAAGATTGAACGTCAAAAACTTCACATGAGCAAATAATCTAAAAACCAAAAAAAAAGATGTAAAACAAGTTCAGAAGCTGCTAGGTCACGAGTGGGAAATACATTCATCACTCTTACTGAGCTGAGACAGGTCAGAATTCTATGGTAGATTTGTCTGTTTAACTGTCAGATGTCAGATTTGTTGAGCTGGTTTATGGTTCATGTCGTTGTAATCACTGGGCCCATCCACATGAAACAAAAACTGGCTCAAAGTTACACGTCTTCTCTGTCAGCACAAAAGTGAACTGATCTTTTCAGCTTTGGCTTATAATATTACTGCTGTAAACAGGATGTGCAATCTTTATTGAGTGAGTTATTTACATTGTTCACGTGAATATTAAAACCCTCCACGAATATGACATCTGATGAAAGCTGTTATTAAAGTTAGTTATCAAACAATGATTTGATTTTGGTGGTTGGGACAGAGTGGAGAAGGTCCAGGCGCTACCCTCAGATTCTCACCCTATTGCCCCCTCAGCCAATGACACACTTTAACAAACCCTGGAGGAATAGCCTCATTGCGGGGCGCGAAGTCATTAGGCTCCTGCCACTTACGGTCCGCCAAAGATCCTGGACGAGATGGCCCTTATTCATCGGGAGTGGATGTTAAGAAAAGCAAAGGTTACCATGGTGGTGCTGATAGTGGCACTGGTCGGCCTCATGATCAGCAGGACAACACCAGATAAACTGTCAGCTGCAGGATTTAGATTAGATTAGATTAGATTCAACTTTATTGTCATTACGCATGTACAAGTACAAAGCAACGAAATGCAGTTTAGCATCCAACCAGAAGTGCAATAATAGTAAGTACAATATACAGATCATAATAAATAGGTGATAGCTAAAATAAGGAGCTGTAGTATATAAGTACAAGATACAGATTGATGATTGATTGATTGATTGAGGTAAAGTGCATATTATATATATTGTGCATTAACTGTATGTAATTTTTTTGATTGAATATATGTTGTTTTATTATTGCTCAGTGTTTTATGTTGACCTTAAGGCCGAGACATTCCTATGTTTGTGAATTTGTTCATTGACAATGCAATAAACTCTTTCTGATTCTGATTCTGATTCTGATGTAGACTTAAACAGGACTATAGACATAATTACAAAAGCAAATGGGCATATGTAAATTAAGTAGTACAGATTGAGTGAACATTAAAAAGTGCATATAATAAACAGTCGCTGCCTAACATTACTTAGACTAGGCAAGTACAGTACGGTTTTCAGTGCAACCAGAATCCAAAGTGTTTGAGTGCAGGAAGGTCCAGTAGTGCTGGTGTACCGTCTTTGGACAGTGGGGGGGAGATGACGAGTTTGTGGGTGCTGGTGGTTGGGGAGTGGGGAGGGGGGGTTCATTGGCATGGGGCAGAGTTCAATAAGGACACAGCTCGGGGGAAGAAACTGTTCCTCAGTCTGCTAGTCCTTGTCCGGGGGCACCTGAAGCGCCTGCCTGAGGGCAGGAGGGAGAACAGTCTGACTTATCAGGGCCTCATGACATTTTGTTAAAACCAATGTAGCATAAGCAGAATAACAAAGTAATTTCCTCGTAGCTTACATATTTTGTACCGTCTTTTTATTTGTTGAAGCCAAAGTTGGGGAAAGGCATCTTCATCTTTCGTTGGACTCATGAACACTTCTTAAACACCTGCACTTTAACTACAATTTAATCAATCACTTTCTGCACTCACAACTGTAAATTTAACTGTACATTTTGTATACATAGTAATGCCTATTTTCATCTTGTACTATAGTAAATTTAAATTGTTTCTTAATGCATGCCCTTTTAATTTGATATATGTTGTTTTTATTATTGTTCATCGTTGTATGTTGCACCTTAATGCCAAACAAGTTCCTATGTTTGTGAATTTTCTTTATTGATAATGGCAATAAACCCCTTTCTGATTCTGATTTGAATACAGTTCAATAAAGGGAAGTTATGAATTATGATGACCGAGGTGAAGAAAAACAACATTGTCACACACTCACTCTGATACAAAACAAGTTTGAGGCTTGTGTAACGGCGATACAGCAATAACAACAGATTTACAATGCAATAAACAGGACAATGTGCACATATACATTTAAAGAATAATTACTAACCATAAAGAAAAGATAAATCCGAGGCTTGTCTGGGCCTAAGTGGTCCTGATTGTAAAGCCCGCCCGACTAGAACAGCTGGAGTCCATCAGTATTGTTTTGCGATACGTGTTATATCATGAGGCACAAGGCAAAACCCAGCCCTACTGGCCTATTCTCTGATGTAGGGCCTCCAGGCCTTTATAATCAATGTGTATAGAGCCTGTATCCATGGTGACAAAAAAAAAACATCATTCCCGGCTTAAAAATAGGCCAGGCAGCCTGAGCCTGTGTGGCCAAACCTGCAGAACCTGCAGAACCTGCAGATGGTCCTTCTCTTATGGACAGACCATGGATCATGTTCAGCTCAGAACATTCAGAATCCCCTCACTGGCTGGCAGACAGACACACACACACAATGGCTTATTTGTAGAGCACAATTCGTACACAAGGCAATTCAAAGTGCTTCACACAACAGGAAAAAAAAATCATTAAAATCACAAAGAAAAGACAGAAATCACAAAAAAAAAACAATCACACATACACACAGACACACACATACAATTAAAACATTAGGCATAAGGCCCAGCAGAGGATGCACTTCCTGCGGCAGCTGAGGAAAGCCAAGCTGCCAGTGCAGATGATGGTGCAGTTCTACACGGCCATCATTGAGTCCATCCTCACCTCCTCCGTCACCGTGTGGTACGCTGGAGCCACAACAGCCAGGGACAAACAGAGACTACAGCGCATTGTGCGTTCTGCTGAGAAGGTGATCTGCTGCAGACTTCCATCTCTGCAGGACTGTACGTCTCCAGGGCTCTGGGACGAGCAGGTGGGATCACAGCTGACCCTTCTCACCTGGACATGGACTATTTGAACCACTCCCTCAGGCAGGAGGCCACTCCCTCATTAAATATGTCCCATGTTTGCGTAAAGAATGCTGAAATTAGCGATTATGGAATCAGAATCAGAATGGTTTATTGCCATTGTCAATGAACAAACTTCACAGACATAGGAACTTGTCTCGGCCTTAAGGTGCAACATAAAACACTGAGCAATAATAAAACAACATATATTCAATCAAAAAGGGCATGCATTTAAGGGACAATTTAAAATTACTATAGTATAAAATAAAAATAAAAATAAAAATAGGCATTGCTATGTACACAAGTTTACAGTTAAGTTTAAAGTTGTATATACAGCACAACTCATTATCTGTTGTGAATCGAATTATGTTGACGGTGGGCTTTTGGGTCCATTCGCATTGGTGACTCTGACTCTGAAAGAGTGAGTGCCTCACAGTGAGAGCGAGATCACAGTACAATATGCGTCTGAAGCAGCAGTTCTCTGACAACAACCCCGCCTACGTGTGGCGTGGGCTCCGGCTTCTCACCAATCATAAGCCCCGAGCCCCCCCTGCTGCAGATAATTGAAAACTGGCTGAGCATTTTACACCTTCTACTCCAGGTTGATGTGACCACCCCCTCCCCCACGGCGGCCACCTCTGCCATCTTAAATTCGGGAGCAGGGCCACACCCCTTTCAAGCCCCTTCCTGCAGCTACACTATTTAAGCATCCTGTTCACACACATCGGTGTTCGTGACTTCGTGCACACACTCCATGGTGGCAGAAGCCCACGCTCACATACACACTTGTTCCTTACCTTTTAATGGATCTGCTTGACCTCGTTCCTTCCGATGCATCGGCCCGACCAAGGCCTCACCTCAACTAGCACAGAAGAGCCATACCGGGCCATCCTCAACCGGACTCCCGCAGCCCCCGGCCCCATAATTTCAGCTGTTCTCCCATCCGCAGTACTCCCTTACGATCGGTTATCTCCTTTCCTTTTTTGCCTTCTCCCGCTTCGTCCCACTCACACTAGTCCAGTAGTTCAATCTCCGGGCTCCATCCACACTCCAAGGCCAGGCTCCAGTCAATAGACTGGCATTTTATCCAGTCGTTTCCCCTCGGGCACCGCGTTGCAGGGTTTCCAGTCGTTTCCCCTCAGCCACACATTGCTAGCTTCGTCGCTTCTCCTCAGGGTTCCAGTATTTTATCCTCTGTCGCCGGGTCGCCAGGTTCCACACTTTCTCCTCGGGCACCAGGACGCCAAGTTCCACAGTTTCTTTTTGAGCACCAGGTTGCCATGTTCTACTCCTTCTCTTCAAGCACCGGGCTTCCAGGTCTGCCCATCACCAAGCACCGCCTTGCCAGTTTCTACTCCAGTCTCCTCAAACTCCGGATTGCCAGTCGCTCATCCCTTGGCGACATTGCCAAAGAACTGGTTCTACTCCTGAGTGATTCCAGCTCCAGTCTAGCTGCAAACTGAAGCACGTCCGCCTGTCCGTCCGATAGAGTCGGACCTCTCCTTCACTTGAGTGGAACTTCTCAGGGTTTCTACTTTTTCCCAAAGGGCTTTGGTAGTTTTTCCTTGCAGAGAAGGAGGGTCTAAGGACAGGGAACCTGACACATGCTAGCTTCGTTGAGCAGACTCATGGCGCTTAATTCCTCACCGGGAACAAAATTTTGGTTTGTTTGATTGGTTCAGTATGCCATTCACACTGAAGGATGCTACTTGTAACACTTCTGATGCCATTGGGGTGACTGATCTTATCGTTGACAACTTTCAAATGCTTTCATTCTCTCTGGTTGAAAACAGCAAACATACACAAGAACCATAGGAACACAGTTGAAAGGATAAAAAAGAAAACAAAAGGGTTCATGCTGGCATCGGGCATCGAACCCAAAACCTGATCAATAAAAAATTCATAAAAGGAGAGGAAATCCTAATGAAGGGCTTCCCCAAAAAACTACCCGGGCACTCCTGACTCCAATCCTCAGAAAGAACTGGATATACTGTATAATCTTTATTTGCTGTTAAAAAAAAATATATATATATATACCGGTATATATATCCTCCTCCTCTCTGTGAGTGTGTGTCCTGACTTTGTGAATGACTAGGAGCCCGCTGCCGGAGGAGCCCAGGGGCCGCAAGGGTTTGTCTGGTTGAAGCTGTTCTGAAAGATAACAAGCCCCAAGACCATTAAAACATTTAAAAACCAGTAAAAGAACCTTTAAACCGATCTAAACACACAGGGAGCCAAAGGTGTGACGTGGTCCCGCCCCCTGGTCTTTGTCAGGACACGTGCTTCTGAATCTGAAGTAACTGTAAACTTGAAATACTGTTTTAGGGAAGACCAGAGAGCATTACAGTAGTCTATATACAACTGGTCATCAGCGCCTCCGTGTGACCTGAAGGAGAATGGGGCGGAGCCTGACTGTACTTTTTCGGCCAACTTGAAGGACAGATGTGCCTTGAAAATTCCAATTCCAATTTAAGTTGACATTACATAGTGATGTAATAAATTGGGAGACACTTCTGAACCCAAAAAGGCACAAAACCGACCACGATTGCTAAATGCCAGACTGAATGCCCTTTTTTGATTGAATATATGTTGTTTTATTATTGCTCAGTGTTTTATGTTGCACCTTACTGCCGAGACAAGTTCCTATGTTTGTGAATTTTGTTCATTGACAATGGCAATAAACTCTTTCTGATTCTGATTCTGATTCTGAAGTGTGTCTCTGAGTTCTACACAGTATCAGTCTGCACAGGCTCTACCCGAAAGTGGTCTGGAAAAGGCGTAACGTCATGGCGAATATTTGCATCTGATTGGTCGAAGCGTCAATACAACAGGGACAAACTGTTGTTAAATCAAGTCAGAAATCATGGATAATTTTGGAGCCACTTTGAGTTGCTCTTTCACAAAAAATGACAATACAATTTATGTGTTTGTGGTCATAATGTGAGCAACTTGGAGATACAATCATGTGGAAACTGTCACTGCTATAAAAAAATAGAATTTAATTTGATCAATGGGTTAATAGGTTATGCAAAAGGCTCATTGTGAAGCTAAAGGAAAAGTTTTTTTTAGAAAAAGGCAGCATTCCTGTTAAGTGTTGTAAATGTTAAGAATGTTAGGCTTATTTTTTTATATTTTGTGGTTTGAGTACAAACTTTTCAAACTTGATTGTTCCCTTTTATCCGATGGTTGACAAAAAGGAAGAAGTGCACAAAGATCTTGCAGCGTGCCCTAAAAGCGCCATAAAAAGCTTTCAACTGGTTCAAAATGCAGCAGCAAGATTACTAACAGGAACTAAAAGCAGAGAGCACATTACGCCGGTGCTCGAGTCTCTCCACTGGCTCCTGTCGAGTTCAGAATCAAATTCAAAATCCTCTTCCTGACTTACAAGGCCATAAATGACTTGGCCCCGTCCTACCTCAAAGATGCTATAGTACCTTATCATCCAAACAGAGCACTTCGCTCTCAAAATGCTGGACTTCTGGTGGTCCCAAGAGTCTCTAAAAGCACAGTAGGAGGTAGAGCGTTTTAGCTACCAAGCTCCTGTGTTGTGGAATCAGCTCTGTCCATGTTAAAGAGGCCGACACAGTCTCTTCTTTTAAGACCAGGCTTAAAACGTTCCTCTTTGAAATCGCTTATGGTCAGGCCAGTTAGGAACAGGAATAAAAAACGATAGTTCCCAGCTATGCTGCCCCAGGAGCAACTATGCTGGGGGAAGTATGGCAGCTTGAGCACTATCCTCTGCTTCTTATTACTTTTCTATCAAACAATATTATATATTATATATATATATATATATATATACACAATATTTCACTTGCAATTTGTTCATCGCTTTTCCTTCTTTTTCCCCACTTCCCGACGGGAGTGGAGCAGGCACATCGATGACCTGTGGATCCAGATGCTCCTCAACTGCCTGGAGAAACGGTCTCTACTCCATATAAACGGTTCTTCGAAGAATTGGCTTTCTCCTCCTGAGTGGGTCCAGCTCCACCGTGTATCTGCGAATTGAGGGGCGTCCGCCTGTCCGTCCGAGGGAATCGGATCTCTCCTTCACTGTGGAACTCCTACAGGTTTCTACTTTTCCCGAAGAGGTTTGGTAGTTTTTCCTGGCCGAGAAGGAGGGTCTAAGGACAGGGGAGCTTGGGACATCTGTCTAAGGACACAGGATGCTGGGACATTTCCCTATGAGTCCCTATGAACATTGTTTATTTTGTTTTCCACTGTAGCCCCTCAAGGCAACTACTGTTGTGATTTTGGGCGTTACAAAAATAAATTGAATTGAATTTAATTGAAAAATGAACCGAAACAGAAACACTTTAAAGAAGATATGTAGGGAATTTGTTCCAATCCTAGTATTAAACAACATTTATAAATCACCTTTTTACATGTTCTTAATTGTACTACGCTCTTTCGCCTTGCCTGTTTTCATCTTCATTTGAGCATTTTCTGAGCACTCGTGCCTCAAACGCCGGACAGAACAGGATTACTCAAGCTTCTCATAGTTTTGTTTTTTTTACATTTTTTATTATTTTGTAAGAATTATTCAAATGTACAAAAGACGACACGTACGACAAAACAATATATTATCTGCAATGGGTCCCTGTGTTCCAGATCAGTCGGCAAGGGCAAACGACATTTTCTTTTCTTTAAATTACAACAACATGACAACAATCGTAACAATAATGGTAAAAAAATACGACAAATGGCGGCTCTTGTTGGCAGGTTCTTGCAGCTTCACCAGGCTGGAGCCGTGTTGGCCAGTCGTCGCATCCGCCTGAGGAAAAGTAACACAAACGGTCAGGAAAAGGTCCATCTGGAGAGGAGAAACCACATCATATCTGTGGCAACGCCGGCGAGGCAGAAGCGTAGCGCCGTTATTGACCTCTGAAGTCTGAAGCCGGACCTCCACTGCACCATTTGGACCGCCTCTGATGAAAGACATTCTCGATCGAGCAGAACTTGAGTCGTGGCTCAAAAATGTGGGTCTCAAATCTCACAGTGAGACGGAAACAAAGATTCAAATTTGAACCGCCAAACGACAAGCTGCGATTTACAATAAACCTTCTGCGTCTACGATCAAGCGGTGTCAAACATGTGGCCAAGGGGAATTTACTGTATAGCATAAAACACATACTTTGAAGACGTACAACTACAGTAAGTGGCGGTAAATGCATCTTTCGGCTGCCAACCGCCATGAAAAGTAACACAACAACAAGAACAAGAACAACCTTTGGTCACATGTTTGTGTTTACTTCTGTTCACATGTTTGTGTTTACTTCTGATCACATGTTTGTGTTTACTTCTGATCACGTTTGTCTCTGCTGTTGGTCAAGTTTGTGCTTACTTCTGGTCACATGCTTGTCTCTACTGTTGGCCACATGTTTGTCTCTGTATTTTGTGACCAGAAGTAAACACAAACATGTGACCAGAGGTAAACACAAACATGTGACCAGAGGTAAACACAAACATGTGACCAGAGGTAAGCACAAACTTGACCTACAGCAGAGACAAACGTGACCAGAAGTAAACACAAACATGTGACCAGGAGTAAACACAAACATGTGACCAGAAGTAAACACAAACTTGACCTACAGCAGAGACAAACATGTGACCTGAAGTAAACAAAAACATGTGATCAACAGTAAACACAAGTGCTAAGATTTCCATCTATAGTATGAGCAGGAGTCATAGTCCCCATTTCCTTTTTAATTGTCCGTCTTTTACAAAAACGTTAGCATGTAGCGCTAGCCTCAGCTAACTGGTACAACTATTCTGCCAGACGTGTTACAATCCAAGGCTTTAAAACCGAATGAAAAAACCACCCCAAGAGCCCCCAGAGTTGTGACCATTAGGCTCTTTGGGCCTTACTCAAAACACAACTTTGAGTAAACTAAAGATGAAGAAACGCTGCAGTTACAAGGTTAAAAGTTCATTCAGTATAATCTGTCCGCTTTAAGAGTGTTTTATTTATACTTTTCCTGTCTCTTTTACTACCACACCAATTGCAGTGCGACATCCATAAATCTTATAAGTCAAAAGAAACTGTGCAGTGAACACCGGCTGGGATCAAGTGACAAAAGTGACAGGAGTCAAGACGGTCAAAAGTTTGTTCATCTACAGAAACTGAAAATGTGCATTCACAAAGCATTCATGTGGGGTAAATGTAAAGGATCAAGAGTAAATCATGTTGATATGTAGTGTGAAGACAGACATTTAGGGCAAAGAAAACACGCAAGAAATACATTGATAATTATAATGTAAGGTAAATAAATATGTTAATTTTCTCCTCTGCTGTCTGAAGCTAAACAAAATTGGCAAAAAAATTACTTTTTATATTCTCATAAATATACATTAAAAGGTAACAGTACTGGCAATTAGAGATCACATTTTTGTATTATTTTAGAATGTATTTTTGTGTATTTATTTAGTATTAATAATATTATTATCATTATCATCATTATTATTATCATTAATAATAATAACAATATCAATATTTGTTTCGAAGAACACGCACAATTTACAATTATTTAATTATTGACACATTAAATTGTGTCGATTAGCCCAATAATGTCAACACCCCGACAGGCAAAAAGTGACATTTCTGTTTGATAAATACAGTTTATAGGGTAAAGATCCCCTCTGCGCCTCTGTGTTCCCAGACACTTTCAGGAGAGACTGTGGAAAAAGCATTAGGCACGTGAGGGGCCCCGGTCCTCACCTGGTGTTTCTGTCTTGGTCCCTGATCTTCTTCTCCATCTCGGCGTCTGTCAGCGTCTCCAGCAGGGGGCACCACTGGTCTGCGTCTCCCGTGTTTCGGATGGCGATTTCCACCGTGGGCAGCGGGTTTTCACTGAAACCAAACCAGATTTAGCCACGGGAGAAATCAAGAGGCTTCGAGTCCAACATATCATTCTCAGCAGAGGATCTGACACTTTTGACTGTGGGATTATTCCGTGTGACGTCACTTCTGGCACAAGCGCACTTATTAAACGGCTCATTTTATTTGTTTTTGTTTGTCTTTGCCCAGCGCTGTGCTCCGATTTGTTCAAATAATACCAGCAATCACTATGACATCACAGGACAGAGAAGCTTTCATCGACGTGGTATTCGAACAAAGAAAGAAGTGGCTTGAGTTTAAAGGGCCTATGATAGGTGCTCTCACCTGGTAAAAAATAATAATAATTTTAAAGAAATTATAATTTAAAAAAAAATTGCTATGAAAAATAAATACATATTTTATAATAATAATAATAATAATAATAATAATAATAATAATAATAATAATAATAATAAAATGTATATATATAAAACAATAAAATAACACTGAAGCTGAACCCCATAAACGGATCACATGAGTGCCGTATCCCACACATGAACTGCACCTGAAGGCGTAGGTTCTCTGGTGCCAGCTGAGTTGGCCCCTGATGCTGTAGGCGATGGTGGTCACAAACTCTCCCCCGAGGCCCAGCTCCGAGCACAGCTTCAGGGCAAACTTCTCCGGAGAGTTCTCCCTCTCTGACATGTCCCACTCGAACTGATCTACCAGCGAGATGTTCCCCACGTGGATGTTCAGCTGCGTGCAGACAACCAAATGTCACGCAATGATCAACAACACCACGGCAAACTAAACCAAACAGCTACGACTCTATAATCACCAAAAAGATAAATAAAGAAAAAAATATTAACTAAAATAAACTAATAATTTCCATTAACGAGCCAACACTAACCCTTAAAGTGCGTAGGGATGTTTTGTGATTTTAAAATTTAGACTTTATATGGAGTATTTATACCAGTTGTAAATATAACAACTTTTTTGACGCTCTAAACCAGGGGTGTCAAACTCATTTGGGCCAGGGGCCACTTTTCGACGCTCAGGCTGGGTCGCGGGCCGAACATAATGTAAAAAATAAAACAATAAAAAATATAACAAATGTTGTAAGTTCTTGTGGACAACTGGAGTCCATATTCATGCATCAGCAGCAGGAACAGGAACAGTGGACGTGTGATATGATTCTGATATTAAATGTTTGTATCACAGACATGTTAATATTGCTGCACAAACTCAATATGAGCTCACTATTTTACAGTTTAAGCTTATTTTAGTGACAAATGATTCATGTGGTGAATCAAATGAGAGCTCAAAGCAGCTTCACTCTGCATGTTCAGACTTTATTACACTCTGAACCTGTGTTTTAGCCCAGGTTTTGCACTGGTTTGGATGTTTTCCTCACAGAGTTGTCAGCAAAGAAGTTTGTTTTCTTGTTGTTCGCTTCACATTAGCGCCACTTTTAGCACAGCTCTAACGTCCACAAAACCGCCTCTTTTCTTTATTCTGCTTTATTCCTCGTGTTTCCCACGATCTGCCCTGGAGCAGAGCGCCACGTGTGAAGCGGGCGCTACAGGTCATCGCTGCCGGTGTGTTCGATTTTAAATCTGCTGCGATGAATGTCGCTGTCCCTCGGCACTTAAGGCACACAGCGCAGAACAGCGCGGGGGAGGGGCCGCGGCTGCAAAGGATTGTGGGAATTGTAGTTCTAGCGATAAAAACTGCGATATATCTATTGGAAATGAATAATTATAAACTAGAAATGTTCGGGCCTTGCGTTTGACACATGTGCTCTAAACAAATAATTTGCTGTCATATATTTTTAGTTGTCATTAGATGAGTTTTGGCCCAGTGTTTGCTGGGTCATTTCCCAGTGTGATGTCATCAATTACAACCAGGAAGTACAATATATATGTAGTTGATGATGTAATCATTGACTGAGGTTCAGAAGCGGGACCACGCCTCAACCTCCTACTCCTCCAGCAACCGCGCCTCCACTCTTTAACCACACCTCTAATTACCCAGAAGCCCTATCTATACAGGCCTATCCCTGCATCTCTTGTTGCTCTCTCGACCCCACCCTCTCACCCCATGTCTCTGTCATCTTCACCGTAAAACATCACCATCTTAGGAGGGGGGGTTCTGAATCGGCTGGGCTGATCACCTGAGACAGATCCATCGATCCATCATCGATCCACCATCGATCCATTATCACTATTATCAATAAACATTCTCTCATGTTCTATTTGTTGTGGTGTGGTCCCTGCCAGTGAAATACATACAAATGTGAGAGAGAAAAAGAAAAAAAAGTATTTTATTATAAATAAATAGATTTTACACATTTTTAATGATCATTTGCTATGGTTATTACGCATAGTAAATTATTATTTACTGGGTTTAAGATGAATGTAAACGCAGTTAAGATGTATTTAAATTCAATAATAATTGTGTAATATCCATAGCAAATGATTATTACACGTGTCAATTATTTTGTTTGCCAATGACTAAGAAATATGTATAAATGCTTTGTTTATATGCCTTGTTAAAAAGTGATACCAAAAAAGTAATTAAAAAAGGACAAAATATCCCTATTATTAAAAAGAATGAGAATTGTTGATGTCTCATTTTGCATAAAATTATACTATAACTAATACGTAGGTATAGTCACTTTCATTCACTTTTATATACCTTATTTAGTTTTTTTTTCTTTTGCTTATTTATGCAGAATTATTCCGTTTTAGTACAAACACAGGAGCAAGAAGTAAATAAATAAATGTAGTTTAGAGTACACCTTTAGAATTTGACTTAAAAAGTAAACAAAAACCTTAAGTAATCAATCTAAAAGAGTGCATGATTGATCTGCGTCACTTCGAGATCAACGCGATAAATAAAAACACCTTTTCCAAGCAAATTACCCCCCCTCCTCCCCCCACAGACCTTGATGATGACCCTTTGTCTTCCCCCCCCCCACACAGACCTTGATGATGACCCTCTGGTCCGTCTGCTCGTCCAGGATGCTGTCCGTGGGGTATGACTCGATCTGTTGCCGGATGGCGGAGGCTATGGCCGGGACGAACGCCAGAGGGTTCAAGTCCAGGTCGTCGCAGAGGATCTCGGCGAACATCTCCGGGGTCATCAGCTTCTCTGGGTCGCCCGGCAACAAACACGTTCAGTCAGGGAGTGAAAAAGGACGTACACAGGTTTACGTGAGCAGAGACTCGACTGTAGGCGATTTAAATATACAATCCAGCAGTTATTTGTGGAGAAAAGTGGAAAGCTCTGTAGAACATGATTACAGGAAGTGACATCACATCAGCAACACTCAGTTGTCCAAAGTTCATGCAGTCCAAAGTTTATGCAGAATTTACACCAAACTTTTTTGACCCTAAAAACATGAACACAACTAAATAAAGTCGCGCTCATATTTGTATTTGTCACAAAAAAAAAGTTGTGACATTAGATTAGTTTTGGCTCGGTGGTTGCTGGGTAATTTCAGTGTGATGTCATCAATTACAACCAGGAAGTAAAATTATTAGCCTAAAAAATATACTACTCCGGGATAACATTTGTATCATTTTTAGCAAAATGTAAAATATATTTATCTTGACTGCGTTTTAGTTCACCGAGCAGTAAAACCCGTCAGCCGCACTTTAAAGTTGTACAGATGAACTCTAATCATTGTACAGATGAACTCTAATCATTGTACAGATGAACTCTAATCATTGTACTTTTCCATTTCAAATGAACTCTCAGCAGATACTTTCATTCTGAAGCTGAGTTTTTGACAGTTTGACAGTTATTGTGCTTTGCATTTGTTACTGTAGTTTCCTTTTGTACAAATAATGAACGGTTTCACACTTATGGCGCCGAGGTGTAAAGGGCTTAAAAAGCAGAAGCAAAAAAGTAATAAACATACATTGCGGAAATGTGTAAATCTCAGTTACATCACGGCTTTACGCAGCAGTGAGAGAGTTAGACATCCAGTTACTTCTCCATTTGATTCCTGTGAACGTTGGTTAATCTGCTTCTCCATTATTGACCATTGACTGTTTTATTTTCTAACTTTTTGTTGGTAAAATCAACAGTTTTGTGAAATTTTGGGCTTTAAAGTGCCTGTGGCAGGTTTTTACGGTTTCTGTGGAAAATCTGTAGAAAATGACAGGTACGATATGAAACTGAACTGCATTTTAGTTCAATGAGTCGTCCGACCTGTAGGGGGCATTACCGTTCATGTTCCAGGTGAAGGCGTCTCGGAGCTTCTGTCCTTCGATCTCCATGTCGAGGCGAATGGGGACCAGGACTTCAGGCTGAGTGGCGTTTTCATGAATGACGGCCGGGTCGTGGTCGTCGAAACTAAAGACAGAATAATGTAATGTAAGCATTACCAGCCCCAGAAAGGACTGTGCTGCAGCTAGCATGTAATAATGCAGTTATAACAGTATCCTACATCTATTACTCAAGTAAGAGTCACTTTAAGAGTAACTGTCTGGACGTAACATCTGATTTAGCAAGGACAAAACTACTACTACTACTACTATTACTATTAACATCACTAATACTACTACTACAAAAAAAATGCTCAAACTCTGATATTTTCAAACGATTGACACAAAAATTTGATGAAATAAATCATTTCTGAAGGAGACGGTCCGTATTCGGCCCGCAGTCAGCCCAGCACGTACCAGAGAGGGAAGGTCCTCTTCTTGTCTCGCCCGAGCCGGCTGCGGTTGATGGTGGTGGAGCAGGGCACAGCGTCGAGGTGGTGAGAGCTGTTGGGTAAAGTCGGGACCCACTGATTGTTCCTCTTCGCCTTCTGTTCCCTACGACACACAACAACCAACGAGAAAGTGTTTGTGAAAGCGCTGGCTGCACAAAACATTCTGATTAGTTAAATGTTTTGGTCATTATTACATGTTTAGCAGTGAGCCATGTTGTTGCTGTTTTATGAGACTGAAATGAAATAACCAAAACAAAGATTATGAAACGTAGGGAACATTTATAACACATTTGACTAAAACAAGGACAAATCAATACAATTATTCAATGTCTAACTCCTTTACTCTTTAACATACTTCTAACTAGTGTTGTCACGATACTAAAACTTCAAACTCAATTTCAATACTAAGAAAAATACTTCGATACCACGATGAGAATTAAAAAATGTTCTTATTTAAATCAAGGTTCAAAACAATAGACATTTTCAGCACAAAATAATTAAATCATAAAAACAGATGCTCTGCTAAAGCTCAAGATCAGGCATGTCCAAACTACGGCCCGGGGGCCAAATGCAGCCCTCAGACCAATTTTTGTTGGCCCTCTGGCTTCCTGCTAAGTAAAAGAAGTCCTTTTTACTGGAAAATTGGACAAATTCAAGCATTTTGATGTTATACCAACCTAATATTAATGTTCCAAGTCTTATTAAAGGTGTGGAAGCTCCAAACTATGTTAAATGCAACATTTTGAATGATTCACTTCATTGTCGAGTTGTCTGTGGCCCTCTGCTCCATATAAGTTTCAAAATGCGGTGGGAAAAAAAGTCTGGACACCCCTGCTTAAGATTATTCAAAAACTGTTCTGAAAAGGCCTAATTTTTTTCCGTTTCGGACTTGTTTTAGAATCCGATTTGACTTTAGACAACACTACTTTCAACACAGATTAATTAAATACTTTTTCCCTTTCCCTGCCTTTTATGTTTTATAAAGTGAGATTGAAAAGACCCCCATTTCCAGCATTGCCTCATCTAACATTGCGCTGACAGTACATTTGCAGCACGTTAAGCGTCACATTTGACATAAAACAGAGTCAGGGTTCTACCGGATGTACGCCGGGGGCTCCGCGATGGACACGGCTTTGTATTTCTCATCGTTTCCCTCCAGAATCTCCTCCACCTCCGAGGCTTTCAGTAGAGTAACGCTGGTGGCCAACTGCGTGTATCCGTGATCTGAAACACGCAAACAGACATCACACACAGAGATCTAGAGCTGGTTATCGAGCCAAGACGTGTCTCAATATTCTACGTTTGAGTTAACCTTCCTCGACAATAATCGTTTCTGGACAATCGTGAGAATCACTAAAGACAATCACCATTTTACCAAAATATGTCAATGATATGTCACAAAGTATGATCACAAATGTCCTTCGGGTAGACTCTGAAACAGGAATTACAGCCAAATATGGGACCTTTAAAAGATAATCAAAGCTTCATCTGAGAGTTCACAGTTCATTAAGATTAAAGGTTAAATCCCCTTCTCACGCCCACAGAGCAGGACCAACGGCACATGTTTGTGTTTAATCCGAGCGCACCCGATTGACAAACCTGACCATCTCATTTACCATCAAGTTCAAAGGGCACTGACCGTGTGACGACTCCACGATCTTCTTTCGTTCTTCGACAGAGGCCTGTTTCCTCCATAGTGACGGGTACCGCTTGTACAACGAGCCCCTGAACATGCGCATGTAGTTTCCCACCTGGACACACACAGGGAAAAGGTTGCAATATTCTTCACAACGTTAAAACTGTGATTCACGCTTATGTTAAAGAACGGGCTGCCAAATATTTTTTTTGTTTTTGTCTTCATGTTTACTACTTTCTACATTAAATACATGCAGAAGACAACAAATGCAAATATGTGTGTGGAATTACGTAGCCATGAAAAGAAAAGTTGTTTCATATTTTCGATTCAGACGCCTCAAAGTCAGCAAAGCACTGCAGAACCCGGCCCTTTCTCTCAGTGATCGTCACAAAGGTTTTTCACTTCGCTACTGAGACTCATAGGGCTCATCAGTGGAAAAACAAGAGCGATCACAACAAGTAGATATCAAATATGACTTATTTATTTAGAACATTTAGTTTTAATAAGTAAGAAAGAATACACAGTGTAAATAGTCATGCAATAAAAGTCTGGTAGTGTATTTTATCACGAAATAGCTTGACGATGTATTGGCTTGTTTATAGGTCTTTCATGATAATTACTGTATCAACTTATAATTTTTTTAGGTCCAGTATTTATCGCGCATACTTTTTCCAGCACTAGCGGCTCTGTGAAACCTTCTTTCTTTTTCTGTATTGCATTTGAACTTTAGTGTTTAGTAATTAACATCTATGACTAATGATTAATGATACCAACTACCTACTACTACTACTATCGCGATACGGTGAGTTCAAATGATAAAAGATTGAACTGCATTTCAGACTTGATCAAAAGGAAACACTAAATAACCTGGAGGAACAATGGGAACTAAAAACAAAAGAGAAAAACACTACCAACTTTGCACAAATGCTGATTTTTAACACGCACTAGTATGTGACATACATAATTTACAATAAAAGGCTTTGCACAAATAGCAGCCATACGTATTCAATAGTTATTACAATAAAAGGTCAATATTAGTGAAATGTGTCCGGAATTGTCTCGACTTTTTAATAAAAAACGGCTGTAACCCACGAAGCATCTTGAGAAATGGCAAAGAATAATCGGTGTATTGCATTTTCAACGTCTTCTGGAAACAATCACATAATCACACCAGAAATGGAAAAGTGAACAGTTTGATGTTTTCATTTTAAACAAGCCAAAACAAGCCACCGAATACACATCTTTGCAGTTAGCATCTTAGCCTCACCTGCTAGCAAGCCGCACCGGGTCACAGAAAGCACGCACATTTCTGCCCTCAAACCACGCGGATTTAAATTTCCCTTGAGCAAACACGTTAAGCACAAACCTCCGAGCCGATCATGTAATAGTCCCCATCCTCTTCCAGCTGAAATTTCACCGGCTTTTGCCCAAACGTTTTGCTGAGCGCCATGCTAGCTCCGAAAAACAAAGCGCTGCGATTCCCACTGCGCATGCGTACGCCTTCGGAGCACACACACGCACACGCGTTTGTCCCTCGTCGGCGCCCGTACGTAAGCGTAACCAAAACAAGGAAGTGGTGAAAAAATCAAACGAATCAGTGACTTTTGGTGGATTTCTATGTTGATCATAGTCTTTTTTCACCGCTTTAAAACTCTGATGTTGTAGAGAAACGTTTGCTCGCAGCTTGACTAATTACAGGTGGTACAAGCGGGTTTAAAATGTGTAAAAAGCGGTTTGTTTTGGCGTGATGGGCGCTGGTTCCGAGGAGGAGATGGTTCGGAGTGTGTTTCGATCCGGTTTGTGGGTTCGAGCCGCGCACACGGTTTTAACCTGGTCCATCACCTTGGTCCTGTTCTTACACGACACCGGTAAGAGTCAGATCAGAGAAAAGAGAGAATCTATTAAAAACAGACAATACCAGGCTGTAACACTAGTATTATGTACAATGCGTTTGTTTTCTTTGGAATAACCATGATAAAAATATACTTAATTAAAAAGATGCTGGAAAACAGACTCTTACCTATAAAGAAAGGAATAATAGAAAAATCTTGTGACCTCTTAAATTGGCTTCAAACAAATGAGAAACAAATATTACTTTTTAAAAGTAATATTTGCGTTATTATAAGTAACTAGTAATACTAAGGAAATAAGACAGTAGCCAGCTTCTTTTTCTGGGGGTATTTTGTATTTTCTCTTGAAATTCTTCAATGGACAGGAGGAAAGTTGCAGCGTGAAATGGAGCGTGAGAAAGTACAGACATTCAGCAAATGTTCACCCACGATGCCGAGGTGGTAATGATAGTGTTGGGATGAATGCCTTTAAATGTATTAAGTTACAGAATATGAAAACTTGATGAAACTAACAGAAATCCATTTTTATCCGGCGATTGGATCACCAATCGCCGGATAAAAATGGATTTCTGTTAGTTTCATAGTTTGTTCTGTATTTATTTAACAGTAATTAAAGTAGTGGTGGAAGAAGTACTGTTAGTAAAGTAAAAGTACAAGTGTCACATATAAATATCTACTTAAGTGAGTATTGAAGTACATGTCGGTGTAATCCCTCATTCATCCAGGAGTGGTTCCATTGTCGAAAAAGATTCAGTTGTAGTCATCTGGACTCTGTTTTAGAAAAACGATATGTTTCGACTCTTATCCAAGAGTCCTTCTCAATCAGTGAAACAAGTCTGAGAACTCAGGTTTATATCCTGCTCTGTGAAAGCCCTGCCCACAGGGCGGGACGCCTGATAATGAGCCATCGAAACCAACTGGGATGGGCCTATTGTTCACTGACTTTGGCTCCCTCTTTCTTAAGTAACTGATTAGCATCAGAATGCCTCGGGCGTCTCCAGGGTTTCAGCAGACCATTATAAACAACTGGAAGGTTGAATCTTAAACCTCCATTACGATTTAATGAAGGATTCTCTTTTTTAACAAAGATGGCCTCCTTAACTCCTCTTTCAAACCATCTTTTCTCCTGCTCAGAATCTCCACCTCACTGTCTTCAATAGAGTGGTTTGTGGCTTTGAGATGAAGATGTACAGCGCTCTGGGGTCCTGAACTTGCGTTTCTTCTGTGCTGATAAAGCCTCTTGTGCAGTGGCTGTTTAGTCTCCCCTATGTAACGCACAACACAAAGTCCCTGTTTATTTCAAACCAGGCAACACGTTTAGACAAAAACTGGTTCACCCTAAGGACAAGATGCCGACACAAACACAGAGCAATGTAGTGTATTCTATCCAATGCAGTGAAGAAAGCTGTAAAGAGCGTTCATAGGGGAGACTAAACAGCCACTGTTTTTCTAAAACAGAGTCCAGATGACTACAACTGAATCTTTTTCTACAATAGTTGCAAAATGTTATATTTTTCCCAAATGGTTCAACTCAAGGAAACAGTGTATTTGTCTGTAAATGGGTAAACGGATTCAACACAACAATTCGCTCCCAAAATTTTAGTGTAGTTTAGTTTAGTTGTGTTTTTTGTTTTGTTTCATTCATTTATTATATTATATTTATTATATTTATTTTTATTTGTAAATTCTAAAGATTTTTACATGCCCTTTTTGATATACAGTATTTGCTACTATTATTATTCACTGTGTGTTAATGCCAAAGCAAGTTTGTTGTTTTTTTACTCCTGTTCATTGACAATAAACTCCTTTCTTATGCTGATTCTGATTCTGAAATCGTACTGTTTTCACGTTTCAGACCTGCGTCGCTGCGAGGAGCGAGACGAGCTGCTGGTTCCAGTCGTTTTCTTCCTCCTCGTCGTTCTGTCGGTGCTTTTATACTTCGCTGTTTCTTTGATGGACCCTGGGTTTGTACTCAAAGACGCAGCTCAGGTCAGGAACGATCCATTTACGTGAAAATTCAAATGTCACCGAAACCTCTCATGAATGAAAGAAATGAAAGAGTGGAAAGTTGTATTGACTGTGCTTTTCTTTTTCTTTTTATTTCAGGCTTTACCAGACGAATCAGAGCAGATGATTCCTGATTCGTCGGTGCCTCGTGTTCGTCGCTGTGGTTACTGTTTTTTACTGGTAACTCTCGCAGCTCTTGAATCCACTATTCTTAAAATACACGTAGAATGTTTTACTTTATTCAGACTTCACACAGTTTTGACCAAAAACCAATGCACAAAGTGGCTCAACTTACCCCAGTCTCCTCTACTGTACGTCCCGTTTTCTTTTCTTTCTAGCTCCACCCTGATTCTTTGGTAAATGCCTCTAAGGATATTTAAGGACCCTAAACTTGTCCCTGTGTGTATTTGTTTGGCAGCAGCCGATGAGAGCGCGTCACTGTGCCTCTTGTGGACACTGCGTGCGTCGCTTCGATCACCACTGCCCCTGGATCGGTAACTGCGTCGGCGAGAGGAACCACCGCGTGTTTGTGCTGTACCTGTGCGTGCAGCTGCTCACGCTGCTCTGGGCCACGCACATCGCTCTGTACGTCATACCACGAGCAGCAACGATAGTATACAATTATAGAAAGAAAGTACATGTTAACACACTGTTGCAGTGTAAAAACACTGATTCCACAATATATATTTTTTTGTTATTTTAAAAGAACAGTAAATACTTAAAATATTTTGCATAATGAAGTTTTTCTAAATAATCAACTAAATGCTTGACCTTTTTCCACCACTGCGCATAGGCCTTTTCACCATAGGCCCTTTTCACAATGGTCCCAGTCTGTTCCGGTTGCCTTAAAAATGCTCCACTTCCTGCTCCGTTCATTCTCTAAATTAGCCTAGTTTTGTAAATAAAAAGCTATGACCGAGAGTGAGTTCCAGATGATAATCACTGCAGCAGGTTCAGACTTTTACGTCCCATGTAAATATGTCACCGGGGGAAACCGACGTGTTTATAAAAGTGTTTTTGTCTCAAGAGCTAAAGGTTAACACACGTTAGCTTAAATATAAAACACACAAACTTGATAAAGTTTATAGAATGTTTTTGTAAACGGGTTAGTTCAGTTTGTGCTGTTATTTTAGCATTATTGATTACATGTATTGCATGTTAGCATTATCTTAGAGACAAAAGCACTTACTTTTATAAACATATCGATGTCTCCAGGTGAAGTATTTACATGGGACGTAAAGGTCTGAACATGTGACTGTGATTATCATCTGGAACGCCCCCTCCACTTTGTGTTAATTAATTATTCATTTATTTCAGTGCGACTTGGCTAATTCCCCATAAGGAATGACCGGAGCAGGAAGTGGAGCTCAGCAGTTTTAAGGAAACCGGGGTTCGTGAAAAGGGCCTATTGTTAACGGAAGCTGTTCTGCCTCTCCCCTTCCTTCCACTTTCAGCTCCGGCTTCTCTACCGTCGCAACGTGGGAGCGATGGTTCAAGGTGCACGTCTTCCTGTTGGGGGCGCTCTCGGTGGTGGGCGTGCTGTCGCTGGTGTCGCTCGCGCTCCTCGGCTGCCATCTCTACCTGGCCTCGGCGAACTGCACCACGTGGGAGTTCATGTCCCGCCACCGCGTCTCGTACCTGAAGAACGTGTCCGACGACGGGAACCCCTTCGACCGCGGCGCCCTCTGTAATTTATGGGCCTTTTTCTGCGTGTGCCGCGCCCAAGTTTGGGAGAAAGTTTACGTCAAAAAATTCACCACAAACTCCGTCTAAAGGCAGCTACAGAAATAATGGAAGACTTTTTTTTTTATGTCGGTTTTGTACAGTTTTTCACTAGTATGTTTTGAACCAACTACTCTCTGATTCACATGCACACAAACTCACGAAAAATAAACGAATTAAATTGCGTTTGAAGTAGGGGTGCGTCGATATATTGGCCCGGTATTGGTCAAAAGCACAGAGATCCGTAGCGATGTTACGCCTTGGTAATGAAAGCGTCAACTCTGTCCCTTCGCAGAAACGGGAAGAAAACAAACTACAGCTCGTGGACAGAGGCTTTCTGCTGCTTTATTCTGACAGAACAGACCGTAAACTTTAATCTGGTCTTTATTCTGACAAAACAGACCATAAACTTTAATCCGGTCTTTATTCTGTCAAAACGGACCGTGAATTTTAATCCGGTCTTTATTCTGAGCCAAAAGCCCCAGAAATGACAAAATTACAGACCTTTAAAAGCTCTGTTCTAACTCAACATTTCAGAAATCAATTTGATCCTTATTTTAGAATAATAATTGATTAGTTTGCAGCAATATTTATTTGTTAAAAATATTTAAAAAATTTAAATACTTTTTAAAATAACCAGACAAAGTGTAGAAAATATCGGCCTAATATCGGTTATTGGCCCAAACTTTTCCAATAACATCGGTATCGGCCTAAAATGTCCATCCTTATCGACCCACCACCGGTTTGAAGCCTTAGCTAGCTTTTTTGCTAACAGCAGAGGGAGATAAAGGACACTCACTCCTCAATGAACAGACTCAGAAACACGTTATTTACGGATTTCAAAATAAGTCATTTGTATATTTTTTTTTAAAAAAGATTTTTATTTTGGACTTTGGCAAAACATCCAAAGAAAATAATGTCCATGTGAAAGCGCTGTTCAGTCACGCCATACTTCAGTCACATGGTTTTGAACACGGTCGAACTATAAAAATACATACACAAATGTTTTCAAAGTGGGAGTCGTTTGGGCACAATTCACAACAGCACTGATCACATCTCGGCAACATCTGGTAAAAAATTATACAATCTGGAGAATAATCACATTTCTGATCCAACTTCCCCACATTCTTTTAGACGTTTTAATAAATAAACCGGTCCCAAAGTACGTTCATTGAGGCAACTTTGTTCAGGCCTTGAAAGTTCATTTCTTTTTTGCCGTTAACGTCTTATCACGATCGCCAGAAAACTGACGTGAGTTGACCTTTCGGAGGGTTGATCTGTCTGTTCTGGAGTGAAGTCTGCGAAGAAAAAGAGTTTCTATCAGATTAATATAGTGAAAATCATGAGTTGCATCGAAGTCGACACAACTGAAGTGAACACGGGCTTCAAAACTGACGGGAGAAAGAACAGGTTCATATTACAGGCGAGCAATATATATTTATATCAAAATGTAAACAATATTGTGAATGTTGTTTTGAAATGCTACAAAAAGAGCCAAATTTTATTGACAATGACACTGGTGCTAAAATGTATTTATACAATTTAAACATTAGGCTACTGTTAATTTAGATTCTTTTGTAAAAATAATAATTATATATTTTTTCTTTATAATGCCAATATAATATCTCGAGGCTGTGGGGGGTAGATCATTTCTCTAGCCTCTAAAGGGGGGGCTCTGTTTTAGGGAGTCGCCTATGCACTGCAGCAGTTGGCTAAGCTAACCGTTTCTCACAGCTAATGCTAATTTTTAAAAAGTAAAATATTTAAATAAATACCTTTTTGTAGTTCAAATTAAATAAACAGTTCAATTTTAAAGTTAAGACTGCCTGGTTGTTATTTTAATTTGTTAAAAAATTAAACTTCAACAATATAAAATTAGTGTTGGCATTGAAACACAAACGCATCCCTTTATAAAACAAAGTCTTAAACATGTCGTCCAGCTCCATGAAAAGTCTACTAATAACTAATTGAGGGCTGCACATTTTGATCATAATTTTGTAATAAATACTTAAATACTACTGACAATGACTTTTTTTGTATTTTCACTTTTTCTAATGCTCAAACTAATCTGAAAAACTCTTTTTTAATTGCAGTTAATACATTCTTCTTTTATAGTAATGGTAATAATGAACATAAGAATGATCAATGGTCCATAAGGTGTACAAACCAGTGTTTTTAGGTGAATATTCATGTTCATAATTCAAACAGAAACCGGTCGAGTTCTCTGCATTATTAGGACACAAATGTACCATGATATGTTCATTTAAACAGTCACATCTATGAATTTTACATTATTTACGAGTAGAATTTAGCCCTTTCTCCATTCACAAGATCAACAGAGCCCACGTTCTCTTTAGTCTTTATTATAACTCACTGACAGAGTTCATTCATATCTTTAGCCCGCGTTTACTGACCTCTAGAAAGTGCTGAAGTCTGATGAGTGAGCCCATCTGTCCATCTTCTGTCACAGCTTTAATTCTGCTCACACACAAGAATGAGCATCGGCAAACACACATGTATAGACCTCCTTTCTCCGAAGCTTGAAGCCATTCTTACCTGGGGAAGTATTCCTCTTTTAACAGCAGGAGGAGCTTCCAAAACTGGCCTTGAAACTGCTTCAACAGAGCGTTCCCACAAACCTGAAGGACAAGAACAAAACATGCACTTTTCACTCCCAAGTTTGGCTGACGAATTGACAATGTTCTACTTTTCTGGCCTTGGATGTCGTGTCCTAATCAAAAACATACCTGGAGTTGCATTTTGTTACATTTGTGTCACAGTTTTAGAACTAAAGTCAGACTGGTTAAAGTCCCACATGAAGGTTTCTCCCGTTTTTCTAATTATGTCTTAGTTTGGTGGTGTAGAACCTGTGGTAAATATTTATCACAGTTTTACTTCTGTTAAGTTGCAATTTGTGAAGAAATTTGGAAAAAATAAGGAGTTTAAAATGACAGGAAGTAGAGCTGAATCCCTCTGTGATGTCATCAGTGTGCGACACAGAGACAGTTGACACTTAACTGACACTTTTCTGACAGTTTAAACCGTCGTTGGACTAAATACAGGTGTTCTATGGTATTATTGTGTGTCAGATCAGAACTGTTTATGTGGATTTGGGGTCTTGTTTACAGTCTGGTTGCTAGGTAACAGCTGTGGAATTACCTCTACCTATGTCATATATGTGCTTGTGTCCAACCAGGATGTGCAATATAAACTTGACGGAAAATGATTCAAACTGGCAAAATGTTGAGTCAAATCTGAAATATAAATGTGTTTTAGTGAAATGTGAAGTTTAACCCGTCACAGAGACTTTAAGTTGCAGAATAAAATAACTTTTTGACCAATCAGAGACGAGCATCCAGCCGAGCGAATGTGTAGAGACAGAGAGAGACAGAGAGAGTGATAGAGAGATAGAGCCAAAGAGAGCTAGAGGCAGAGAGAGCTAGAGACAAAGAGAGAGCTAGAGACAAAGATAGATAGAGACAAAGATAGAGAGAGAGAAAGAGAGAGATAGAGACAAAGAGAGAGATAGACAGAAATAGAGAGAGAGGCAGAGAGACAGAGAGAGATAGAGACAAAGAGAGGGATAAAGACAGAAATAGAGAGAGAGACAGAAATAGAGACAAAGAGAGACAGAGCTAGAGACAAAGAGACAGAGAGAGATCTAGAGAGAGAGATAGAGACAGAGAGAGAGATATAGAGACAGAGAGATATAGAGACAGAGAGAGATATAGAGACAGAGAGAGAGATAGAGACAGAGAGAGAGATATAGAGACAGAGAGAGAGATAGAGAGACAGAGAGATAGAGACACAGAGACAGAGATAGAGACAGCGAGAGAGATAGAGACAGAGAGAGAGATATAGAGACAGAGAGAGAGATAGAGAGACAGAGAGAGAGATAGAGACAGAGAGATAGAGAGACAGAGAGAGAGATAGAGAGACAGCGAGAGAGATAGAGACAGAGAGAGAGATAGAGAGACAGCGAGAGAGATAGAGAGACAGCGAGAGAGATATAGAGACAGAGAGATATATAGAGACAGCGAGAGAGATATAGAGACAGCGAGAGAGATATAGAGACAACGAGAGAGATATAGAGACAGCGAGAGAGATATAGAGACAGCAGAGATGAGATATAGAGACAGCAGAGAGACAGAGAGAGAGATATAGAGACAGAGAGAGAGATATAGAGACAGAGAGAGAGATATAGAGACAGAGAGAGAGATATAGAGACAGAGAGAGAATAGAGACAGAGAGAGATAGAGAAGAGGAGACAGAGAAATAGAGAGACAAGAGAGAGAGATAGAGACAGAGAGAGATAGAGACAGCGAGAGAGAGATAGAGACAGCGAGAGAGATATAGAGACAGCGAGAAGAGATATAGAGACAGCGAGAGAGATATAGAGGACAGCGAGAGAGATATAGAGACAGAGAGAGAGATATAGAGACAGAGAGAGAGATATAGAGACAGAGAGAGAGATATAGAGACAGAGAGAGAGATAGAGAGACAGAGAGAGAGATAGAGAGACAGAGAGAGAGATAGAGAGACAGAGAGAGAGATAGAGACAGAGAGAGAGATAGAGACAGAGAGAGAGATGGTATAGAGACAGAGAGAGAGATATAGAGACAGAGAGAGAGATATAGAGACAGCGAGAGAGATAATGAGAGACAGAGAGAGGATATAGAGACAGAGAGAAGATAAGAGACAAGAAGAGAATATAGAGACAGAGAGAGAGATATAGAGACAGAGAGAGAGATAGAGACAGAGAGAGAGACATAGAGAGAGAGATTAGGAACAGAGAGAGAGATAGAGAGACAGAGGAGAGAGATAGAGACAGAGAGAGAGATAGAGAAGAGAGAGAGATATAGAGACAGAGAGACGAGATATAGAGACAGAGAGAGAGATAGAGAGACAGAGAGAGAGACAGAGAGAGAGATATAGAGACAGAGAGAGAGATAGAGAGACAGAGAGAGAGATAGAGAGACAGAGAGAGAGATAGAGAGACAGCGAGAGAGATGGAGAGACAGAGAGAGAGATATAGAGACAGAGAGAGATATAGAGACAGAGAGAGAGATAGAGAGACAGAGAGAGAGATAGAGAGACAGCGAGAGAGATAGAGAGACAGCGAGAGAGATCTAGAGACAGCGAGAGAGATCTATAGAGAGAGAGCGAGATAGACAGAGATGGAGTCAGTGTTTTGGGCTGGATTCCAGCTGCTCGTAGGTATGTTTTTGGCGAGGAGACGATGACAAACGTCTGGACAGGACATCGCCGCGACGACAAGCCCACCTCCAGGAAGTCGAAGAGCAGCGTGGCCGTGGTGTCTCTCTGTGGCTCCATGTTCAGCATCTGAGCCAACCACCTCCAGCCGTGGTTCAGACCGTGCGGCGCCGGCTGCAGCGACAAGGGCCACAATGGGGTCGTTAAGTGTGACGTCACTTCTGGGACCGAGGTTTAGGTTTGGTTTGGTTTTTGACACTACACCACAGCGCCGTGCTCCGTGTTCAAAGGATTTAAATAAGTCGAGCTCTAATCATAAATAGTCTTATGGTATTCGACTACGATGGAGGCAGACACAATATCTGAATAGACCTCACTAACGATTAAACTGGGACAAAACGTTTGCTTTAAATCTTTAAATTTGAACATGCTCTCCATCGCTCCAAAATCTGATAAAATAATCTTAAAGGTCCAGTTAAATGACATGTAAACTACAAAATCTGATGACCAGCACAGATGTACGCGGCATTTGAGATTTTTGAGATGCTACGATCTGGAATTTGGAATGGACATTTATTTAGCAGAGCAAAATATGGTATAAAATATAAATACAATTTTAATACAATAATATTTTACATCTTTAATATCCACAAGTAACTGACATTGCTAGACAATTATTATTAATTATTTATTTATTTTTACACAATTTTGTTTATTATTTATTGCTATTTTACATTGTTATGATTATACATTTTTTATTTTACGTGATTGTTATTTTACATGATTATTTTTTATTTTACATGATTTAGTATTGTTGTTATTGTCATGATTATTATTATTATTACACATGATTATTTATTATAGTTATGATTTATGCCTTTTTTTTGGTTTGGCAATGGGATAAGAATAAAAAACCTTCACATGACAAATACTGTACATTACTAGATGTATATTTTCATGTGGCCAACTATGTGAAATATAAAGACTTGCATATAATTTGAATAATCTACAAACAAACAAAAACCTGAGATGAATCAGATTTTGCGCAAGCATGCTAATCTTTGATCCATAATCGTTAGAGTCACGTGCTTACCCCTTGTTTGGACCCATAAGGCCACCGTAGCTGAATGATGGCAGCGTAGAGCCGGATCATCCCCGACATGCGCTTTAGAAACGCGTCATCCGTCTCCAGCCCAGACGACTCATCCATGCGGTAACCCATCATCCTGAAAAACATGTCACTTTAATGTGCTCAAGCCGTTTTCCATCCATCCATCCATTTTCTACCGCTTATTCCCGTTAGGCCTTTGGGCCTTAGGAAAAAAACATGTCCTTTAGTTTTGGGCTTTGGTTTTAGTCAAGATTTAATCAATTATTTTTCGTTTAAGGTTGATGAAAAATGTCACGTTGCAACAATCTTAAAGAGAAAAAACCATACGATACTTGAGAGTAATGTTGTGCCAGAGGTTCCTGTACAGGCCTTACTGGCAGATGACAAACGGTTGAGTCATTGTGGCGATACACCAGTTTCTAGATTGTGGCATGCCTGCTTTTTACACGTTTGTTCACCTGTAGTGCTCCGTGTCGGTGGCGCCCTTCTCCTTCTGGGGGTTGAATGGGATGGAGTAGGGGCACATCTTGTGGAGATGCGCCAGGAACATCTCTCCGAACACAGGGTGCTGCTCCCAGATCCCCGAGGCCACCGCCGCGATCGGGAAGGCCGCTTCGAAATGAGCCGCCACCTCCTCCTCGCCTTGTTTCTGGAGTGAACACGCACCAATGTTGAGACAGATTTTGAGTTTGTGTCGACTTTTCATTTGTGTCACGCGAGAAGCTGTGCCACACTTCTCATTAAAGTGTTTTACGATTTTCTAATTTTGACTTTATTTGGTGTGTTTATACCGGTTGTACATATAAATGACCTGTAGAAAATGACAGGAAGTGACATCACACCAAGAACACTCCAGACATAGTTTATGCAGAATTTAAACAAAGAAACTACTTATTTTTTGACTCTCTAAACATGAATTCAACAAAATAAAGTCGCACTCATATTTTTATTTGTCAAATAAAATGGTGACATTAGATGAGCTTTGGCCCAGTGTTTCCAGGGTAATTTCCTAGCGTGATGTCATCAATTACAAATAGGAAGTGAAATTATAAACCTAAAATTTGCTATTATGTGAGAATTTTTATGAAATAATTTTTGGCAAAATTCTAGATATATTTCTCTTAACTGCGTCTTAGTTCAATGAGTCGTCCGGCCTGTAGGGGGCACTTTAATCTTTGAGAGATGCGCCGTGAGGTCAACACTGAGAGCAAAGTTAAAGATGAAAATGCGACTGACCACAAACTTCTCCGCGAGTTTGTAGCAGACAAATGCCAGCGCCTGAGCGTGAAGCGTCACGGACACGGCCACACCCCCCGACTGCACCGTTTTGCCGCCCAGGAGCTTGTCGAGCTTCTCAAAGATTTCCCGAAGGTGGGAGCCGGACTTGGACGAGATCTGACTCACGGGGATCACAGCCGCCTTCATTAAATTCAGCTTCAGCTTCTTCAACTGCGGGGACAAAAAACAGGAACGCGTCAAAGATTTGATTTAAACTTAAACTATTTGTTTTGTTTGATGGCTGATGCGTTTTGATGGTTTGTTTTCACCGCGAGGAGCCGACGAATCACCGCGAGGAGCCGACGAATCACCGCAAGGAGCCGACTAATCACCGCGAGGAGTCAACTACTCACGAGCAGACTATTCACCACGAGCAGTCGACTAATCACAATTCGCAATAGTCTGACTAGCCGACTACTAAAATAATCATGAGTTGCAGTCCTAAAAACCTGAAATACCTTCGCCTCGACAGTAAAAATCAAGAACAGCACCTTTTTGACCGAACTCATAGTTAGTCGCTGCCCTAGGAAAAGCCCAAACCTTGGCGTCTTTGGTGGAGGAGAACTCTTCGAACGACTGGGCCACGGCGGCCGCAGAATCGTGGAGGTCTTTGTGCCATTTCAGGGTGGAGTGTTCAGGTCCGGTCTGCAGCCCTGAGAGAAATACACTGTTAAAGTGCCCCCTACAGGTCGGACGACTCATTGAACTAAAATGCAGTCAAGATAAATATATTTTGAATTTTGCTAAAATGTATAATTTCACTTCCTGTTTGTAATTGATGACATAACACAAGGAAATTACCCTGCAACCACTGGGCAAAAACTTTTTGTATATGAGCAATGAAAATATATAACTTCATTTTGTTGAATTCATATTTAGAGAGAAAAAAGTTGTTTCTTTGTGTAAATTCTGCATAAACTTTGACTGGAATGAGTGTCCCTGGTGTGATGTCACTTCCTGTCATTTTTCTAAAGATGTTTTGACTTTTCTACACAAATACCTGCTCGATTGGTGCAAAACTTTAATTTATATGTACAGCAGGTATAAACACACCAAGTAAAGTCAACATTTTAAAGTTGTAAAAGCCTGTCATAGGCACTTTAACTCGTACTTTTCTGTATAAATAGTTGTTTTTGCATGAACTTCGGTGCAGTTGTGGTCTTTTGAGTGCAGTTTGGGTCAGATACATGGAGATACTTTATACTTTGAAGAGCTTTTGCCACTCCCCCTTTAAAGTACTACAGCTTTAATAGTAACAAAGTTCCATACGCTGATATTTTTTGCATTTTTAAAACACAGTAAGAGTAACGATCAGGTCTGACACTGGACCAAAACCTGGACTAATCCACGTGATGTCTGTATACTCACTCACCTGCTCTCTTGGCCTTCTCTTTGGCCGTCTCCGCCGCCTTCTTCTCCGCTTCCTGTTTGGCCTTGAGCTCTGCCTCCTTCTTCCTCTGCTCGTCCAGCTCCGCCTCCACCTCCTTCTTCTTCTTCTCCTCGGCTTGGCTCACCTCCTCTCGCTGCTGGTGGATCAGGGCTCTCATGTCGTGGAGGGCTCGTTCCGCCACGGTCATGTCCTCCACGCTCGGGAAATCGCCCTGGGTGGGAAAAGTAAAAACGACTCGATGAGGGTCTCGTACCGTGACCAAGACACCCAGACACGGGCGGCGTTCCAGAACTGCTAAATTACATCCATGTGCACAAAGAACTCAAAGTGCGCAAAAAAACAAAACCACCAAATATATTTTATCTTTTCCGCCAAAAAACCTGTCAGAACACTCTTGTCCTACAGCAGCTAAAAGGGCCAATATGTGTGAGCCAATCAGAGCAGCCGGACAGTAGCAGGCTCTGTTGCCTAGTGACAACTCTTAAAAGGACAAATGTTATGCATTATTTGTGTTGTTATCAGCGTTTAAACATGCTCTTGTATAGCTTTAGTTTGGCATCTCATGTTTTAGAACTAAAATAACATCCATATCTCTGCTGTTTCCCATGGTAAAAACTGGGTTTTGGCGCCATCTACTCGCTGCAGAAGGAATTACACAGGTTAATACTAAGCAGCTGCATCGTTTTCTCAGCGGTGCTAGGTAGCCACGCAGTTGTACTGATCGTGATTAGACAGAAAGAATCTGGAGATGATTTGTGGAGTTGAAAAAACAGCAGAAGGTTCTCTGAGCCGCGTCACAAATGGAGAAAAGGTCAGTTATGGACGGGATTCAGAACGGAGTGTTTTTGAGGCTCGGAGGGGAGAGGACTTACTAAACAGGATTCATCAAACTGAATGAGCCCGGAACGCTCTGCGGCCTGAACTGAAGTGGTGTGGGCTGCTTTCTCTGAGGGGGTTTCTCTCAATTTTGAAAAACTAGCAGCGAGAATTGTAGGAAAATTGTCTGTTAAATTATCTTTGGTCTTCATTTTTCTTAAGGTGAGACCCAACAGCCAAAACTGATTTATTAAAGTTTAGTCTGAAAGATGACCTTTTAAGCCAATTTTCAGTCAGATCTAGTTTACTCAAAAACTAGATGAAAAAAATCTTACATAAATCATTTAATTTGTAACAATAAATAAATAATTAAAATAAATAAATAAATAGATTAACTAATATGTCAGACAGAATGAACCAAGAAATTTAAACCTGGCAGATTCAAATGTCCCAAATATGTGCAATTTTGGCCATTTAAACACCTAAAATGACATTATGAAAACGTTGTACTAAAATGTTTCTTACATTGACGCGAGAAGACGACAGAAGTTTCAAATGGACATCTTTAAATTTAAGATTTTTTCCTGTTCACCTGCAGCATCTCGGCTAAAATGTCTCTTTTTAAATGTGTTTTTATAATTCGTGTGCTGCTACATTTTCACCCTTGTAAAAGACTTCTCCATGAGTTTTTAATAAAGGTTAATGAACAAACACATAACTTAACACCATTGTATATATATAAAGGCAGTAAGCTGAAATGAAAAACAAATAAACTAGAAAAAGTCTACTGTAAGAGTCACAGATGAAGGAGTAAACCAGGACAGTACCTCTGTGGTCTTCCGGACGACCTCAGACACTTGTGAGCAGAGCTGGTTCCCTCTCTGACACAGCGCGGCCAGGCTCTGGACCAGGACGTGGGCGCTGGGGTCTTTGGGGCTGTTTAGGACCTGGTTCAGGACCTGGTTCAGCTGTAGCACCTCCTCCTGGATGGAGTTGAGGGTCCTGAGGCGTTCTCTGCCGTCGGCCTGCCTCTGCCGCTCCAGCTCCTCCTCCCTGAGCCGCTGCTGCTCAGCCTCGCGCAGACGGAGGTTCAAGATCTGACGGCACAGTGGCGGTTTGACAAGGTTTAAAGGGACTTATGGTGAAGTTAATCAATGTTCTTCCTGGTTAGACAAATGTCATGTTTTCTAGATTTGTTTTGATGTTGTCTTATGTTTATTTTTCATACAAGAGAGTTGATTTACATTTTTTATGGATGTTACGAATGTTGAACAAGTTTCACCTCATTAAAGCAGAACTAAGTAACATTTTCACCTTATTAAACGTCTTTGTAAGCCCCTGTGAAATGTGTTTGACCTTGTCTGCTGTCGCCCCCTGCTGTCTGTGAGTGGAAAATCAGAGCCTTGTAACGACCTGAGGAAAACTCTCATGAGAAACCCTGGCTTTTTACATTTTTGGCAGAGTTAAATGTTTTTGTTTGTGACTCGACTGTCTTATTATGGTAAAGAAAGATTTTTTTTTTCTGACAATGTATTTTCACAAGGGATCTGCAGGGGGCGCTCTATAATTACAACTAAAGTTACTTAGTTCTGCTTTAAATCTTGCTGTAACACGCCCTCAAATGGCCGCTAACGTGCACTACTACACTGTTGGAAATTAGGCTCATTAAAACTGTTTGCAAGTAAGCTAACGTTTATTAGCATAGCCACTAGAATTGGCCAGCAGCTAACGACCTGAAACAAACAGCCTCAGTCTGGAGAGATCTCTGTAGGTCTACTGGTCCCTCCTGATCACAGGCACACGTTTCTGGACAAACAGGGTCTTTGGGGACGTGACAGAAGAGAAAAATTCCTTTATTTTTGAGACTTTTTGTTGGCACAGCCCACAGTGAACATGCAGCTTTCGTCCCCAAGATGGCAGTAGCAGCGAGTGTGTGACATAACTTCAGACCCATAAAGTCTCATACCTTTGTTCGATGTCGTTGTTCCTCTTTAAGTTTTTCTTGTCGCCCGATGCTTTCTTTTGTTCTGAAACAAATGAAAATGAGTTGAGATGAGTCTGATGACGTAGGTAACGTCTGACGTGTCCATTTTTGCTGACAACACGCCTCACTCGTGACAATAGATGAGTTTATTCCGGTCACAGGTACAGTATATGCGGACATTATTCCAACACAATAAGACTCGGCATGCAGAAAGACCGAGAAGGTCAAGAACTTGGCCTTCCCTTTACACCAGTGAAACCTTTCGTAATTCGCAAAAAGCACAAGGAAACTACCAAAGTGAAGGTCTACTTAGCTTTTGTGTTAAATGTGTGCCCCAGAATTCAAAACAATAGGTTGTGTTATTTAATACATTTTTTGTATTTAAAACATATCTACAGTCATATATTATTGCTACTGCGTTGGATCATTGTTTTCTCGTATTATTCATGTGCGATTTCCAATTTAAGAACTTGGTGTCGTGTTGTTGAGCACTGTTTGTACTTGATTTTGTATTTATAATGAATGTCGTTTTTCTCTATATTCCCTAAATTCTAAGTCAGACTTAATTTGGTGGTGTTAAACCTGTGGTAAACATGTATCATAGTTTTATTAACGTTAAGTTGCGGTTTGAGAAGAAAAGATTTAAAATGACAGGAAGTAGAGCAGAATCCCTCTGTGATGTCATCAGTGTGCGACACAGACAGTTTACACTTCAACATAAGGCCAAATCAGGCCTGCCAAGTGATGGATCCAGGCCACGACCCGCCTTCCAAATATTAAAAAGTAATAACAATTAATCTAGTTGACTGGTTCATTTCTGGGTTAGCACTAGTTTAAACATGGTTTGGTCTTGGTTTAGTCCCTGTTTAATTCTGCTTTAAACCTGTTTTCATTCAGGGTTAGTCTTGGTTCAGACTTGGTTGGTCCTAGTCTAGTCCTAGTTTAATTCTGGTTCAGTTCTGGATGGGCAATTTTGCAAAACATTTTGTATGTTATTTCTCACACACATCAAATCTATCAGTAGATACTTTTTGTATTACCTCAATTTATTGAAACAGTAGTTTTGAGCAAATGTTGTTACAGATGTGGACCTCCGGCCCAGAGGCCTTGAACCTCCAAAAATCTGGCCCTCAAGAAAATTATGTTGAATAGCCCTGGTTCAAACCATCATTGGACAAAATCAAGGTGTTCTATGGTATTATTGTGTGTCAGATCAGAACTGTTGTGTCATTTATGAAGATTTGGGCTCTTGTTCAGTCTGGTTGCGAGGTAATAGTTGTGGAATTACCTCTGCTTATGTCATATTTGTGCTCGTGTCCAACCAGGAAGTATGATTCTAAACTTTATCTTAAAAAAATGCTTCAAACTGGGGACAAACAGGCAAAATGTTTAGTCAAATCTGAAATATAATTGTGCGTTTTAGTGAAATGTGTAGTTTTACCCGTCATGTGGACTTGGGTAACTGTCGTGGCGTTCCTCACAGTAAACCAAGAGCGTAAAAAATAAATAAATAAATAAATAAAAGACTAAAAAAGGCGGACTCACTCCCGGTCCATCATGTCCCGGACGCTCTGCAGGTCCTGCCTCTGCTTCAGCTCCATCAGCTCCTCGAAGCGCTTCAGCTGCTCCGACTCAGAGACCACCGCTGCGGCCACCAGCTTCTCCTGCTCCTCCTGCCGCCGCCGAAACGCCAGCTGCATACACGCAAGGAAAATTAAAGTGCGTATGATTCTCTAGTTTTTACTTCAAACTTGTAAACATAAATGAGTTTTACGGCAATCAAGTCTCAGTTTGAGAAGAAAAGTTGAAAAACAGCTTGGAAACTACACACATTTTTTTGATCCTCGAAAAACGTTAATTCAACTAAAGAGAATGCTGTTCTTGTGTATTTTTTGTTGTCAAAATATTATTTCTTTGGAGAGTTATGACATTTCCTAGTGTGAGGCCATGATTTTCTAACCAGGGAGCAAACTAAACTAAACCTAAAAAATGGCCAAACTGCAATCAAATCTGAAAAAGTTTGAGCTAAATCTTAACTAGAACCATCTCAACTGTGTTTTAGTCAAAACGAGCACTTTAAGGACACCACTAGTCGTTGAATCGTGGTGCATTTGCCTGAACTAAACTAAACTGTACTGAACTAAACTGTACTGAACTAAACTGAACTGAACTAAATTAAACTGAACTGAATTAAACTGAATTAAACTGAACTAAATTAAACTGAACTGAATTAAACTGAACTGAATTAAACTGAACTGAATTAAACTGAACTGAATTAAACTGAACTGAACAGACACGGTAACAGTTGGACACGACACGGTGACAGTTGGACAAAGGTGACGGTTGGACAAAGGTGGCGGTTGGACAAAGGTGGCGGTTGGAAATGGCGACGTCCCCGACCTTGGCCTTCTCCTTGGTCTCCTCCTCGAAGCGGATGATACGCCCGGCCGTCTTCATGGCTTTGGGCGACAGCAGGACGAGCCCCGAGGTTGGAGGAGGACTGGGCACAGTGACGGGGCGGGGCTCTGGGTCTGTGGAGGCTTCACTCGCCGCCTAAAAACACAGACAGAGGTTAAAGTCCACGTGACGGGTTAAACTACATATTTATCGAAAACGCAGTGAGCACAATTATAATTCAGATTCGATTAAACGTTTGTCCCCAGTTTGAACCATTTTTGTCAAATGTATAATTGTACTTCCTGGTTGGACGTGAGCACAAATATGACAAGTAGAGGTAATTCCACAGCTGTTACCTAGCAACCAGACTACAATCTGTCGGTGTTCCATTGTAGTCTTCCATTGTAGAAAAAGATTCAGTTGTAGTCATCTGGACTCTGTTTTAAAAAAACAGTTCTAAAACAGTTCTAAACAGTTCTAAAACAGAGTCCAGATGACTACAACTGAATCTTTTTCTACAAAAGAGCCCAAATACACCTAAATGACACAACAGTTTAGAATAATACCATAGAACACTTTTATTTTGTCCGATGGTTTAAACTGTCAGTTAAGTGTCAACTGTCTCTGTGTCGCACACTGATGACATCACAGAGGGATTATCAGTTTGATCGATAATCACGATCCTTCAACTAAAAAATAATGATCCTGACAATTTTAGAAACAAAATTTAGTCTTTTTAATTCAATATATAATCCAAAAAATACATCTAAACTTTATTTTGTTCTTAAGAAAGTTTGATGTTGTAAAGCTGGTCATAAACTAATTATTACAATAATAATAATAATAATAATAATACATTAGACAAGGGGAATGAAAGAAAATTACAGATTTTAATGTTGTTTGGTCTCAATAATTAAAGTTAAATCTTGGTGTTTTTCTCACAATAATTGCAACACAATTATTTATTTATTGTTTTACTCAGTTTTATTGTTTTTAACCTCTTTTATCGTTTATGTACTGTGTTGACTAGTATAGGTTTATCTCACTATGTTCGCAAAACGTGCCACAGAAATGAAGTGGACTGGACAAACTTTGACACGAAAATACGACATCTCATGGTTCAAAACAGACCTGTACTGTGTCCGGTTTGGCGCTGGATGTGGTGGAGACTGTAGAAAGCCCATTGTTTCTGTGGTTGAGGCTGAGGATGGAGCCGGAGGGTGATGAGGAGGGGGAGAGACCTGGACTGGACTCGCCGGATCCCGAGCTGAACCTAGACGTGTGTAAGTGGAGAGCACTGAACCGTCCCACCACAGAGGCAGAGTACAAGGAGAGGCTGGGGGGCTCCTGGTAACCCTCCAGAATGTCCTGCGAGAGAAGAGCGAACACTCGGATGAGGATCAAACTGAAGGACTCTTTTCTAAAGCTCAGAGATCAGCGCTGGTCATTTATTGTGACAAAAATACAATATTAACAACTTTGAATTACAGTCAAAATATCTCAAGAGCCAACTGTCGATTTTAAGTTGTGCTTTAGAACTGGTTTAGAGCTGCTTTAGAACAGGTTCAGTCCTGTTTCAGACCTGGTCAACAGCTGATTTACAGCTGTTTTAGACCTGGAGTTGGCTTAGAGCTGGTTTAGTGCTGGTTTAGAGCTGGTTTAGTGCTGGTTTAGTGCTGGTTTGGAGCTGGTTTAGCACAGGTTAGACTAAGATGGTTATTTTTTCTATACAAATGCTCAAGAAAGTGAAAATGTTGCCAGTGCTCAGTCCCAGCCTAACTGATCCACATAAAAGCATCAAATGGACCAAATAATAAATGGACTTAATAATAAAACAAAAGCAGGTTATAACACTGTTAGCCGAACAGCTAACAGAGGCTAACTTCACCTCGCCCCTTTCAGCCCAGTGCGGATCATAGTGCACTTTTCCTTTTGGAGAGTTTTTCAAAGCTTCTATCGTTGTCCACCGGAGACTGTCTGCTTGCATTTTAACAGAGAGGAATTAACGCTAAAATAAAAACTAGATGCTGGGCAACGTCAACGACCGGCCTTCTTCTTTTTCTTCTTCTACTAGTGTTTATTGGCACGCAACTAAAGGTGCATTACCGCCACCGCCCGGTATGGAGTGTGTGCCGGGAGGGCCCCAGCAGGACTTACAGCTGTATATCACTCTGAGGTGAACCCATCGCTCCCCGGAGATGTATTGTTCTTTAATCTTTTGATTGCACCTTGTATTTCGGATACTGTTATTTCAGCTCCTAATTTTTTCATTGGTTCTTCTGACATAACAGGCAAATTGAGGATGTCCAGAAAGGAATTTATTTCATCTTCTTTAACTTCTGAGATTTTAGAGAAAAGTTTTTGATAGAAGTTTTTGATAGAAATGCAAATGCTGATTGAATTTGGTTTTGTTTGGTTGAAATTGCACGAATCTGTCTGTCTCGTATTTTAAAAATTGTTCTTTCAGCTTTTTGTTTTTTTGATTAATACCTTTGTTTGGTAAAGAGCATTTTCTTAACTATTTCTTGTGAGGTCAGGTTTTTTCTTTTATTCTTTTTATCTCCTGTAACACCTGAGGATTCCTAGCATAATTTACAGAGGCAAAGGCTATAATTTTTCCTCTCAAAACTATTTTAGAAGTATCCCAGAGGATGGGCGGGAAAGTTTCCCCAGTATTGTTTTCCTCTAGATAAGTCTTAATGTAATTTGATATTTTTCCCTTAAACAAAGGGTCATTAAGTAGACTGGCACTGAACCTCCAAAGTGTGTTTTTCCATCTTTCCTCCGAGTCCACAGTAATATAGATAGGAGACACTTAGGCCTTTATTGACAGGAAAGGACAGTGTGAAATGGGGATGAGAGAGAAGGGAGGACATGCAGTAAATTTTCAGAGTTGTGATTTGAACTCACGACGCTGTGACCAGCCGCACTTGGCATACATGTGCTGTGCCACAACCACTCGACCACCAGGCAGCACAATGTGCTCTTTCTATTGTGATGGGGGGGACCACAACTCCAGACCCCAAAATGAGCTCTGGGATGACCTTCTCCAGGAAACTTTCAGCGTTGTCTCCTTCTTCACACTCAGGGACCCCCACAAGTCTTATATTGTTTCTACGAGACCTGGACTCAAAATCCAGAATCTAATTTTTCATATTCTTGTCCTCTGTCCGCAGCGCCGACATCTCGGCCCTCGGCCCAAAGCAAACATTAATGTTAGTTAGTTTATGGTAGAAAAAGATTCAGTTGTGGTCATCTGGACTCTGTTTTAGAAAAAACTAAACGTTTCGACTCTCATCTAAGAGTCATTCTCAATCAGTGAAATAAGTCTGAGAACTCAGGTTTATATCCTACTCTGTGAAAGCCCTGCCCACTGGGCGGGACCCCTGATAATGGGTCATTGAAACTAACTGAGATGGGCCAATTGACATCCTATTGTACACTGACACTTAGCATCCGAATGCCCCGGGCGTCTCCAGGGTTTCAGCAAAACATTATAAACAACGGGAAGGTTGAATCTTAAACCTCCATTACGATTTAATGAAGGATTCTCTTTTTTAACAAAGATTGCCTCCTTAACTCCTCTTTCAAACCATCTTTTCTCCTGCTCAGAACTCAAATCTCCACCTCACTGTCTTCAATAGAATGGTTTGTGGCTTTGAGAAGAAGATGCACAGTGCTCTGGGGTCCTGAACTCGCGTGTCTTCTGTGCTTAATAAGCCTCTTGTGAAGTGGCTGAAAGATTCAGTTGTAGTCATCTGGACTCTGTTTTAGAAAAAAACAAACTCTCATCCATGAGTCATTCTCAATCTGTGAAACAAGTCTGAGAATTTGTAAAAGCCCTGCCCACAGGGCGGGACCTTCCTGAGAATGGGTCATTGAAACTAACTGAGATTGGCCAGCCACTTCACAAGAGGCTTTATCAGCACAGAAGACACGGGAGGAAGTGGAGAAAAAGAAGGAAAGCGATGAACAAATTGCAAGTGAAATTAAATATGAAATATTGTTGATAGAAAAGTAGTAAGCTGCAGAGGATAGTGCTCAAGCTGCCATACTTCCCCCAGCAAAGTTGCTCCTAGGGCAGCGTAGGATCCTCTTGGATGAGAGTCGAAACTTTTGTTTTTTCTAAAACACTGAATCTTTTTCTACCATTGAGCACTCCTGACGAATGAGGGATTACACCGACATGTTAGTTTAGTTTAGTTTATCTATTTCGACAGGGACAGTGCACAATATACATTAACCTCATCAGGAGAGATGCTGTTATACCAGGTTGTAGCTCAAGTGCTAATTTCCACCTGTCGTCCCTGGGCAATTTACGTTATTAAGATCCCACTGAGGGAGGAGACTATTGTATATGTTTTAATGTGGGCCCTATTGTTAGAGTCTACAGAACCCAAACCCCAATGCATTGTGCACAGTAGAGAATACTGGCCTAATTGAGCCACACCTTCAGTAACACCCTGTGAAGGTGAGTCCGGCACATGACTTGTTTGGTTAGTGATAAGAGAACTTCTGTCACTAAACGGCCTAAACTGTAATATGTATGTATGTAAATATAATATATATATATATATATATATATATATATATATATATATATATATATATATATATATATATATATATATATATATATATATATATATATATATATATATATATATATAATGTTTGACTGGTTTACGTTTTATTTTATAGCATAACATGAGCTAAGTCTAGTAGGCAATACAATTGTTTTTTTTTAAGTCATTGCTGCATACGTGTATTTATTACCAATTTTCCTAACCTTACCCATTATCTTAAACTTATTGAACTTTATTATTGAATGACCAATCATTGCAGACCGGACCCAACCCGTGGCAGGGTAAGTGCGCCTCTAGATATGTTCAAGACCTAGGAATCATCACCTGGATTGTCAGCAAGAGGCTGCAGCTGAGGGGAGGTAAAGCAGCCTGGAATCATGTTGAACGCCCCATGAGCCAGAGAACAGCCAGACGGCCACAGATCATGCAGCATCTCAAGTTCATTTGAATTGTTGGACTGAATAAAACTAAACTAAACTTTGTCACCACATCACTGTCTCCCCCACACACCACAGACACTCACAACACAAAAGCAAAGAAAATGGAACTGAAAATAAAGTTGCACGCTTGAGCGTCAAGATAATTTATTAGGATGTTGTCTGTTCAGAACAAAAGTCTGGGCCTTTTCTGTCTCATTTGAACCATCCTTGGAGATATAAAAGTTAATGAGATCAGGAGATATGGCATGGCATGTGGCAAGGCATGTGACTGTCAACGACTTTGCTAATTGGCTTGCACAAACCTTTTCCTTAACCATAAGCGAGGCAGGAAGAAAAGCAGCCAATCGGAGGCTGCGTTTCCCCGGGCCAGCCTGTAATAAATTTGCCACTGGCACCAGAGAAATATAGGACGAAGAGGACAGCACAAGGCACAGGAACAAGAGGTGCTGGACGATTGAAACAATGCACTCTGGGGATAAGTAAAGGAACATAAGAACTTCTCCCTGCGTTTACCTACTGTTCGTGTGTGTGTGTGAGTGTGTGTGTGTGGATGAGTGTGTGAGTCAGTGTGTGTGCATTTAGTTTGTTTCCTCAGCGTTGGCAGACCAGCTCCACTCAGCGACGGTGGCAGCAGGTCAACCACGCTCAGCCGGCCCTGGCTCGTCACATGCTCCATCAGCTGAGACCGTCGATGCTGTCAACGGCCCGGGGCAGCGCAGCAGTGAGGGCCTTGACCAATGGCAACGCGGCCAGTTGAAAAGCCTCCTGTATGGGACATTTTTGCTACTTGAGAAGAAGACGGTACACAGACAGAGCTTGTGCAGCACTTCAGAGACACTGGATGAGCACCACCTACAGTATTCGCCTGCTTTACTTTACCCATCTGAACCTTTGTGAGATATGGTTCTTTATTCATATTGATAACTTATTTAGTGTCACCAAACTTATCATGACACTACGCAAAATAATGTTGTTGAAGATGAATATTCATAATTCACCATAACTCCCCATAGGAATGATAATGCTTATAAAGTTGTTGTTGTTGTTGTTGTTGTTGTTGTTGTCTGTCTAAATGAACAAATGTTGGTTTGCTTATGTTAATAAAATTCCCCCCGTATCAGTGTGTTCACTATTTCTATGTAAGTGTTCATCCAGTGAGACAAGAGCGGTAATGAGAGCAGAGAACTGCCAACCAGAATCAAACGAGTTCAGCCGGCGGAATGCAGCTCTGAGTCAACATTCTCATCTTATCCCCCGAACAAAGTCGACCTCGTTTACGGTAAAAAGCTTGTATTTCCTCTTAAAAAATACCTTCTCTTCAAATGCCAATCTGATCTAATCTTTGTGCTAATAAACTGGACTGATGACATATTTTTCTGTTTGGATTTCCCCCCCTAAAATACACTGCATGTCCAAAAAAAGTTGCCACTTGACTTCAACTAAGCCAGAGCTTCTCAAACTTTTTCTGGTGCGCCCCCCGTTTATTGCATTATTATTATTGCTGTATCGCCATTACACAAGCCTCATACTTGTTTTGTATCAGAGTGGTGGGTGTGTGGATGACAATGTTGTTTTTAATTCACCTCAGTCATCATAATTCACTTCCCTTTATTGAACTGTATTAGATGAAGAATCTCCATCTCATAGAGTCATCTTCATTGAAGGTGATTGGTCTTGGTCCAACTTTGGCTTCAACCAATAAACAGACTCATGTTACACTGAACTTCTTAACCCGGTACAAGAAATATGTAAGATACGAGGATGAATGTTATTCTACATTGGTTTTAACAAAATGTCATGAGGCCTACCTTGGAGGTAACCTTTGCTTTCCTTAACATCCACTCTCGATGAATAAGGGCCATCTCGTCCAGGATCTTTGGCAGCAGTAAGTGGCAGCAGCCTAATGACTTCGCGCCCTGCAATGAGGCTATTCCTCCAGGGTTTGTTAAAGTCTCCCGACCCCGTGTCACTGGCTGAGGGGGCAATACCGTGAGAACCTGAGGGTAGCGCCTGGACCTTCTCCACTCTCTCCCGACTACCAAAATCAAATCATTGTTTAATAACTGACTTTGATAACAGCTTTCTTAACAAACTTTTCCACAATTTCATCAAATGTCATATTTGTGGAGGGTTTTAATATTCACGTGAACAATGTAAATAACTCACTCAATAAAGATTGCACATCCTGTTTACAGCAGTAAGATGAAGATGAAGCTGGAAAGGTTATTTCAATTTTGTGCTGACAGAGGAGAAGTATAACTTTGAGCCATCTGACAGTTAAACAGAAAAATCTACCATAGAATTTTGACCTGTCTCAGCTCAGCTTTGAGGGATTCACATGAACAATCTCTTATGTTGCATAAGAGATTGTTTCATCACAGCTCAAACATCTTTTGTCAGTCTAATTAAAAACTAATTGTGCAAAGATTTAAGTTACTAAATACTAAGATGCCGGCTACTTTTTCCTCTCTCGTCATGTTTTTTCTCTTTTTCTCTCTAAATTACAGTGCGCTGGATCACCTGTTGTTCTCCGAAACAATGAATCTGATTGATTGGTCTCTGAGTGCATTGGATAAACTTTTTTCCCAGAGAAAAGATGCTCCGGGAGAAGCTACCTGTCCTAACGGAACGTCGACCGCGGGGTACGTACGGGACTATTACAAGAACTGGCAGGTTCTATGCATCGAGCCCTTGCTCATAGAAGATGTGGAGGACCTATTCGCATTCGGATTTATGATAGCGGGATTCCTCCTAATTGGGCTCGGAGTCGCACTGGTCTATTGGAAAATTAGGAAGACAGAAAAATTCACCCAACAACTGTCTGACAACAACATCAAAAGGTTTTTGGATTTGAGTGAAAGAATGAAAAGACTCGAACAGAGACTTGAGCGCAGCACGGGGCACGATGCACACATCAAACGTGAGAGACAGAATGTTAAAAAAAATTGCATCACATTGCATGCTTTTTAAACCATTTATTTGTGAAAATGAGTGGCAATAAGTATCGTGCAGCTAGAAAACAAACAACTCTTCTGTCCCTCACAGACCAGTCACTTGCTCTTTAAGAAGTGATTCCGGCCTCCACTCGATAACAGTATGAATGGCACCTGTTTGAACTGATACGATGCATAAGAGACCCCTGCACCACCTTCAAACTGTCAGACTCCAGTCTTCACCATGACCAAGACCAGAGAACTTCCCAAAGACACCAGAGATAACATTGTACAACTGCACAAAGCTGGGATGAGTCAAACTGCAATTGGTAAACAACTTTGAGAGAAAAGATCAACAGTTGGAAACATTAGAAAATATGAAGAAGTATGACATCACTGACAATCTCCCTCGGAGTGGGCTCCATGCAAGATCTCACCTCTCGGGTTCAAATGATCCTGAGAACTGTAGGAATCAGCCCAGAACTACACGGCGGGAAGTGTCAATGGTTTAAAGACAGCTGGGACCACCCTGGACCACCGTCACAAAGATGACAATAGGTAACAACAACTACGTAGTGATGAGGTGAAATCCTGCATTGCCCGAAAGCTTCCCCTACTACACAAAAATCATGTAAAGGCCCGTCTGAAATTTGCTAAAGACCATCTGGACGATCCAGAGGAGGATTGGGAGAATGTGATGTGGTCAGATGAGACCTAAACTGTTTGGTTTAAACACCACTTGCCGTGTTTGGAGGAAGAAGAATTCTGCATCCCAAGAACATACTTTTCTGCAAAAGGGACAGGAAGACTGGTCCGTATCAATGGCAAGATGAATGGGGCCGTGTATTGTGACATTTTGGGTAAAAACCTCCTTCCCTCGGTCAGTGAATTGAGATGAAACGTGGTGGTTCTTCCAGCATGATGACGATCCAAAGCACACAGCCAGGAAAACCAAGGAGTGGCTCCGTAAAAAGCATATCAAGGTTCTGGAGTGGCCTAGCCAGTCTCCAGACCTCAACCCAATCGAAAATCTGCCGAACGAGTTGAAACTCTGTGTTGCCAAGCGACAGCCCTCAAACATCACAGCTCTAGAGAAGATCTGTGCAGAGGTGTGGGCCAAAATACCAGCTAAAGTGTGTGTAGACCTGGTCAAGAACTACAGGAACCGTTTGACCTCTGACATTGCAATGTGATTTCCTGGATTTCCAAAAATGAACCAGTATATCCTGATCCTCTACATGTGGTATGTGACGCCGGTTATAAATTAAGCAGAAGCCACGTCTTCTCAGGCCAAACAGGAGCAGGGTTTAGATCCACGCTTCAGTCCAAGGTGAGAACCAGCAAGTCTGAGATTGGGCTCTGTTTCTCTTTGTGAGTCTGACAGAAGTTCCTCACAACGTCAGCGATTTGCACTGAAATACGAAGATGACGGTGAGTGCAAAGCGACAGTTTTCGCATCATCTTAAACAGTTTGATGACGGTTTCTTCTGTTTTAGCCTGTGCTTCTTCTCGTTTTTCTGGCTCCACTGTTGATCATCTGCGATGCTGTGGAGAAACCTGTGGACTGCAGCGACGTTCTGGAAGAGAGTCCTGACAGTCGCAGTGGAGTCTTCACTGTTTATCCATCTGATCATCGCTTTGGAGTTCCAGTTAAGTAAAACGAACAAAACGTAATGAATGCAAAGGCATTATTAATGGTTTGTTCATAATGGATATATTGTGTAGGTCTACTGTGACATGGAGACGGACGGTGGACCCTGGACAGTGAGTTTTTCAAGTGTTTAACCTTAAAGAAGACGCATCATGCATTTTTACTTCAATATATACTCTAATATATAGATCATTGTTTGACATTTTGTTATATGCAAACAACAATATTCATCTTAAATTGCTCAACAACAGAAATGTAACGGATGATGTGCTTTTATTGTTGACATTTTTAAACTCCTGAATATGACCCTGAATCAAATTGGTCAAATAATCGCATGTAAGTACAGAGCAGTGGGTGGAGATAGGGGGTAAGTGAAAACAGACATTTTCTGAGCACTCAGGCCATAAATACAGGACAATAGAGGGTTTCCCAAATATGCATGAATCAATTAAAATACAATTTTGATTAAACTAATGATTGGGGAACATTGTTATAATACAGTTAATGGCTCATAAAAGTCAGTTTACTTCATAAGTCTCCTTCATGCATTTAAAGTGGTGCATTTTAGGGATGTCTAAACCTTTTCTAGACGGGTCTCACATGTTTAGTCCTGACTCTGCCACCAGCAGGAGGCCAGTCCAGTTTAGTCCTGACTCTGGCACAGCAGGAGGCCGGTCCATGTTTAGTCCTGATCTGGCACCAGCAGAGGCCGTCCATGTTAGTCCTGACTCTGGCACCAGCAGGAGGCCGGTCCATGTTTATTCCTGAACAGTCTATGTACCAGTTTGACTTGTGTGCTCAGGTGTTCCAGAGGAGGATGGATGGCACAGTGAACTTCTACAGACCCTGGGATCAGTACGTGGAGGGGTTTGGTAACGCCGAAGGAGAATACTGGCTGGGTGAGAAAAACAGTAATGTTGTTTTTGAAGTTGATGTTAACACACTGACATTACTGTGCAGGTTGGAGTTTAGTTTATCCACAAGATCACAGCTCGAGGGAAACAGGAGCTTCTGGTGGAGATGGAGGATTTTGAGGGGAATAAAACATCTGCTCGTTACTCTTCTTTCTCTGTTGGCGGTGACTGTGACGAATACAAACTGACAGTGTCTGGATTCACTGACGGAGGAGCAGGTCAGTTCAGTTCATTGCAACGTTATAAGACACTGATAACCAAAGGGTCTTCATGTTTCTGCAGGAGACAGTCTCACCCCACACAACGACATGAAGTTCAGCACTTTTGACAAAGACCAGGATCTTTGGAGGGACAACTGTGCTAAAAAATATCTTGGAGGTTTCTGGTATAACGCATGTCACCACGCCAACCCCAACGGTGTTTATCGCTGGGGCGCTGACAGCACCATCTTTGCTATTGGAGTGGAATGGCGAGGATGGAAAGGGTATGACTACTCTCTGAAGTCCTTCAGCATGAAGACACGTCCTGTTCAGTAGAGCTCCAGGATGTCACACTGTTTCTATAATCTCATATAACGCAGTAAATGTAACTGTAACTTGGTGAAGGTGATTATAGTCAGAGCTGGGCAACTTTACTCAAGTAGGAAAACTGTGACTTCAAAACAATATTACTCAAGTAGAAGTACAAAGTAAGGGTTCAACAAATGATCAGACGAGTCTATAACTCATAGGTCAATTGTACGAGTGTCTGGACGTAACATCTGACTTACATTTTGAAGTCAATGTTATTAGAAGGGAAAAAACAACCAACACTTTTTCTGAAGTAATAGTATTATTATATTACACTGTCAAATACACTACTCAATTTGGAGTAAAAGTATCTAAAAACTACAGTTTTATTAAACAGGTACTCAAGTAAATGTACTTCACTGAAGGTAAACTACTCACCTCTGATAACAGACGCTTCATGTCACTTCTGCAATAAACATCTTCCACCACTAGAGGTCAATGTGTTGTTCATCGCCAACAAACTAATTGTCCTGTCTCTCTCTACTCTATCTACTGTTCACCTATAATAACATTAAAATGAGCATGGAACTACTGGAGTGTGTGTGTGGAGTGTGTGTGTTTTCAGAAAATAGATTAGAGCTTTAAAAGAGTTGCTTTACCTATTAGTATCATGATTAAGTCAAAGAAATTCTGGGTCAGGGTCACAAATCTCAACTTTCAGTCAGAGGTTTTTCGATCCCAGTGTTAGCATTTTCCTTAAAACGAAACCAATGTATTTTGTGCTGTTTTATCGTAAAGTTCTGGTTTAGACTTCAATTTGGAGCTAGTTTAGTCCTGTTCTGAGTTCTAAGTCTGAGCCGAACTGCACTCATTCAAAACAAGTAATACACTAAAATACTAGGAATATGTACAGGTATAAACACACCAAATAAAGTTAAGATTCGGAAATAGAAAACCCTGTCATACGCACTTTAAAGCCAAAAATCACACAAAACTGTTGATTTTACAAGCATAAATTTAGAAAATAAAACAGTCAATGGTCAATAACAGAGAAGCAGATTAACCAACGTTCACAGGAATCAAGCAAATGGAGAAGTGGATGGATGTCTAATGGGTTGTTCTGACCGCGGCGTCAAAGCGTCTAGTTCACTTTGTTTCCTATGTGGACGTGCTCCAGTGACGTGCCTACCTATTTCACTACGCGGAAGAAGGACCAAAACAAACCCCGCACCGATAAAAAATCATCCAGACGCAGCTCTTGGAGCAAATGTTGATATTCACTAAACTCTGCTCACCTCTGAAGTATCTGGTGAACCCAGACAAGCCCCCGGAGCCGATCGCCTCAGTTTTTGGACTTTGTAAAGTAAATACACCAAAGCCACTCTCACAACCTGGTCTGCCATCGCACCAAGGGAACAGCAACACCAGGAAACACAACTCCTCCACTGTGCATGTACGCTGGACGCCTCGCGCGTCTGCTGATGACTTCATTTTTTTTGGCCTTCAAATGTAAAGGCGTGCCACTCAGGCGTCCAGCGCGAATTTGGACGCCGTGGTCTGAACGCGTCTTAACTCTCTCACTGCAGCATAAAGCCGAGATTCACAACTTTCCTCAGTGTATTTTCATTACTTTTTTGTTTTCCTTTTTTTTTTTTGCAACATTGTTCATTTTACAAACAAGAAAATATCAAATAGAATACACGAAAAACCTTAGATTTCAGTATTTCATGCTTAGATTAGTTTATTTTAGTCACATTATTCCAGAAACTAACACTTGACATTCAGAAAGACTGAAGCTTGTACTTCTTAAATCCTTTACACTAAAATGCAATGCACAATATTGTCATAAACTCAGCTTCAGAATGAAAGTATCTGCTGAGAGTTCATTTGAAATGAAAAAGTACAATGATTTGAGTTCCCAGAATAGCAATTTTTTTAGGTTAATAATTTTACTTCCTTTACTTTTTTGAAAATAAAATGTCAAAGTGGTGGCCGCATTTTGATTCAAAATGGCCGACTTCCTGTCTGTCATAGGGCAATGCTCCAATAATATATTTTACTTATCTCATTGATCTCTACCACTGTTCCGAATTTCCTAAGTGTAGGCCAAAATATACTTCTCATTTCCTATGTTTTTTTGTTCTGGAGGGCGCGGTACAGCCTTTATTTGAGCAGCCAGAAAATTATAGTTATGAGATTGACATTTCAATCAATTAAGTTCACTTTGACAACTTTGGTGCATTTGTGATAATGTTTGTGTCTTTGTACCTGTTTTGTATTATTTGGTGTGGAGGGCCCTAGAGGCCAGACTACAAAATGGCGCATAGGTCTGATGGATTTTTAGGATCAAGGGCACATCAAGGAACGCTCTCCAGAATTTCATCAATAACAGTCAAAGTAATGTTCATGCATTCCTGTAGGTGGCGATAGAGCACCAATCATAAAGGTTGTAATCAGTGTTGGGAGGGAAAAAAAACAATATCTGTATTGCACTTATTTTTCATGGCGTCCTAAGGGGAATATAACCCCTGAATTTCAGACAAATCAGACAATGTTGACTTTTCAAATAATATGTAGGGGGCGCTATAGAAAAATTGCTTTATGGGTATTGATTATTTACAATCAGGCCATAAAAATGCATTAGTGAGTGAAATTTGAGCTCAGTAGGTCAATGTATGTGGCCGTGACATGTCATTGAAAAAACAGGAAATGAAGGCGTTTTTTGACGACGTGCCATGCGGAGACTGTGAGGAGTTAAGAAATAAATTGGCTGATTATTCCACTTCAATGTCTATAGAAGTGGAAAGTGTTGTTTTGAGTTCAATCGGACGAAAAACCTAGGACAAGTACTTTTTTGAAAAATAAAGTGAAATGTGGCGGCGCCTGTTCGTCATACAGCAATTCTGCCAAGTGCGTTTTAGTCCTCACGGGGAGCTCTATCACTGCTCCAAATTCCATATGCCTAGGCCAAAGTTGACGCGTCTCATTTTTGCTCTAGGCGGCGCTGGAGAGTCGGGTCATTTCAGACGATCTCGCGATCTTCAAATTATTGAATTTTTCGCCAATTTTTCCTGATGTGGGATTTTTCAGCGACGTTTATGGGGTCAAAAACGCGATTACAAAACGACTAAAAAATAATCATAAGAAGGAACCGGCGAAGAACAATGACTCGTGCCAATACATCTCCGGGGAGCGATGGGTTCACCTTAGTGACGGGGCACTTTAAAAAACTCAGACCCGTCAGAGTTGGAAAGAGGCCATCATATCCTTAATACCTAAAAAGGGGAAGGACCGACTGGAATGTGCCTCATACAGACCCATTTCTATTTTGAATGTGGACTATTGTATTTCCACCTCAATTAAGTCCAACAGAATGGAACAAATACTCCCGAACTTAATCCACAATGATCAAACAGAATTTATTACCAAACGACAAACACAAGACGATCTTTACACATCATGAGCCAAATACAGAAACAACAAAACAGAGCTGTAATAATAAGTCTGGATGCTGAAAAAGCTTTTGATTCTGTTAGCTGGCCATATCTATTTAAAGTGCAAAACTAATTTCAAATTGATGTTCTAATTATGAAAAATATTGGGGCTCTTTACGATCATCCAACATCAAGAATTAAAATCAATGGTCATCTGACAGATACCCTGACAATTTATTAGAGAATCAAAAACAATTCACGGTGTTAAAATTGATGGGACGGAACATAAAATTGCCTGCTGCAGATGATGTTCTATTGTATTTGCCCAAACCAGAAATGTCCATACCCAATGTGATGCATTTTTTTCAAAAAGTTGGTCCAATGTCTGGATACAAATTAGATGTACAAAAGACTGAAATTCTCTCTTACTGGCGCCCCCTCTGGTCTTTAAAGAGACTTAAATGGCAAACGGAATCTCTTAGATATTTAGGTGTGGTCCTCCATAGAGACAATTATGGAGAAAAATAATACCCCTTTTTTTACTACTGTAAAAAAAAAAGACCTGGACTCTTATCCCACACTTAAGTCTAAGTCAAAGGATTGAAACTATAAAAATGAAAGTTTTGCCCAGATTTCTCTCTCTGTTCCAGACTCTTCCAGTTTCCATCCCCAACAGCTTTTTGATGAGTGGAATAAAGCAATCTCAAGATTCATATGGCAGGGGAAAAAAACCCGTATCCGATTCAAAACCTTATAATTATTAAAGGAGGCTGGGGTTTGCCTGTTTGAAAAATTACTTTGTTTCCGCTCAGATCAGAGCGTTACTGTGCTGGTGTGACTATGAATATGAAGCTCAATGGAAGAATGTTGAGATTGCTGTTGTGCCTGGGGTTCCTGTACAGGCTTTACTGGCAGATGACAAACAGTTGAGTCATTTGGGGGAGGTGGAGAACCCTTGGGTGAAATCCGTTCTTGCAACATGGAAGGAGCTAATCAAAACATACAAACTAAATAAAGATGTTAAAAAAAACTTTCAAAGGGATTCATATCTAAATTCTACAACTGTATTAACAATTTGGGCAGTCACTCTATTGATAACATTAAGGGTAAATGGGAAAGAGACGGTCACTTTGCTCTGGATAATGAAGAGTGGGAAAGTATATGTACATCTTTGATCTAATCTTATTGGAGAACCACAATGTCACATGTTTGGAGGAAATTCAGTTGGAAAAATGTGTCTCGCTTCTTTATAACCCCATGTCAAAGTGCCCATTACTCACAGGGAAAGGCAGACTGTTGGAGAGGATGTGGCAGCAGGAGGCAAATCACTATCATGTGTTTTGGGATTGTCCTGTTGTTCACAAATATTGGACAGAGATCAACAAAGCCTTGCAGACAATTTATGACATCACCATCCCAATGGACTTCAGAACTATGTATTTAGGCCTCGGGACTCCTGCCATTGACACAACCAGCAGTTCTCTCTGGAACATCTTCCTGGCAGCAGCAAAAAAAAAAACTCACAAAAAAATGGATGACACAAAATGCACCAACGATCAAGGACTGGACTGACATAATGGACATATGTAAAATGGAAAAAATTACAAGTGGACTCAATTTGAAATGGGACAAATTTGACAGACTTAGGACAAAATGGGATGTTTTCTTTTCTTTTAGGGTTCTCTAGGCCATGATTTTATTGTCTGCTCTCTGGTTATGTTTTTACTTCTGTTTTTTTTTTTTATGTTCTTTCATCAAAAAGATTATGATTAGAAAAGAATAATTCCTCCACACCGTCCAGCAGCTGCACGTCCGACACGTCTCCGGGCAGCAAACCTCCCTGGATGGCCGCCCCAATGGCTACTGCCTCGTCAGGGTTCACAGACTTACTGGGGGCTTGGCCAAACAGATCCTGTACCATCTGCTGAACCTTGGGCATCCTTGACATGCCTCCGACCAGCAGCACTTCTCCGATTTCGCCTTTGGACACCTTGGCGTCCTGCATGGCCTTCTGACAGGGGGCCACGGTGCGCCGGATCAGGTCGGCCACGATGTCCTCAAATTGCGTCCGAGTTAGCTTCATGTTTAGGTGCTTGGGCCCAGACGCGTCCTTGGTCAGGTGAGGCAGGTCAATATCAGTGTGCAGCGAGGAGGACAGCTCGCACTTGGCCTTCTCTGCAGCCTCTCTGACCCTCTGCAGAGCCATGTTGTCCTTTAGCAGATCCACGCCCGTCTCTTTCTTGAACTCCTTGACGATGTGCTGAAGCAGGTGTTGGTCGAAGTTTTCTCCCCCAAGGAACTTGTCTCCGTTTGTGGACTTGACCTTGAACACGCCCTTCTGGACCTCCAGGATGGAGATATCAAATACACTACCGCCCATATCGTACACGGCGATGATTTTGTCATGCGTGCCCAGTCCGTGCGCCATTGCAGCGGCGGTGGGCTCGTCAATGACATCCAGAATTTTGAGCCCAGCGAGCTGTCCGGCATCTTTGGTCGCCCGTCTCTGGGAGTCGTTGAAGTAGGCCGGCACGGTGATGACTGCGTTCTTCACATTAGTTCCAAGGCAAAACTCTGCCGTCTCCTTCATCTTCATGAGGACAAAGGCCCCGGCCTGACTGGGGGAGTACATCGTCCCGTGAGCCTCCACCCAGGCGTCCCCATTAGATGCACGCACTATTTTGTATTGCATGTTCTTCAGGTCTTTCTGCACATCAGGGTCATCATAATTGCGGCCAATCAGCCTCTTGGTGGCATACAGCGTGTTCTGGGGGTTGGTGACGGCCTGGTGCTTGGCGGGCATGCCAACCAGGCGCTCCCCTTCTGCGGTGAAGGCCACGACAGAGGGCGTGGTGCGAGCACCCTCCGTGTTCTCCAGCACCTTGAACTGTTTACCATCCATGACAGCCACACAGGAGTTGGTGGTGCCTAGGTCAATGCCAATGACTGACACTCTGACGGCCTCGGACGCATAGTCTCTTCTGGACAGAACTTTAGGAACATCTGGACAGAAGCTGCTCCAACACGCCTTCTTGACGTGTGAGGACATGCTTCTGACGGAGTTGACCATGGAAAGAGTCCTCAACACGCTCCTGGCTACGCTCAGCATGGTATTAATCAGGCAGGATGCGGACTAAAAGTAAAAATGGAGAAAAATGTTTAAATACTGGAGGAAAGAAGTGTTGATGGTGGCGCGGAGAGCTACAGGGAGGCGGCGAATGTGGCGGCGCAGATACAGTTCGAAACCAAAAGAATGACTCGACTTCGGGGGTTGCTGCAGACGGAAATGGAACTGTGCTTGTGGAATTATCAAACAAAAATGAGAGTGACTGTGTGATGCATGACTATATACTGTACGATGACGTCACAAAGCGCCAACATTAAGTCTAAAGAATAAAGTTTAAAGTCTGAAGAATGAAGTCTAAAGAATAAAGTTTAAAGTCTGAAGAATGAAGTCTAAAGAATGGCGGTAATGTAACACTATGGATACCAACCGCCTTAAAAAAAGAAAACACAAAAGAAGATCTACAAAAATAACTTTAATAGTAACAGTAATAAAGAGCTTTCTCTCTCTCTCTTTCGCCCTCTCTTCCTCTCCTTTTTTTACAGTATAGCGTAAAACACATACTTTGAAGAGGTACAACTACAGTAGGTGGCGGTAAATGCACTTTTTGGCTGCCGACCGCCATTAAAAGCACCACCACCACCACAACAACAGTAATAAAGAACTACAAGGACTAATACAAACACTCAATAATATAGACGTGCTTTTAAACTAATATTCAATAACATGAACACTCGATAGTATAAACCGGACGTCACCGCCACACGAGGCCCGAGGAGAAACAAACTGACATTATTTGTGGTTCTGCCTCGGCTTTGAACTGTTGTTATTTACAGCATGTATCTGTCAGTTAAAAATAATAATACAATATCACTGTATATTTGCATACATTGTCAACTTTAATTTACAATTGAATAGAACAATTTGTTTATTTAATAATCTGGCAAGAGGCTAAAAGTGTTTATTTCCAACCCAAAAAATACATGTTTTTTTTTTTTTTTTTCCTTTTACATTTGGTGTAATCCCTCATTCGTCCAGGAGTGTTCCATTGTAGAAAAAAATTCAGTTGTAGTCATCTGGACTCTGTTTTAGAAAAAACAAAACGTTTCAACTCTCATCCAAGAGTCATTCTCAATCTTTTACATTTGATTAAACAAAGCTCAGGTTTGGGTGACAGCTGAAAATGAAAATGAATTACAGCAACACATGCCAGGGAAATACACTACACCCAATGTATAAGTTTTATGAATAAAAAGTGAATCCATAGGAAGACTTTCAGTGTTGAAGTTTTTTTCCCGGTAAACCTATACAAACTCCAATACCGAGATCCAGGTTAAGACGTAGCACAACGCTGTGGAAAAGGTCAAAATGCCACAGGCACAGGGCTGGTTACCATGTGACCTGCCTAAGTCACCCAAACCGTCACACGCATTTCCGGAGCAAACCTGTGTTCTGCGTCATAAGTACTGGACTTGTTACATATGATGGAAGGCAGCGGATCTTCCGAGTATTAAAGTGTGGAAAGAGAACGCGGCGCAAAAGAATGTTAAGGAGAGTGAAAGGCTGAGTGATTTAATTCCGTTCTATTTTATTCATGGTGGGGAAAAAAACAACATAAGTAATTATATAAAAAGATAAGTAACAAATTTTTTATTTTATTTTTATATTTAAATTTAAAAATGTTAATAAAAATAAATGCTATGGAAAGAGAGACAACAAACTAGTAGAAGAAGAGGTGAAAACTGCAATCCAAATAGACGATAACATCGACAACAAGCACCGTTTAAAAATGTAAACAAAGCCATTTATTACTTGGATAAATACATTTTCAAAGGCTACAAGTGTCTGTCGGAGCGCGACGTCCCGTCACTCGCTCGGCATCAGAGATTGTCCGAACACGTTTCCGTACGACGTCTTGAGAAAGTGGACGTAGCTTTGCAGCGCTCTGTTGGTCGAGTCGCTCTGTTCGAGTCGTTCCTTAAGGTTCTGCAGTTGCCCCTGGAAACGCCGCTCCATCTGAGGAAAGCGACACATCTCAACTCGCATAAAGTTAACTGAGACTTATGTTTATTATATATATTTTAGCCGAACTGCGGTTAGCATTTCCACCTCACAACAAGAAGGTTCTAATCCTCCAGAATTTCCCTGTAGGAGATATTATGTTTCAAGCAGATGGTGTTGCGCAGCGAAAACAGTCAAATAGAATAATCCAGAATGAGAGTTGATGGTTGTACCTCTTGTTTGCCCCGCTGCAGCAGACTGAGCTCGGTGTTGGCCCGGCTCAGTTCGCTCTGTAAATCTAAGGCTTTGGACTGAGACACTCGCTCTTTGGACAGCAGCCTCTGCATCTCCTCGTCCGTCTGCTTCTTGGCGTCTTGTAGACTCTGCTGGAGTCTGCAGTTTAAAACGGAGACCTCCAGAGTCCGCTCCTCCAGCTCCTTCTCAAGCTTCAGCGCCAGGGCCTCCTTCAAGACCAAGTCCTGGGACTGGGCCGAGGACTCGCACTTCAGCTCCTCCAGTTTACTACAACACAACAAACATGTCGTCTTACAGCAGTTTTCAAACACAAGTACAATATAATGTCATATCGCTCTCCACTCTGGACCCAGGACCGCATTCGTTTAGGACAAACAAACAGTGTTGTCACATGACTAAAGTTAGAATAAACTCGATGATGGAGCCTAAACACAATTTTACGGTTTTTGAGATCATTATTTCTATTTTGTTTTGATCTAATGTAAGTTTAAATACATAATGTGTGGATTAAAGTTGTGTATGGTTTATCTTCATGATTGTATTTCAGGCCTGAGACACACTAGTGCAGCCTGTTTTTTGACCTTGTCTCGTCTCTCTCTCTATTTTTGTGGTCGCTAAGCGTCATGCGCGGCTTCACCAAAGTTTGTACTCGATACTTGATACTCGACACTAATTTTAATACCACAACGACAGTAGAAAACGCCATTAGAGAAAAGAAATTATAATTTTCATCACAAATAGCAGTTTCTTCATGTTTCCACGTGGTCTTTTACTCGTTCTGATACAAATCTTCTTCCAAGTCTTGTTTAGTACATAAACTGTGTTCAGGAAGGTCAAATGTTGAACTGGAATTGAACTGATAAAACTTTTGGTTTGAGATGAAATACACTGCCACTTAAGCCAGTTCGTCCGTATTGATTATAGTTTGTTTCAGCGTGACTGTGTGTTAACTGAGAATGAGTAAGAATAAACCTGAATGGAATCGTATATAACACGTGCGTGTTTGGAGTCTGTTTGACAAGATAACACTTTTACAATGACTTAATTCCTTGTGATTAATCCATGAACCTGTTTCAGGCTTCGTTTGATTGGTTGAAACACAAAATTGGCGCCTGATTAGCCACTGCCATTGATAAATATAAAATATAGGGTGTTTGCACCGCTCTGAAGCCTGTATTTTCTTGTGGAGGCTGTCGTTCTCGTTCTGTAGAAGCGAGTTTCTCTGTTGAGCCAAATCCAACTGCGTCCCCTGCTGCTCCACCTGAAACAAGACAAGCATGCCAGAGACAGAGTTAGGACTGTGTATGTGTTTACATCAGGGGTCTCCGGAGCGGAGGGCCACAGACAACACCACTATGAAGTGAATCTATCAAGATCTTACATTTGCCAGTTTTGCTGAGCCTCCACAGGTTTAATACGTTTTAATATTAGGTCAGTATCAAATCAAAGTGTTTGTTTTTAGATTATAATAGCAGAATCTATACAGAAAAATTTTACAGTATCACCATCAACCCATAAGGGGGCAGTGTAATCACTCTTTCAAGTGCCTATGTCATGTTTTTACGATTTTTGAATTTAGAATTTATTTACAGTATTTGTACCTGTTGTACATGTAAATGATAGTTTTACACCAATTGAGCAGATATTTGTGGAGAAAACGTTGAAAAATCTGTAGAAAATGACAGGAAGTGACATCACACTCATTCATCCAAAGTTTATGCAGAATTTACCCCCCCAAAAAAACTTTTTTGACTCTCTAAATACAAATTCAACAAAACAAAAAAAAAAGTCAATGTCATATATTTTTATTTGTCAAATAAAATAAATTGGATGAGTTTTGGCCCAGTGTTTGCTGGGTAATTTCCTAGTGTGATGTCAAAGCAAAAATTCTAAACATATTTATCTTAACTACATTTTAGTTCAATGAGTCGTCTGACCTGTAGGGGGCACTTTAAGTGTTAAATACCAGCTGAAATTAACAATTATTTTAATCGTAATGATAATAGTAATAATAATAATAATGATTTTGTCATAATAACAATAATAATATTTATTTTAATAGACAGTGCTGGGAAGTAAGAAAACATGTCTTTGCGGTATATATCTGTGCAAGTGTTTTCCCCGTCCCTGAGTGTGTGTGAAGGGGTAGTTCTGACCGTTTCATCTGGACGTTTCAAAAATCATGTCAAAATTCACTTTCAGTTAGTACTGATAATAGCCTTTTGGGGGGTTTTCTCTGCTGTGGATCACTCCTGGACTAATGATGGTGTGCGGCTCACGTAAACCGTACATTGTATTGTATGTATAACAATGTCTTTTTATTGCGTGTGCTGGACCCCCTGGCACGTCTCAAGGGGCTTTCCACTAAATAAAGTAAAACAAAGTACAGATACCTAAAAATGATACTTAATTACAGTACTTTTACTTTTGCGTTTGTTACTTTCCTCCACTGCTAAGAAGACGTGAGTATGTGTGATGTCATGAGCTCAGCGTGCCGTGCCTTGAGGCGAAGCTGGGCGAGCGTGGCGGTGTGTTCGCTGCTCCTCTGCTCGTACGTCTCGGCGCTGCGCTGCGCTTCCTTCAGGCGCTGCTCGGCCTGCCGCAGCTTCTCTGGGAGGTCCTGGAGCTCTCGCAGGCGGCTCTGGAGCTGGCGTTTCTGCTGCTCCTTCTCCAGACTGAGCTGCGCCCTCAGCTCCCGCCTCTGCGCCTCGGCCTCCTCCAGCCTCTGCACGAAGCGCTCCGACTCCGAGCGGCTCTCCAGCAGCTGGCGCAACAAAGAGAATCAAGAGTTCAAGAGTTCTCCTGTCGTGCATATTGGCGTGCTCATATCCTCAGGTAAAAGTGCTTTTGTTTATGTGCTTTTCATATGTACAATATGATCAGAAGAGAAAAGGAACTGTTTTTATATATATATTTGTTATTTTATTTTACACTACACAATAAGAGAGCGAAAATTTAAATAGAGGAAGAGGAAGAGGAGGAAGACCCGCCCCTGAGCGTTACTATGATCACAATGCTACAATGAACCTGTAGTAAATGGTAGGCAGGTTAATATGTTATAATAAGCAAATTGCCCTATGTTTTAAAAAATGTTATTTTTATTTTTATTTTATAATTGTTTTTATTTGCGAGGATTGCACTGTTCAGATGGACCTTCCCTCCAAAGTACGCAAACCAACAACATTTAAAACAAACAGAAGAGACAAAGGACAAGAGATAGGACAAATAGCACTAGACAAAAAGATAAATAATAATAATAAAGAAAAAAAAAAAAAATATATATATATATATATATATATATATATATATATATATATATATATATATATATATATATATATATATATATATATATATATGTGTGTGTGTGTATGTATGTGTGTATGTATGGGAAAAAAAAATTAAAAAAATGATGTGAAAAAATAATAATATATACAAAATAATAATATTAATAAAATAGAATAACACATTTTCCTACATTGAAACATAAAAAAAATACAATATTAACAGTTCCTCTTGCAATACTTCCCACTCACAGTAAGTCTTAAACGTGACAGTGTGCCGTCCCAAGCGTCGTCATGTGTCAGTGTTTTCCCACAGAGGGAGCGCTCACCTTCTTCCTGTATTTCTCCACTTGGCTCTCATGTTTCCTGAGCAGAGACTTGAGCCCTCGAGCCTCACACTGCAGATCTCTGAGTCTGTCCTCCGACGCCGACAACTCGTCCTGAAACAGACACCACAACGAAAATAATAATAGTAATAGTAATAAGAATGATAATAGTAATAGTAGTAGTAATAATAATAATAATAATAATAATAATAATAATAATAATAATAATAGTAATAACAATAATAATAATAATAGCAATGATAATAATAAGAATAGTAATAATAAAAATAGTAATAATAATAAAAGTAATAATAATAATGCGTTACACTTGTGCTTTACAGTAGTCTTGTGGAAGTCTTTATTCACTCGATGGTGGTGTGAGATACTTTCATACAAAGCAAAATGTGTGAAACAACCAAAATCTACAGAGACTGAAGACGAGACTGACTAACTGATATTTCATTTGATTTCATGATTTCAAACGTGACAACCCTCACTTTTTAAACCCGCACTTGTCCTTGTGATTAAGTACATTCTAGACCTTCTAAAAATATGTTGGAAGTCATGGTTACTTGTGCGTCTGTGTCGAGTGTCATCCTTTTCCCGTGTGATTGTTGTTAACATGTTTGTTGTTTGTTGTTGTGTTCTTGCAGATTTCTGTGCATGTTTCCTACAGCTAATACTGGCACATTTACAGATATGTTCATTCATGTTCATTGTCTCAGGTCAAAATAAATAAAATAAAAGTGCATTTGCTCCTTCCCAAACACACAAAACATCACTGCTGATTCTACTACTGATCGTTTTCTCACGTGTGCTTTTTACTTGTAATTGAGTACATTCTTAGCGATGTAACAGCTGCTTCCCCCCCGCGCTGTCGTTTTCTGCACATCCAAAAAACACACATGGCGCCATTTGTCTCGTGCCGGCGCTCACTTTGAGTTTGCCGTTCTCCGTGTTCAGAGCGGCGTTCTGCTCGGAGACGTGCGCGATCTTTGCCCCGAGCTGCTCCCTCTCGCCCAGATCCTGCTCCTCAGACGAGTGCAGCTGCTCCACCAGTTCGGCGACGCGACTGCGAAGAAAACAGACGGGACGGATCTTTAGTCGTCTTCCCGTCATTAGTGAGGAAATGCTGAGAAACTGCGGCAGCCGTGTCCTGGGACCACGTGTCCTGGGACTATCCCCTTGAAGAGTGTTTTTGACACCGCCATCGCTCTTGATTTCAGAACGATGTACTTGGGCTTCAAAACTCCTGCCACGGACACAATAAATGGATACTTTTGGAGTAAACTGATGGCGGCAGGAAAGAAAGTGGACCTCTTTGACAGACTGTGGACAAAATGGGACAACTACATTGGACAACATGTGTCGTACTTACAGTCTGTGTTTTAATACTAATAATATTAATTGCAGGTTCACAGACAGCAGGGGGCAGTAGAGAGAAACTAAAAGGGAAAATAACAGGAGAACAATCAATATTTTAACTGTCGGATGTTAAACTTTACTCAGACGTTGGAGCAGCCACGTTGGATTGTCAAACTCGGGATTCTGAAATGTTGTCCGTGTTTCCAAGTCAGAATTCCCGAGAGGTAAAGCTGCTCCAGGGAGAATACATGAACAGGAACGAGGAAGGCCATCGCAAAGTAATGGACGGCTGGTGTTTCTGACGAGACCTAAGACACGGGCATCACTGCGAGTTTGTCTTTTTCAAAAATTGTGTTTGCCGTCACCACCGGATTTGGAACGAACCGAAACTTTTTGGGAACTTAGGGAAAATCAACTTTCACTTTCAGTCTAACGTAAATGGTTTGAGCTCCGATTGGTCCCGGTCAGAGGGAGGAGGAGCTACAACTGAAACCTGACCTGCCCACTCTTAAAGCTTGGGTCTGGCCATGTTTTTGACGCCACCATCCCACTTAGTCTCGGAACAATGTACTTGGGCCTCAAAACCCCCGCCATGGACGCAGTGGATGGATATGGGACATACTCCCGGCAGCTATGAAGAAGGCCCTCACACAGAAATGGATGACTTAAACCGCTCCGACGATTAAGGGCTGGACCAAGATCATAACAGACAAACGAACAATGGAAAAAAAATAACTCTGGACTCAACTTAAAAATAGACAAATAAAAAAAAATTATGGAAAAAAAATGGGACAATTATTTGAAACTCAATATGATCCAACTCTACTTTTTTTTCTGGATGCCACGCCCTTATTTTCTCATTTTATTCCATCACGTACCTTGTGTTCTCTCTGGTGCAGAGCATTTTTCTTTTCTTTTTTTTCCACGACTATTACTTTAGTTGTTGTGTTGTTTTTTGGTCCAAAAAAATGCATACAAATAAATAAAAAAGAAAAAACGCTTGGGTCTGGGTTCCTCAGTAGCATTTAGCTGGTTCTAATTTCTGATTTGAAGTTGTCAAAAGCGCGTCTGAACTTAAAGGACAAATATTCTGCATCATCTTGTGTCGTTATCGGCCTTTACGACCCGAACACGGCGTCACGCAGTCGTAATAGGCCCGTTTCTGTCACACTTTTGACGGCGCAACAGTAGTGTGGTTTGACCTACCGTTTGAGCGCCGGGATTTCCTGCTCCAGCTGTTCTTTGGCGGAGGCTTCGTTTTGGTGTCGGACGCACCAGTCGCTGGACGAGCACAAGGCCTGGGCCAACTGCAGCTCCTGAAAGAGAAAAGTCTGAGCGCCAAGGATACCACACCTCTTACATCGTCTTGTTGTTTGAAGACATACAAAACGATAAGTCTGTAAATAAAACAATTGAAAGTTTATTGTAAAAAATAGAGCTGATTAAGAATAGGGCCTTTTTGCGATAGGCCCGGCAAGTTCCTGTTGTCGTAAAAGTGCAGATTTCACTAGCAGGTTCACTTACTACGATGTAAATATGTCATGAGGAAACCTACGTGTTTATAAAAGTGTTTTTGTCTCAAAGCTAAAGGCTAACACACATTAGCTTAAATATAAAACAGACAAACTTTTGAGTTGATGAATTGTTTATTTAAATTGTGTATTTGGAGGTGCAGATGTGTAAATAGGGGTGTTTGAATTTGATTAAACCTGTCCACGGATTACAGATGGAAATGAGCGCTAAAGCTATAAGAGAATAAATAAAATAAATAAATAGAAAATAAATATATATTTTTTAAATTATATTAAAATAATAAAAATAATTATAATAATGATAATAATAAACAATACAAAATTATAATAATAAAAATAAATAAATAAAATACAAATAAAATAAAAAATAAAATCTGGAAATTTGGCTGTGAATTGTGATTTTAATCTGTCTTTTTATTAATAAACACCATTTGACGGTTGTTTCCGGTAGTCTCGTGTCGTGTCACTGCGCTTTTGGTACAGATGCAGTGACAAATTGTTACTATTTAGCTCTGATGTCAGTTGTTCGGGGAAAGTATATTATTATCTGCTTCGTTTTGCCTCCATTCTGGAATTTGGAACATTCTGATGACAGATTGAAGTGACGATGTTCTTGTCACGATTGTTCTTTTTCTGTGCCCTGAATGATCCCGATAATCGATGAACCACCTCATCTCGTCGACAAAATGACACGGACCTTTATGTGGAGCTTGTCGGCGAGTCTCCTGGTCTCCTCCTCGGCCCGCTCCGCCCGCTCCGCCTCCCGCGCACTCCGGTCCCGCTCCTCGTCGTCCCGGCAACGCCTCACGGCCCACAGCTCGTCGGTCAGCGAGCGCACCTCCAGCTGCGCCTGGTCCTGGCTCCGCTGCAGCCTCTGAACGACAGGCGGACAGTTTCGGATTTTGAAGGGACTTTTTCCCACGTTCAAAAGATACGACTGGTTTTGAATGGTTAATCGCTATGGCAACGGTCCTACTTTAGCCTTCTTATTATCAGTTATGGTTCAGTACTTTTTAATTCTGTCACTTATGATTTTCGAATATGGTTTATGCCCATTCTAAATATAAATTGTAGTTTTACACCAATCAAGTGCCCACCAGCTCAGAGGGCAAGAGGAAAGAGGAAAAACACGTCCGGAATGCTCTCTCAGCTTGTGGATACCCGACTTGGGCTCTGAACAAAGTGAAGAGAACCAAAAAGCAGGACAAAAGGGACAAAAGGGAAACAGAACCAAGAAGAAGGGGTGTCTCTATCCCTTATGTCTCAGGACTGTCAGAAAAAACTGCAAAGAATTTTTAGACAACACGAAGTCCCTGTTTATTTCAAACCAGGCAACACGTTAAGACAAAAAACTGGTTCACCCTAAGGACAAGATGCCGACACAAAAACAGAGCAATGTAGTGTATTCTATCCAATGCAGTGAAGAAAGTTGTAAAGAGCGGCACATAGGGAGACTAAACAGCCACTGCACAAGAGGCTTTATCAACACAGAAGACACGCAAGTTCAGGACCCCAGAGCGCTGTGCATCTTCATCTTAAAGCCACAAACCACTCTATTGAAGACAGTGAGGTGGAGATTCTGAGCAGGGAAAAAAGATGGTTTGAAAGAGGAGTTAAGGAGGCAATCTTTGTTAAAAAAAGAGAATCCTTCATTAAATCGGAATGGAGGTTTAAGATTCAACCTTCCAGTTGTTTATATATGGTCTGCTGAAACCCTGGAGACGCCCTGGGCATTCGGATGCTAAATAGGCACTCAAGGTGAGGCAGGGAACAATAGAACAATAGGCCCATCCCAGTTAAGTTTCAATGGGCCATTAGCAAGAGGTCCCGCCCTGTGGGCAGGGCTCTCACAGAGTAGGATATAAACAAGAGTTCTCAGACTTGTTTCTCTGATTGAGAATGACTCTTGGATGAGAGTCGAAATGTTTAGTTTTTTCTAAAACGGAGCCCAGATGACTACAACTGAATCTTTTTCTACAATCAAGCAGCTGTTTGTGGAGAAAAGTTGAAAAATCTGTCGAAAATGATTACAGGAAGTGACATCACATTTCATTCCATCTAAAGTTTATGCAAAATGTTTTGACCCTCTAAACATTAATTCGACTAAATAAAGTCACTCTCATACATTTTTAGTTGTCCCAAATATTTTTTTCCAAAAAAAATAAAGTGACATCGATTACAAACAGGAAGTGAAATTATAAACCTAAACAATGTGCTATTCCGGGATAAAAATGTGTATCATCTTTAGCAACATTTTGGCTTCAAGTTCAAGTTGAGCATGACATTCTTATAGTATTTTTAAGTTACTTTTGTAATAAATTATCTGTTCCTGTTTCTTTTTTTGCTTTAAATGTTTTATTAAACACGTAGAGTTGTGTGCTATTTAAATAAATGCAACCTACCTTAACAGCCCAGAGGAACATTTAAAGTGACTTGTATTTGTAGTAAAGCTGTTCAAGAAGGTGCCCGTCTTGGCTGTAGGTGGAATCTACTTGAGCGACTGCGTGACATTTACTACATTCTTCCTGACGCTGAAGCTGTAATAAAGGTGTTTTTGTTTTCATTTTCATATATCATCTTTGGGATTATTCTACGTGCATTTTGCTACAATTTCTACCCAAATACAGTAGACTTGTTTTCACCCTTTACCTCCAGGTGATTTTTTAATTTATTTTTTACACTTATGGACCCACACAGTGCTCCGTATCCTTTTCCTGCGACTGTACGGACCTGGATTTGAGCGGTGAGTTGCGCGTTTTCAATCTGCACTCGGTCCAGTTGCGTTTCCAAATGTGCACGAGTCGACTCCAGGAGTTTGGACAGCTCCTCCGACGTCTGGTTACTTTCCTGCGAGTAAACGAACGTACGTCGCAGGGTGAGGTGTCATATTTCCAGACGCGTTCTTTCCAATGTCGTCGTTAGGTTCTCGAAAATGGAAATTCACACTCTCCTGTACCTTTTCCAAATCCAACGTCTCAGCCAGTTTGGACACTTCTTTCTCCTTGTTTGAGAGTTTGGCGTTGAGTCTCTGGGGGGGAAACACAAACGAGGATATTTGACTCACAAGGACGGAAGCCTCAGAGGGTCAAAACTGTACTAGAACATGTGATCGCGTACGATGTTCTCCGCTTCACAGTCGGTGAGTCTTCTCTTCAGAGCGTCTCTTTGCTCCGACCACAGCAGTGACTCTCTCTGGAAACAAAACCCAAATCCACTTTATTGTTGTCTTTAAACAAATTAGTTTAGGATTTACTATCAAAACAAATGTGAAATGTCAGTCAAATTCACCACAATTTTTCATTTTTTACCATAGACATACACTAGATAGTCAAATATTATTCAAATATAATCTAAAATTCCATATATTGCCCACGTCTACTCATAATTTGATTTGTTTGATATCCTCGTAACCCAAACCTAATGAATCACAACCAGAAACGCTCGTGAACCTTAACACGGACCAACACGTTTACTAATAACAGCTCATTTTACATTCACAACAATATAAGTGTGTGCATTTTATCGAAGTCGTGCGTTTTGTTACCTCCTGCTCGCTCCACTCTCGCAGCAGCGCCCTGAGGCTCTGGCTGGTGCTCGCAAACATCTCGATCTTCTCCAGCAGAAGGTCCCGCTGTCGGCCCAGAGACGTGGTGTGCATTTTACTCAAACGCTTCACCTGCAAAACACAAACAAAACCGTAACTGCGCGCCAACTCAAACAGGACGTAAGGTGAGTGTCGGGGCGGAGGGCGTAGAAGCTCAGATGATCGCACCGTGGAGAGTCCGTCCACCGTTTCCTTCAGGGCCGAGAGCTGGTTGGTCACCGCGGCCCCGTCGATGTCAGCCTCCACCAAAGCTCGGAGCAGCTCGTCCGTGTCTCTGAACTGAGCGCCCCGTTCGGACCTGACAAAAACGATGCGGAAAACACACAGTTCAATGGTAAAGCGCCCTCTGTCTGTGCGAAGCAGCAACAACAGGAAGCGTTGAATGTGCTTAACTTGTGCTGCGTCTTTTATCAAATAATGACACCAATAAAATACCTTTGGCTTATACGTTTTGAACAGCCATACTCATAGTCTTGACAGTCAGTGCTACCGCGGACACATCTGCCCTGGGTCTTACAGACTGAAATGTGGCTGTGAAACTTCACCAAAGGCCACTCACAACCCTTCACACGAGGGATGTCAAGATTATTCGGTTAATCGTTGATGAATACGATCACAATATAAGAGTAAAGACCAATTAATGATAAACGTGACATTTTTAGTTGAAAAATTAACTAATTAAACTTTTTTTTTTGTTCAGTTAAGAGAAATGTGACGGTTTTCGAAGCTAAATTAAATCCTTTCCGTTCCTAAATGTAAAGTGTAAAGTTTTTTAGCTTGCTGTTTTTTTTAATGTTGTTTTTTATGTCAAATTGATCACTCAGAATGTTTGATTTCCTGAAACAGGTCACATACTTGTTTTGGCCGTGACGTCAATAATCGCGAATAATCGTCAAATCGCGATATTTATTCTCACAATAATCGCGAGACTAACATTTGAAATCCCAACATCCCTACTTCATACGCAGGCAAAAAGTAACAAAGCGCACTGGTTGAGGTGAAGTGAGATTGACAATTTTCTGGTTCGACACTACTTGATTATTGATTGATTAGTGAGGTCACAATACAATCGCAAGAACTGAGAAATAATAATCGACAACATTTTAGCAGCAAAATTAAGTATTTTTTTTTGGTAAATATACAGCCCAAAAACAGACCTAAATGTAAAGAACTGTATTTTATCCGTCTGTTTTTGTCACATTTAACTTTACTTTGTCGTTCAGAAAGTTAAATGTGGCAAAGCTGTTAAATCGTGATGTTTTTCTCACAATCATCACAACACTAAAGTTTGATATTGCACATAAAACAGTGTTGAGGTGTTGACAGTAACTCATAAACGGCTCCTTACTTCCTGGAGTGTCTGCGATTGGTCTCCTGTTCTTCTTTGAGCAAAACAGCCAGGCTTCTGGAGACATGGGCCACGTCGCCGTCCTCTTCCTCCAGCTCAGGGCCGTTTTTGACACCGGAGCCCGAGCGGCGTAAAGATCGGCTTCTCTACATTCATCATGAGACACATCAACATCAACATTTTATGTATTAAACCTGCTATGGCTTTTTGAAAGTGTCTCTGATTAAAGCGCCCCCTACAGGTTTGACGACTCGTTGAACTAAAAAGCAGTTACGATAAATATACTTAGAATTTTGCTAAAAATGATAAAACTCTGATCACAGAATAGCATATTTTTAAGGTTTATAATTTCACTTCCTGTTTGTAATTGATGACATCACACTAGGAAATTACCTTACAAACACAATTTTTTAATTTGACAAACAAAAATACATGAGAAAGACTTTATTTTGTTGAATTCATGTTTAGAGGGTGAAAAAAGTTGTTTCTTTTTGTCAATTCTGCATAAACTTTGACTGGAATGAGTGTTCCTGGTGTGATGTCACTTCCTGTCATTTTCTACCGATTTTTCAACCTTTTCTCCACAAATACCTGCTCGATTGGTGTAAAACTATCATTTATATGTACAGCAGGTACAAACACATCAAATAAAGTCAAAATTAGAACATCGTAAAAAAAAACGTCATGGGCCCTTTAAATAATCGTATCCCCGTGGTTCATTTACCTGACGATCATAAGCCGCGTCCACATTTCGCCGAGTTGGAGTTTTTCCAGGTGGAATCCACGGAGGAGCTTTGGATCGTCTGCCATCTTTACTGAGAGAGTCAAATGTCTTAACCTGAAAAAGACAATTCAGTCACAGCACAATACGGAGACCTAACATCATAAAGCAGGGCTATTTAACATCAGGCTCAGGGGCCAAATCAAGCCCTCCAAGTGATTTAATCAGGTCCACGACCCAGTTTCCAAATATTAAAACAAAACAAAAAAATCTTGTTTACCTGTTTATTTCTGGGTTTGCATTAGTTTAGACCGGGTTTGGTCTGGTTTGGTCCCTGTCTAACTCCGCTTTAGACCTGTTTTGATTCTGGGTTAGTCCTGGTTCAGACCTGGTTGGTCCAAATCTAGTCCTAGTTTAATTATGGTTTAGTACTCGATGGGCAATTTGGCAAAGCAATGTTTATTTCTCACAAAAATCTAATCTATAAATAATTATTTCATTGTATGTATTAAAATAGTGTTGGGGAGATTTTGTGGGACCCAAATAACAGTAGTTAAAGTTAATACTAGTTTTAGGTAGAGATGTCAATTATCATCAATAATCGTGATTGTTCTGGTCACAATACAATCATGAGAAACATAAAATTATAATTGTGTCAATTGTAGAAGCAAATTTAAGTACTCCTCGTTCAATGTATAGCCCAAAAATAGACCATAACTTTTTTTTTTTTCTGTTTTTGTCACGTTTAACTTTATTTTGTCTTTCTGAAAGTCCAGTTTGGCAAAGCCTCTCACAAACTTGAGGAACAGTCACATGTTTAGTGACAGTCTCAATAATAATCGTGATGTTTTTTCTCGCAATAATCGTAACACTAACATTTGATATCGTCCCTAGTTTTTATGCTTAATTTTGTTGTTTGTTTATGTTGTGTTGGGGGTTGTGGAGTAAATGTGGCGTTACCGGTGGCTTTCTGCTGGCGCTGGGGCTTCTCTTCATATGGACGTGGACCGGAGTGGCTTCGGGGACATGTACGTGAACCGGCGGCGGCGGAGGTGTTTCCCGGCCGTTCATCGCTTCCTCCGACGCCCTCAAACACCGTCACGGCGTCGTTGGATCCATAATCGAGCCGTGAAAACACAAAGGAGTTCGCAGCCGTCCATTACTCGCGACGAAAGTAACATTTTCTCAACAAATCACGACTTCTCCCTCCGGTGTTGTGCGGACGGTGGGCGGGGCTAACGAACCGAACGAGGGCGATGCCGATTGGTGCGTTTGTAGAAGCTCGGCCTGTGGTTGGCTGGCGTGAGCGTTTGTTTCACGTTGCCCCTGGTTACCAAAAAAAGCGTTCAACAGACGGTTCTGGCGGAAGGAAATTATAAATGAATGAATGAATGAATGAAAACAAATAGGTAGTAAATATAGCTAAAAGGATTATTAATAGTAAAAACAAATAATTAAAAGCGTTACATTAATCTTTGATTAAGTTATTAAAACATCTTAGCTTTTATTTAAAAAAACTAAATGAATACTAATGTTTAAATTATTGTTTGTGAAAATGGATCAAACAATAAATAAAAACAAAAACGTAGAAAATATAGCTAATAGGATTTTAAATAATAATTTAAAAAATAAATTAAAGTATTACATTCATCTTTACGTTACTTACAAAAACATCTTTTCTTTTCAAACATTTAGGCCAACATGTAAAAAAGCAAAATATGCCTACTTCCTGTCTTTCCGTACCGATCTTCCGGTTAGCCTAGCTCCATTAGCACTTTTAAATTTGCGCTCAAGTTATCTAATGTTGCATTGTTTCTTTTTGCGCAGTTTGCTTGTAGTTCTTTCTGGAACTTAATACAACGTACTTCAAACTGTTTGTTGCAGAGATTAAATGCGCACAGGCCGTAGAATAAGAGTATCAGTTTGATTGTTTTGGTTCCTCCTCTTCCTCCGCCGCAGCAGTAGTAGTAGTAGTAGTAGTAGTAGTAGTAGTAGTAGTAGTAGTAGTAGTAGTAGTAGTAGTAGTAGTAGTAGTAGTAGTAGTAGTAGTAGTAGTAGTAGTAGTAGTAGTAGTAGTAGTAGTAGTAGTAGTAGTAGTAGTAGTAGTAGTAGTAGTAGTAGTAGTAGTAGTAGTAGTAGTAGTAGTAGTAGTAGTAGTAGTAGTAGTAGTAGTAGTAGTAGTAGTAGTATAATGGGCACGGGCACAGCTGCTTCTTACCCTCTCCTGGTCCTTCTCTTTCTCCATCCATGTCTCCATCTCGGGCGGGCGTGTGGTCCCAGGGCCGAGAAGGACGTAAGCACAGATCCACTGATGCTGTGCAGGTAGGGCTGATAAAGATGAGGAAGTCAAACTAAATTGCACTAGATTCAGACTTGAGTCACTAGTTTTTGGACTTAACTTGAGAAAATTGACATTGACTTGGAACTAGAGCTCTGTGATTTAAGGTGATTTGAAGCTTCTCCACAAAAACTTAAAAAACAACACTCTTTTCTGTAAGGGTGATAGTTAAAGTGTCTATGACAGGTTTTTACAATGTTCTAATTTTAACTTTATTTGGTGTGTTTATACCTGTTGTACATATAGATTATAGTTTTACACCAGTCAAGCAGGTATTTGTGGAGAAAACGCTCAAAAATCAGACACAAAAAAGGACACACAAAGTTTATGCAGAATTTACACAAAAGAAACTACTTTTTTTGACATTCTAAACATCAATTCAACAAAATAAAGTCGCTCTCATATATTTTAATACGTCAAATAAAATAATTGTGACATTAGATGAGTTTTGGCCCAGTGTTTGCTGGGTAATTTCCCTAGTGTGATGTCATCAATTTCAAAGAGGAAGTGAAATTATAAACCTAAAAAATTAGCTTTTCTGTGATAACAATTTTTAAATTTTTAGCAACATTTTAAACGTATAAATTTAACTGCGTTTAAGTTCATCGCAAACATCGCATTAAAATTGGGACTTATTTAGGACTAAACCTAGAACTAAACATGGACGTGGCCAGGGCTAAACCACGACTAAAATGAGATTTAAATCGGAATTAAACTTGATCGTTGACACTTATCAGCATCAGCTCCAGGCTCCTTAAGTCCTGTGCAGATGAACTGTGTGGAGTTCTGGAGCATGTCTTCAACATGAGTCTGAAGCTGAGGGTGGTACCACAGTTCTGGAAGACCTCCTGTTTGGTACCAGTACCCAAGACATCGCGCGCGAAAGACCTCAACAGCTTCAGGCCAGTGGCTCTCACGTCCCATCTGATGAAGACACTAGAGCGGCTGGTCCTGGACCACCTCCGCTCCACCGTGAGCTCAGCCTTGGACCCGCTGCAGTTTGCATACCGGCCTTGCATCGGAGTGGAGGACGCCATCATCTCCCTGCTGCATCGCTCGCTCTCTCACCTGGAGAAGCCTGGCAGCGCTGTGAGGATCTTATTTTTTTATCTCTCCAGCGCCTTCAACACGATCCAGCTGCTCCTTAGGGACAAGCTGGAGACGGCTGGGATGGACTACGACCTGGCGGAGTGGATCCTGGACTGCCAAACAAACCGACCCCAGATTGTGAGAGGCCGGGACTGTGTCTGACACTCGGACCGGCAGTGTGGACTCATCATCGGACTCATCACGGACGACGACGATGCGGAGTACAGAGGACTCGCGCAGGACTTTGTGGACTGGTGTCAGCAGAACCACCTCCTCATCAACGCGGGGTGACCAAGGAGATGGTGGTGGACTTCCACAGACGCCACTCTGCTGCCCCCTCACCAGTGAACATCCAGGGAAGGGACATTGAGAGAGTGGACTCATACAAGTACTTGGGTGTTCATCTGAACCACAAACTGGACTGGACTCATCACACAGCGCACAGTACAGGAAGAGCCAGAGTCGGCTCTACCTCCTGAGAAGACTCCGGTCCTTTGGAGTGGACAGGGCCACTGCTGAGGACCTTCTATGACTTGGTGGGGCATCAGCCCTCCTGTACGGTGTGGTCCGCTGGAGCAGCAGCATCACAGAGAGAGAGGGAAGAAGCTGGACAAAGTCATCAAGAAAGTCCAGCTCCGTCCTGGGCTGTGCTCTGGACTCGGTGGCAGGAAGGTGGGGGACAGAAGAGTCCTGGCTAAACTCACATCTATGCTGGACCATGAGTGTCGCCCCCTACAGGACACTCTGTCCCGCTCTGGAGAGAGCAGCTTCAGTGACAGACTGACCCACCCTCGCTGTGTGAAGGAGGTTTCACAGGTCTTTCCCTTCTGCTGCTGTCAGACTTTACAACAAACACACTGTTTGCCCTGAACGTGTCACTACAGTGTCTTTCTATAGCATGCATGTGCAATTATTCCTAGTGACATTGCTGTCAATCATCCCTGTGCAATATTTTCTGTCCATATGACAGCTGTAAATAAGAGTGTTGGTTATTATTAGGATTATAAATATATTTTTATAAGTTATCTATGTTGTGTATTCTACGTGGCATAATGCTGTTTCTGTACCCTTTGTTGGCAAACACTAGAATTTCCCCATTGTGGGACAAATAAAGGTGATCTTATCTTATTATCCATTCAAACATTGGCTCATCTCTCCACGAATAACCCCACGTTTGTCTGGTCACTGTTATCTCCAGGGCGTAGTGGGTCCGAAGTGGCAAACGGTCGTGGGACGTTCGCTTTGTGCCCAGCCGGCTCGCTCTGTCCATCCGCAACGACACGCTGCTCGGCGGGAGGAGGATCGCCGTCCAGCTCTTCGAAAACCCGCACGGACGGCAGTTCGAGGTGATCACGTTCAGGAGGGCGGAGGTGACGCTGCACTGGCCCGCGGACAAACGTTTCTCGTGGTTCCCGGGGTTCGCGTGGACCGTAGCCACCTGCCCGCGCTGCAAAGCTCACCTGGGTGGGTGTTTTAGACACGGCACTGAAGCACTTTAGGGCTAAGGTTTTGTGTCCAATATGATATGCACTATGGAACATCAAGCTGGTTTGAAGAACAATCATCTGGACAAGACGGTTGACCCCCCCACCCTCCCCCTTGCCCCCCCCCCCCCCCCCCCCCCCTTTAATGCCCTCAGACTTTTTCTTCATTTATTCCTTTTTTGTCCACCATCTGATGAAAGGTCTGTAACCCACTTGTTTTAGGTCAAGATCAACCGTTCTACAATGAAACGGAGTCAGTTTGTTCTCCAAACTCACAACAAATAATAAAACAGAAATTCCCTTAATTTTAATAGGCCTTTTAAATGTATTCCACATTGACTTTTCAATTTTTTTGTGATATTAGCTTCAACTTTAAAAATGGTAATTGTAAAGCCCGAACACATTCCCAGTCTTCTGTCTGTCAGTCCTTTCCTCCCACAGCAGCTTTACTCTTATTTAAATATTAACAAAGAAGATCTGGGCGGAATTTGAAATCAGATTTTCCTCTGTGCAAACGAGTTGTAAAGTAAAAAGAATAAATCAGACACCAAAAGTACAGCGTATCAGCTTCACACGAGAGACCAGACTTTGTTTTGGCTCCAAAGGTTCAGAAACGGCTTCAGTTTGAAATGGAGCACAAAAAAGCTCCTCTTGATAGTAATAATAAAGTTGAAGTGTAGTGATAAAGCCACTCTTATTACACTGTAGCTACTAAAATATAGCGTCTTTATCTTCAGTTTCCATGTCTGGTTTCAGGTTGGGGGTTCCAGCCGGACCACTGGCCCAACACAGTCCCTGCGTCTCTATTTGAAGACTCTCAGAGCGCGTTTTTGGGTCTGATCGCACACGCACTGGTGACAGAAGAGTTCGCCTCGAGGCTTTTAATGACGCCGAAATCGTTTGTCAGCTGAACGGACGTCCAGATTCCTGGTGTGTGTGTGTGTGTGTCTGTGTGTCTGTGTGTGTGTCTGTGTGTGTCTGTGTCTGTGTGTCTGTGTGTCTGTGTGTCTGTGTGTGTGTCTGTGTGTGTCTGTGTGTCTGTGTGTGTGTCTGTGTGTCTGTGTGTCTGTGTCTGTGTGTCTGTGTGTCTGTGTCTGTGTGTTTTTAAAGCACATTTTCAGGACTTTTCAGACGATTCAGTAGCTTTTTCTCACTGATGTTTACCTTTACTTGATTCATGTGTCTAAGAGTTTGCACAGTTATACAACAATAGCCGTCCCAACATTGCCATAGAAACAAATGTAATTCAAATGATTCTGTCATGTTGAAAGACACGGTTCCTTAATGCTCTGTTTCTCTGAAGCTTCAATCTCCTGGTAATAAGAGGAAATCTGGTGAAACGTTTTGACCTTTGTGCCTTTGCTGCTACAAGTCTTAATTTTTTTAAAATGAAATTATAAATGAATGGTGGTTGTCCTTGTTAATTGTATAGTAGAAGTATGTAGAAATAACTGATCGTGATAACGTATCTTTAAAAGTCTCACAATAATATAATACACTGAATAACCCCAACGTGAACTACATAGACCATGATCCTTTGCTCCATCTCAGTGCAGAAAACATGACGAAATAACTTTTTGTCTCTTAATTCTTTGGAATACACACAAAACGCTTTAAGGACAAAGTAGCAATTCTACAAAATTGTAAAAAAAAACAAAAAACTATGAATCTCGTGCCGTGAATTGAAAATTGGGCTAATATCGTACTGTGAAATTTGCATATCGATACTAGTCAACTTTCATTATTTTTTTTAATTTTGGCTCATTATTGAAATCACGGTCATTTCAAACAATTACTTCCATTTCGAAATTGTCAAAATTAACCTGTAACGAAAATATAATCCTACTATGTTTTTCATGTTTTGTTCAGTAAAATTCAAGAATTTTACAGAAATGCAATCGAATTGAATAGAGTAATGATTTATATAAATTTCACATTCCTAACATGATTGTAAAGTTATATAAATCCAAGCCAAATTATGCAGAAATGCTCAAATACAGAACGTTAAATGTGTTTAATTTAATTTAAAGTCCACAGTATGACAGGGTGTAAGATTTTATTTATTGTTACGTAGTTTGGTGGGATCATCTCTGTGGATAAAACTTTTGACATATGAGGGATTCAGCTCTACTTCCTTTCATTTTAAGCTCTCATTTTTCAAATTTTCTACACAAACTGCAACTCAACAGAAGTAAAACTATTTACAAGTTCTACACCACCAAACTAGGACATAATTAGAACCTTAAGATGGACATTAATCCTTTAATACATTTTCAGACATTCAAAAAGAAAACAAGCCAGTTTATTTTTTCCATTTTGTTTATTAAAAATGTCATTTCAAATCTCATGGATATCTGCAAAACAATACAATGAAAGAGAAACAAAAGTCAGATAGAAATGATGTCAAAATAGCCAGTCTTTCCGCCGCCCCGCCAAGCCCCGCCCCTGAATACCAACAGTGAAAAGGAATGAGCGCGTTTGTTTCGCCGCAACGAAAAAAGGAGAAAACGGCTCTCGCAGAATCAATGCCCCTGAACAAAAAATAAAAATTAAAAAAAATAAAGGGATGACACTGACACAGGAGGTCTGCTGCTAGTGCTAAACGTTCACAACACCATGGCTCGGAGTCGACGCGTAACACAATGTAGTTTGGGTTTTTTGTCAAATGGGAATGAATGGAGTACAAACTACGGCATGACGAGCAATGTTTCCACCCAGCAAGTCAAACTATCCTTGTACACAAACGAACGCGGTTCATGAGAGCTGACGTCTTGCGACTGGTATACCATCATAAAATGATCAGAGGTGCGTTTTAAATGGCTGCAATTGTGTAAAACTGTGGGCTTTGCCGAAAAGAACTAGTGTAAAAAAAAAAGGTTTTTAAAAATAGTCAGTGCCCATCAGCAAGTACGACGTTGAGGTTTCTCGTTGCTTCTTGTGTGAAAATGCTTTTGTGTACACGGTATTTAAAGTGATCTCGTCGGTACAGAAGACAATTTGGGCCAGATTTTAAATTTACCGTGTATGAATACTTTTTTTCAGTCACTGAATTTTTTGTTCAAGTTCAACGTGAAAAATATTAGCAGGAATTTGGAGTGGATCCAGATTGAGAGAATCTCTGCATCTTGAATCGTTCTCTGCAAATTTGAACGTGCGCTGCTCTGAAAATAAAACAAGGTGAATTTTGTATTACGAAACCTGAGAATCGCACCAATTGGGAGTAAATTCTGTTAGAAATTCGCCCGCAAAATTCTAAATCTGACGACACAAATTAGCCTGCGGAATGTTAACCAAATTCACCGTGTATTTTTATTTTATTTACGTGAAGCTTGGCAAACACAAGCGTCAAAATGATGTCGAGGTATTTAATGCCAGTCCTGGGCAAAATAAAAAAAACGGAAAAGCGCCAGGCGGTTTGATGTGGCGACGCGCTCGGTGGTAACGTGGCTAGTTCATCATTCAGTCCCATTCCAAAAAAACAAGAAAAAAAAAGGTTAGCCCAGTATTTTGTACGTTTTTTTTCTTTTTTAAACGACACTGACGTTACGACAGTGCCGGTTCCGGTGGAGCAGACGGGAGCAACGACACGAGCCAAAACGCGTGGCATCTGATCGAGGAGTCCGCGTTTTTGAAGGAACTCCGAGTGCAAAGCCGAACTACTATTGCTACTGCGATTAGTGCCATCTCTGCGACGAGGTAAGTTGTACAAATGACAAAAACGAAATGCATCAGACGTCAAAATAAATCAAACTAAATTAATATTAGGCCTAGTTTAGACCCGTTTTAGTCCTGTATCAGACCATCTATAGACCTGGTTTAGACTAGGCTTGGGACAATATCGAAAATGTGTTTATTTATCATGGTCAAAATAATTGCAATTAACAATAATGTTGCAGTTTTTTAATTAACATTTCTGATGGTTTAGAAATGTAAATCACACCAGCCGTTGCCTCGAAGGGCGAATACACACTGAACATGACTGTACGCATCAAGTCAAGTTAATAATTATGAATAAGTTACATTTTTAAAACAACTACAATTGAAGTATAAGTGAAAAAACAAGAATATTGAAGAGAAAGCATGGATTTGTTTTTCCCGGCACTATCTGGGGCTATGACGGCACCACGATCATGACTATGTTTATTGTCCCATTCCTAGTTTAGATCCAGTTTAAATCTGATAAACCTGCTGTACACCTGCTTCAAATGTTTAGGCCAGTGTTTTTTTAACGACACACTTGAACTGGGTGGAGTTCAGACCCGGTGCAGACCCGTTTTAGTCCTGGTTTAGACCTGGTTGTTAATAAGGAATGCGTTTCCGCCAAAGAGGGGTTCAAGTCCCTGGTACATAGTCAACCTGTCAGTACCGGTTCGGTTCACGCCCCCCGGTTCGGTTCACGCCCCCCGGTTCGGTTCACGCCCCCCGGTTCGGTTCACGTCCCCCGGTTCGGTTCACGTCCCCCGGTTCGGTTCACGTCCCCCGGTTCGGTTCACGTCCAGTCCTGATATGGAACAGATCCTTGCATTGAGGAGTTTCAGAAGTTTGAGGCTTATGTAACTTGTTCCACGCACACACTGCTCCGGTTTACTGCTCCACAAGAGAAAGCCATTGACCCAGGTACGTCAATGTACGAAATACTGGGCCGTCGCGCCTATTACTTTTAGTCTCTCCAAAGTGCAAGATGTCGTGCTGCGTTTTGTAGTCTTTTTTAGTTTTTGTTTTTTTTAAAAGGTTTTTCCAGATGCTTTTTTTGGTACTTTTTACTTTATTTTCGGTGGATGGTACTCACAATTCAGGGCAGAGTGCCAATGACCTTTTTATATAAAGATGAAAAATAAAACATGGCACCAACAACAGGTGACGAAGGTGGTGGAGGCTTCCGGATGATGAACAGAGCGCACAACGGGTAAAAAAAAAATTGAAACAAAACAAAAAAACTAAATAAAATTAAAATATTTGCTCCCGACAATACGAGTGGAAAAACCAAACTGGAAATACATATTGAGGTTCTGTTGGGGTTTACTCGTCCTCTCCTTCATCCTCCTGCACAACAAAGAGAAAGTTAAACATTAGTAACAAATTATATTCGTATTTTCTCCCAATTATTTGCAGCTTTGAGAATAGATGTCAAACTGAAAACAAACTGTTCAAACTTGTAAGAAAGACCCTTCAACTGCTGGTGTGAAATCGAGTGACGCGCCAAACAATTTGAGCGAGCGAGTAATAAGTGAGAAACGCCCACTTCTTTATGCATGTCACCGTTTGAAAATGAGGAAGCCAAACGTGAATGATTTTAGCCGTAAAAGAGCTTGTCAAAAGGTCAAATCAGTTACATATTTACTTGTAACATAAAATACACTACCATTAAAAAAAACTTGACAGTGTTTTTACTTTGTCGGGCAGCGTCAACGTGCCAACAAATAATCCCTCAAACCAAACATGTCTCAATCCAGTTTTAAATCAAATGTAGTGGAGTAGAAAGTAAAAGACTCAAATGTCGTGACATAAAAAAAAAGTATCCACTGTAAAAATGTACTAAAGACGCAATAAAATAAATGCACAAACTAGAAAAAGGTCTGGCGGCGATTTTTGTTTGGTACCTCTCCGTCCTCTCCTTCATCCTCGTCGTCGTCCTCTCCGTCCTCGTCCCCCTCTTCGTCGATGTCCTCCAGGCCCTCTTCGTCCTCGTCTTCCTCCTCTCCTTCACCCTCCTCGTCATCCATGTCGGGGACCTAAAAGAAGACGCCGCGGGCTTAAAGATCTATGGAGGGTTCAACAGCTACGAAAAGAACAATTACTTTACAGGCGTTTCCCGTGTCACGACTTGAGTTAGTGCTCCATCTGCTGGCTGCGCAGTGAATTACATGCGCAGGATGAACAAACCTAGCCTTTTTCGCGACAGGCTAATGTAGCAGCGCAGTTGTATTGAAAGGGATTGGACAATGCTCAGAACGAGTCTGGTGATGCGTGATGGATTTAAAACCCGCACTGGAGATAAGTCACAAAACTGGGAAACTCTGATCGGAGTGTTTTTTTGAGGCTCAGAGCGAGACGACTTTCTAAACAACAAGCATGACTGAAGCTAAAAATAACTCCAGGAATGTTTTGAATGAGTGAAAAGTCTTATAAGCATGGTTAAAAGCTTAGAGAACTGGATTTTGAACATCATAAAATCTAAATCTGAGATAAGACGGTTTCTACAACGTAATGAAGACGAACAGCTTCGTGGTTCAAACTTTGGAAAACCAAATAGTTAAGTCTAATTTATGACCAGATAATAGTGTTTAGTGCTGAATGATTTGGAGAAAATGTCTACCGGTTCTTCAATTCCCTCCCCTGACAAACATTGTAATTGTATTTTCGATACTGTTCCAAGTTGACATTTTAATAAACAAAACGACCATTTAAAACTCAGAAATACGAAACCAAAAACGACAAGAATCCCATGTACCTCAGAACACAGCATAGATCAGGGTTAGCGGTTTTTAAAAATCGAGAATTAGAGGGGATATTGTTGTCGCTCGTGGAGGAAATTCCGGTAATAATAATAATAATACTATTATTGTTATTACCATTATTAATATTGTTAATATTATCAATAATACTACATTTCCGCCTTTGCTATTTGCTAACCGCGTCCGTCCAAACTGACCCGACGACGGTTTGGCCCTACCAGGTAGTACTGCAGGGGGTTGGGCCAGATGTCATCCTTGATGACCTCCCCGAGCTCATCTGCCCCGGCGTCGGCGTGGTCGGTGAACCAGGTGAAGAAACTCTCCGGCTCCTCGTGTTGCCTCTTCCTTGCGCCTTTGTTCTGTGACTGGCTGACGCGCTTGGTCAGGTCCTGGCAACGCACACAACGACAACAACCATCAAAAACGACAATACGGTTTCAACCACGCATCTTAAAGTAAATGAACACAAATAAAGTACAGCACAATGCTCTTGTCAAAATAGCGCTAACTTCATGACACAGAGTAAACTGTTCACGCAGCAGTCGCCCATCTTACAGGTTGTGCGCTGACCTTTAATTTGTGAAATGAGCGTCAGAACAAACGTGATCACGTTTCTTCGCGCTATTTTGCTTTCCTTTATCCCTGTCCATGTAGCTTTTTCGTTTCTCAAATTAACTGTAAACGGTAAAATGTAAAGTGAAAGTAGCTTCTCCGTTCTCTACTGTGCCGAGTTTAGCTATATCTTGTTCGCTAATGGCAGCAGGTGATAAATGACACTTTAACTCAACTCACAACAATTCATTTCCTCTACAGACTCAGAAACATTTTATTTAAGGAGAGAAAGTGAATGAGTTCAACTGTGTGAGCCCAAAGTCTGTGTCAGTGACAAATGTGACGTAGCTGCAGCGTTCCTGTTGTTCATCTGGTTTACTACAACGGTTTACTTCATTATCTTGTTTTTAGATGTCAGGTACAAACAAAATACTTAGCAGCTTTGTAGACCGTTATATTATTATTAGACTGTAGCGGCTCGTTCACATTTTACTTGTGTTTTGAGCTCTTCCAGGAGAAACTCCGCACTGACCCTCATGCATTTTTGTCACTAAAAATCCAGAATACTGCGATTTAAAAAAAAAAAAATTTTTTACAGGTGCGAGTGCTGTACAGACCTTCCCTGATCTCCATTTGATTTCTGTGGATTTTGAAGAAGGGTCTCCGCTCTCGTTCAGATGAAACTCTTTGGAAAGGACTTTGTTTTCGAAGTACGGATTTTCATCAAAATACTGCAAACAAAAAGACGGCGGAGTCAGACATGTTGCAGAGAGAGAGGGGAGGCAGTTAGCGTATGGACAGAATGATGGAGGTGAGGTGAGGAGCAGGAAGCCAAGCAGAAGACCAAAGAAGAAGATTCAAGCATGAAATTAGCAGGCGCAAAAACAGAACAAACAAACAAAATGGGGGTTTAACCAACGACATCAGAACCTTCAGTTACTTTTCAGACTTTTGGGACGTAAAAGACAAGGACCCGCACTTACAAATTCTATTCTGTAGCCCGACTTGATGTCCTCGAACTCTGTGACCTCGACCCGGCTCAGGTAATGCAGCGCCTCCTCGTCCTCCTCACCGAGTAGAGCGGATACTGAAAAAAACGACAAGGCGACGACAACGTTATCATTGCGCCGTTTTCGGAAGTCTTTGTTTACCACGCTACTACATTTAGAATCAGGCAATTACATTTCTATTAATACTGTACAATATCATCATTTTTTGGGCTATTGTTGTAACGGCATAAATAGTGTCACGTTTCTTCCACGCCGTTCCTACTAAGAATAACAGCATTAAAAAAGAAACATATTTAAGCGTTACCTTGTGGATGGTTGACGAACGTGGTGACCCAGAAGTTTGGGATTTTGCCGATCAGTTCTGACCTCTTCTGAAAGAACGGCTGACGGAGTTTGTTGTACTTCTGTTCTACTTTCAGGATCTCCTCGCTGGCACTTTCGATCAACCTGCAAAACGACACGCACACCGCATGGAGCCCAGAAAGAGGAACTGAAAAGACTTCCTGTGACGTTTGCGGGGGAAATAAAAACACCTCTGACCTCGCAGTGACGTGTATAAATCTGCCGGTGTTGAAACTTACCTGTCAATTTCATTCTGAAACTTCGTCAATGTGTTCGATGGCCCTTGTTGCTCTTTTTCTGAAAAAAAAAAAAAAAAACCCAAAACATTACGTTAGAAAGACGTCCACGTAAACCGCAACTTACGCCGAAGGGAAGCGAGTTTACATTTTCAGATTCTGTGTCAATTTGAAGAGACCAAAATGAAAAAACACACAAAAGTTTAACCTAGAAAATAAGGTCCACAGTACGGCTTTGATCTTTGAGTGGTGCCAGACCGCAGACGGGAAGAGTAAATGCAATAGAGCGGCAAAATTAATTTTAGTAATCGACTAGTCAAACAACTATTTCGATTGTACTTTGTCTTTATAAATACATTTTTAAACCAATAAACGGTGTGAAAGATGTCGACTGGAGGCTTCTAGTTAGAGAATATTTACGAATAAAGCGTGTTATTGATGAAAATGTTTAAAGCAATTATTTTTTGCCATTCTGATTTAATAATGCCGTCATTTTTGTATAAAAAGGTCTCGTGTGGTGCGTTTTAAAGTCTGTACAGTCCAGATAATGATTAACTTAACACAAAACACACCTCTTAACATTTCCAAAACTTGACAATTAAGACATAAAGAGAGTAACTACAAATAAATATGAATAGGAAACATAAGCATAAAAAAAAAAAAAAAAGGACAAGAAAGTTTGTATGAAAAGGAATGTCTTTACAAAACTGTAAACCTAATGAGTCTATGAATAAATGTTAATTAAACGGTAGTTTTATTTGATAATGCACGGAAAATAAACACATTAATTTATCTTTAATATTGAGCGTTTATTTATATCACTTATTTATTGCCGTTATACGATTTGGCTTGGATGTTATTGTTTTGCGGAGTAGAAAAAAAATCAACTTCTTATCTTCATCGAATTATGCGTTTATACATTTAGTGTGGGTTTGTTTGTCAAGTACTTTGTAAACCCGCTCCGCCAAACGCGCAACACAAACAATCCGCCCCACGTTCACTAATCGCGGCTTCGGTACGCGAATTTTACCGACCGTCCAAGCTAACGTACAAACTGCCATCATTATTATTATTCTCCATCAGTCAGTGGGAAAAAGGCTCGGCGCGGGAGTCCGGAGATGATGGCAGAACCCGGCGGCCAATCGCAGCGGATCTAGCGGCGCAGACACTCTCCGCTTCCGGCCGCTGCACTCGACGAGGCCGCGTGGTTTGAATGTGGGACGCGCAACACACGGCGGTCCGCGGCAAACGTGTTCGGAGCCGAGCGCGACCGCGAAAGCTGGCAAACATGGTTCAAAAAACCTAAACATTATAACCCACTGCGACGTATTAATAACATTGTGTATAGTCTGGATCATATTGTACGCGCATGTGGGGTATTTAAATGCAAATGAGCACGTTAAACACCGCAGCTAGCGTTAGGTAACATTACAACAACAATAGCAACTGGCTGATGCTAACGCGGTCGAACGGCAAACGTTTCGTCCGTAAATAAACGCGGCCGGTGAGGGGAAACGCGCGTTAACGAGCGGGAAGGACACGTACCAAGTGACAAAGCACAAGTATCGCCAGAAATTGTGGGGGGGGAAGAAAGTCCGTAGACGCCGACACATCTGGCCACGCTGGTGATGCTAAAACGGCGAACAACAGCGGGCTAAAGCTACATGCTAACAGCGCTAGCTCCCCCTCGCGAACGCGCAACGCGAGTGCGAGAAACAAATAACAAAGAGCGGGGTAAAAACTACTCCCAAAATGATGTAAATTAAAGTTAAGCACACAATTAATTATGGATTTACGGCGTGCGACTTCACGGGGTTGACCGTACGTGCGGGGGGGAGTGTGGGAAACAGGAGCGAAAAAATGGCGGTGAATGGGAGCGAAGGAGGCCGCCATTCCGCCGCGTCTTACCGGAGGTCTCGTCCCCGCCGTCGTGGTTCGAGTTCGCCTCCTTTTTACTCGCTTTTGCCGCCGAGGCCGACATGTTTCCGCAGGCTGGGTCTCCGCACGAAGTAGGGTGGGTAAAACCGAGGCTGGAGGCTGGCAGGACGTGGTGAGAACGCGGCGTAAAAGTTGCAGAAAAGGGGAGCCCACACAGACAACAGCGTGCTCTGCTAGCGCTCCGTGTCCACACACAATGTACGGCCGCCGAGGAGCGAGGAAGTCCCGGTCGGACGCTTTGGGCTCCAGCGAGCTCCGCCTCTCAAAATAGGTCTCGCTACTACAGCGCACATACGCGTATAATAACGGCGCTCCGCTTCGAAAAGGCGCAGAATTCTCGACGGCAGCGTTTTTTCGGTGATTTTTTTTTGTTTTTATTTGACTCCGTGAAGTGGTTTGAAAAGTTGGCGGAAAGTTAAAGAAGTAAAAAAAAAAAATAGAATGCGGTGGAGTCCGGTGCGCACTTAGGCCGGTTCACGAGTGGCGCATTAAAAAAGAAAGATGCTGTACGCGTTTGTCACGGAGAGTCATAATCAGATAATAATAACAAAATAATAATAATAATATCTGCTTTATTTTGAATTATCATTATTATTAGTGTTTTTGTTTGTTGGCTACGTGCGCACAAAAATCGGATCACGCAGTTATATGAAGTTAATTAATGAATTTTAGGTTTACTGTATTTGGAAGACCAGGTATAATTGATTCAAAGATAACTTTTTCAGTTTTTAACATTTTCTCCATAATTTTTTGTCTTTGCCACATTAGTTTGTGTATTCTTGCATAATTTTCCTTGTAGAATAAAGAACAATCTCAACAGATTGTCAGAAATTACCAGATTACTCACATCAGATGTAGCTGTTTACGTTTCAATAACGAATCGATGTCTTTGTATAAATCTTTATTTATTGAATTGAATGTGATGGTGCCTTGAGACTTATTGAAAAGATGGAGCAGTATATGTATTAATGTCCTCTTGTATGTATTATCATTTATTTTGTTTTTCTTTTCTTTAATTTTCTGATGCTGCTTTGTAATTTCTATTATATGAAGAAGTTACATCACCATTTTGAGTATTGAAATAATAAATAGATGTAACGGTTTCAAAAATCTGATAACTCCAGAAATCAGATTATGATCAGATTTTTGGTGTGCATGTAAACAGCCACAAAAGGACTTTCCCTTTTCATAAAACAAATTAAGTCGTCCATTAGTTGAGAAAGTTGTCTTGTTTTAGAGAACAAACTTCTCGCCTACATTAAATCTAATCACATTTTATTTATCAAACGCTTTTCATACATAAAGTGTAACACAAGTGCTTTTACAGTGCATTAAAAACATTCCTACATGCGCTCCCACCCAGCCACCACACAAGCCGCCCATAAAACCACACAAGCCACACACAGTTAGTCACAACGCACACACTGGCCAAACCAGCCTGTCAAAGCTCGATCTCATTAGATCGGGGAAGCTAAGCAGGGATGGGCCTGGTGCCACAGGGGGGCGGTAGTGCACACATGTATGTTTATTAACATGCATTGTCCCAAATGAACAAATAAGAGCTTAATAACACACACACACACACACACACACACACACACACACACACACACACATACATACAAGCACTCTTGAAAGATGACAAGTCCCATTAAGACGTTTAAAAACCAGTAAAAGAACCTTTAAACCGATCCTAAACACACAGGGAGCCAAAGGTGTGACGTGGTCCCGCCCCCTGGTCTTTGTCAGGACACGTGCTTCTGAATCTGAAGTAACTGTAAACCTGAAATACTGTTTTAGGGAAGACCAGAGAGCATTACAGTAGTCTATATACAACTGGTGATAAAAGCATCAGCGCCTCCGTGTGGCCTGAAGGAGAATGGGGTGGAGTGAGTGTGAGCTCTTAAATAAAATTGAGCTCAGAATCAAAAATGACACCCAGATTTTTCAACTGTGGTGAAAAACACAAATAAAGCCTTAATGTACTGATGTAAGTAAGTAAATTTAGCATTTTAAATAGTTATTTCAAATGTTTTTCTTTTTACTTGAAACATTTTACTTTTAATACCCTGTTAATTTAGAATAAGATTATACATAATGAGTTAAAACAATTCACTGTCTAAAAAAGAGCCTCTTGTAACTCCTCATTAGAATTGAAATAACCTTCTTAATAACGTGTCCGTGTAATCCCTCATTCATCCAGGAGTGTTCCATTGTAGAAAAAACGAAACGTTTCGACTCTCATCCAAGAGTCATTCTCAATCAGAGAACTTAATAACAATTAGGCCAAGGCGTATTGACACTTATGCGGAGCCACATGAACTGCAGGACAATGACGTGAATCGTTCAGAATGTTACATTTGACATAGTTTTGACGAAGTTTGATATTTAATAAGTCTTGGAACATTAATTTTGGGTGTGTGTTACATCAGCGTGATTGTTATTTAAGTTATGACCTAGGCAATAAAGTAAATCTGTAGTATTAAATATAGGAAATGGCACTGAATAAGATAACAAATAATAAATAGATAAATAAATAAATCTCAGAGCAAACAAAATAAAGAAATAAAGAAATTGGAACAAAAATGAAATAGGCTATAAAATAAATTAGATTACGCTGTGTAAATTTTGGACTTAATTCTATGTTAGTGGCATTTTTAAAGACGATAAGCTTTTGTATTAAACGTATCCCAAACACTTGCCTGACCGTAATTGAGTAGACTTTTTTGGTGATAATTGTACTTTTGTGAGGAGATTTTTAAACCAGTACTTGTACTTGTAATTGAGTATAATTCTGGCATGTATTGTAATTAGGTACATTTAAAAATAGTAGTGTAAATGCCGTTCACGGCTATCTTATTGATCTGCTCATTTATACCCCAAAAACTCCAAACAGCAAAACCTGCGTCGTACGCTCTGATCACCTTTAGATCAGAGAATAAGCAGATTATGGTTTAAAACAATTTAAATCTGCGTTTTAAACAGTTGAATTAATCACGTTTGGTTCAAAAGACTGAACTAAAATGCTGCTGAAATGACAGGTTAGACTATGCATTTCACTAAAACGCAGTAAACTTTGTTATATTTAAGACTTTACTAAACATTTTCCCCGTTTAACAATTTTGGTGAAGTTTATAATAATAATCCTTTGGAGGAGAGCAGCAGATGGTAGAGGTTGCCCACAGCAACCATGATGTAAACAAGGGCCAGAATCCATATAAATTACTCAACAGTTATGATTTGACAAATAATAATACCGGATAACACCTTTATTTAGTTAAATAATTGTTTAAATTGATTGAAATTTTGCTTATTGACGACATAGACTGAAGGATTCCTCTTTATTTTTCAAATTTCCTTCACAAACTGCCACTTGACTCATATAAAATGTGATGATTTACCACAGGTTCAATCCCACTAAATTAAGTAATAATAGAAAAACATCAAAACCATGTCATTTTTAATTTTGGCAGCAGTTTTTGTACCTGTAATTGAACACACTTTTAGCCGTGTAACTGTACTTTTACTTGACAATACAATTTCAGTGTTTTTCCACCACGGAAGTAGATCATTATTTTGCATTCTGTTCATTGTAAAAGGCAGTATTGATTTAAAAAGAGCGTGAAATACCTCTGACAGGTCGGGCGACTCATTGAATTAAATGCAAAAAATTTAAATAAATAATTATTATAATAAATATTATAATAAAAATTATACACATTTTTTAGGTGTATAATTTCGCTTCCTGTTTGTATTTGATGACACCACACTCGGAAATAACTAATGTCACCATTTTTTAATTTTTTTTTTACAAATAAAATTTATGTGAGTGACTTTATTTTGTTGAATTCATGTTTAGAGCGTCAAAAAGGTTGTTTCTTTTGTGTAAATTCTGCATACATTTTGACTGGAATGAGTGTCCCTGGTGTGATGTCACTTCCTGTCATTTTCTATAGATTTGTCAACGTTTTCTCCACAAACTGACACGTGATTGATGTAAAAATATCATTTATATGTACAACAGGTGTAAATACATTAAATAAAGTCAAAATTAGAAACTCATAAAAAACCTGTCATAGGAGAAACAGTCCAAGCATTTTTGTATAATCACTAGTAAGGCCGTGGGCGGGGATAGGGGGTAGGTGATAACAATTTACAGACCTCTCATGCCTCAATTGCAGAACAAAACAGGATTACTCTGATTGTATGACTGACTGACTATATGTCGAAATGGTTGTTTTTATTTTGGTGTTTCAACGCTAATTACAGTGACGTGCCTGAATACATGTCCCGAAAATACATATTCAGAGTTCTCATTTTGAGTAACTGTATTCCTTGACAGTTCCAAATACAGTTACTTTTCCTAAATCAGTGGAATACTGCACATTGTGGTATTTGACAGGCTTCAACCGTCACTGAATTTGTGAGAAAACTGGAAAACGCAGCTCTTACGGCGAGTGTATTGTGCAAACTTTCCTTCCCTGATTCGTCATAAAGGTTCTTTTATAACAAACGGTAAAACAAAAAGCTGTTTTAATCCTACGTCATGTTCTTCTTCACACTATAATATAATGCAACTCAATGTGAAAGTATTCTAAGTTTTCAGACTACAGTTCTCTGATTAGACCAAGTAACAGAATTAGGGACATTTACCCGGGACAGTCCCAGTTTTGAGCCCTGTGTCCCACGTCCCAGCAGATGTGTCCAAAACCATGGATTTGACCCAGTTTTATACAAGACGTGTCCCAATTGTCCCGGTTTTTGACCACTTTGAGACCCGCCAACAGTAAATAAATATAATGTTGTTTCTTTAGCTAAAATGGTGAGACTACAGTGCTCTGGAACACGTTACAAAAGACATTTTAATGCAGTTATTCGGTATTCTGTAACTAAACACGTTTTTAAAGCATTTTTACCATCACTGCCCCTGAGTTAATTAGAAAGAGAAAGGAGAGAAAGAGAAAGGAAGAGTGAGACAGAGTCCTTGACGTGTCTGGATTACATAACATCACTTAGCAACGAGGGAAACCCATGTCTCTCTGGAAATGTAGGTTTTGTCGCTTTTTTAGGTCTGATTTAGTCTTTCAAATCCATCACTCAATTGAATCAACAAGGTCACCATATAGTTTTTTTTGTTTTAAAGATTTCATTTATTTCAGTTCAGTCCGCAAAATCTCAAACCACCAACCCATTTGTACAATTACAGATGTTTTTTTTAATATTATATTGCTTTAACTGCCTAATTATCACTCAATGTCAACAAGGTGACGCATCTTTTACAGCTTTTTTATTCATTATTATTTTTATTTTTTTTCTGCAACGGATTTAAGTCTAATTGATTGGTCGTTTTTAATTAAGTGGGGGCTTTCGTCAAAATAGGCGTGACTCATTTTCTCATTAAAAAAATACAACTAAAAACCCGCTCGTGTCCGTGGCTCGTCCCGTCGTTTAAATTACGCATCTCGTTATCGCCTTTTTTTAACGTATTTGTCGGCTACAGCAGAGCACGGCGCGGTCATGTGCTCCGCCCGCATCCAATACGGACGAGGGGGCCGGTGATGGAGCCGTGCGTGTGTGTGCGTGCGTGTGTGTGCGTGTGTGTGTGTGCGTGCATATAGGACGGACAGGACAGGACGCGCACACGGAGTCACATTGCGGGGAGAAAACGATCCGGTCAACGACGGGGACGTGGGGGACGGCGCCGGACGATTGCGCGGCTCACGCTGTTCGGGGCGATGTCTCGTTGTCACGCGCTGTTGCTGTTGTTGCTGTTGACGCACGGCGGCGGCGGCGGCGGAGGAAAGCGGAGCGCGTGAAGATGTAGAAAAAAGACGTTAAGGTTGGCGCGCAAGATTCGGAGCGACACGGAGCGGGACGCGTACATGCGGGATCCTTTTCCACTTGGCGCACGGGGCATGACGGCGTAGACGCACAGAGGTGAGTGCGCGGTGCCCGTGAAATGCAAAGTCATAGCCCCGGGCCACTGTTGTTGCACGTGACGTGGGCACGGTTATTGTTTTATCACACGTGTGGACATCGGCGTCCAATCCGACCAATCAGCCACTTCGACCGGATTAATTACGACCCACGTGACACGAATGCGGCCGGAGTTTTCCGTCCGTTGGCTGAGTTTATGTGTGTGGAGGATTCTGCCGCCACCGTTTTGTCTCACGCCGTCACGTTTAATGTTTTTGTTCGCGGATTCAAAAATACGTCGGATTTTACCGCCAAAGTGGGTGTTTTATTTGTGGCAGGAAGTTGGATTTGGTTCAATAGTTTGTTTTTAATTTTGACCTTTCAGCAGGGCCGATTCTAGCTGCGGTCGTGCTGGGCACATGCACAGGGCCGCACACGACATTAGGGGGCCCTTTTATTGTTTTTTTGGGGGTTTTATTATCTTACGGTAGGGCTCGGCAATATGGATGAAAATTTAATCGTGATTTTATTTAATTTTTCCTCACTTATTGATCAATGTCGCTGTTTTGATTCAATTTTATTTTGTCCTTTTGAACAGTAACAATACAGACTTTTAATTTGTGTCATTTAGCACACAAAATAATCACATTTCTTCCTCCAAAGCGGTTTCTACTGATGGAGGAATGTCTGTGGACGTTTAAAAAACAAACAACAACAACAACAACCTTAGTTCATTAGTGGAGCACAGTTCGTACACAAAGTAATTCAAAGTGTGTCTCAGAACAGGAAAAGATGCATTCAAATTGCAATACAAATAGATAAAAATGTAGTAATTTTCTGGCGTTTTAAATGCTCCAAAACACATTTAAAACATGCATTCTTAGGGCTGTTACAATATATTTAATTGTCGCTTAAGTGCATCGTTTTGTTGGAATAACCGTTAAAACAGAAGGAACTACACAGACCATGATCCTTTGCACCGTTTCAGGGACTGTCTTGTAGTACTTTTACATTTTAAGTCTTTGGAATATGACAGTAATGATCTGTAAAGCTCATCACGGCATTTTAAGTTCTTTAAGTAGCAATTCTGTTCTGCTCTAAAGTAATCAATACTTTTACAAATGACAAATGGGCTTTTGTCACGAAGCGGCTTCACAAAATGTGCAAACGCAGCCAATATTTGACACGACAAACTGTGCAAGTACTTTTATAAATACCCAGCAGTAAGGTTATCGCTTCTTAGATTTATTCAAAATGTTTTATGAATAGTGTTAATAATAAACTGTGTTGCAGCCCAGATATGTAATAAATATGTAAATTGTAAATAAATTCCTTGAAAGTAGGAAATGACGATACATTTAGGTATTTTTGGAATATTTGGAATCAGAATTGGTATTGACGAGGGGAAAAAGCTGTTATCGCACATCCCTAGTTACTTGTCTATACTCAGCCTAAATACGTAATGTAATATGTAAATACTAATATATGTTGAACTTTATAAACATTTTAACCAGTACTGAATACAAATACTCGCAATAATTAACCAGCACGGCGTATAGATGTTTAAAGTAGTAACCCGACATGCTTTTGCCTTTGTTGGCCCCGGTTACAGTGTGTTACTGTGTTAAACCGTTGCTCTGGTATTGTATTACGCTGACATAAGCACTCGAGGGTGTTTCCTGTGGACGCTCCCGTTGAAACGACGGACGAAGAGCATTAGGACGTGTCGTGGCTGCTCCGATTTACAGACCAGAATTTTGCACATTCCACTATTTGATGATTTCTTGATCTCAGATGGAGTGCGGGGGCCAGTTTTTGGAAGAAATATCCGAAATGTAGATCCACAAGTGCTGAACCTTATCATCATCATTCGTTTTGTTTTGGCGCCACAAACTTGTTGTATTATTCTTGTGCTTTGGAGTTGAATAATGGCACCACTTTCTGAGGTTGTCTTTGTTTATTTGTGCCGACAGAGAAGACGTTAGACTTTGTGCCAGGTTTTTTTCATGTGGATTGACCCAGTCCTTAATTATAGAGATGTGAACCATTAACCAGGTCAACAAATCTATCATCGGAATTCTGACCTGTCTCAGCTCAATTTTAAACTGTCCATGGGTTTTTGTCACGTGACTTTTTTTGTTGTCGCCGCCATTTTGCCGCCTCTATTAGCCACTATTAGCCACTATTAGAGAGTCATGAAAAACCGCACACAAAAGTGAAACACGCCCTCTGCACCGGACACGCCCTCTGCACCGGACACACCCTCTGCACCGGACACGCCCTCAAAGCCTCTTAACATTTTCTGCAGTAGGCTTATTAGCATAGCCACTAGCATTAGCATTAGCCGCTAACCTGAAACAAACAGCTCAGCTCGGTGAGTGATCTCTGTAAGTCCACTGGTCCCTCCTGACCACAGTCACACATTTCTGGACAAACGGGTCTTTGGGGACGTGACACAAGAGAAGGAATCCTTTGTTTTCAAACTTTTTGTTGGCTCTGCCCACAGTGAACATGCAGCTTTTGTCCTCAAGATGGCAGTAGTGACGTCACTTCAGACACATGAACAGAGGTTATGCTCTGGCATTCATTTATATGAATGGCTGAATTATTGGAAGTACAACTTTTAAAATGTGTTTCTTATTTTTTGGCCGTGACGTTATTATTTTGCTCAAATTAACTTTATAATTTGTAACATTTTAAGTCAAAATAGTTGTTGCTGCGACTGTGCAGAGCTGAGCTAGCTTGTTTGCTAACGGCAGTTGGAGATTTAGGACGCTTAGACTGTCGCGCAACATTTACTTTCCTCAACGTAAACATCTTTTTAAGGAGACAAAGTGAATGAGTTCAACTGTGTGAGCCCAAAGTCTGTGTCAGTGACAAATGTGACGTAGCTGCAGCGTTCCTGTTGTTCATCTGGTTTACTACAACTGTTAACTTCATTTTCTTCCTTTTTAGATGTTGGGTGCAAACTAAATACTTAGCTACTGAAGTCTACTGAGTTGTAGACTTCTGTATGTCTGTAGCGGCTCGTTCACATTTAGTCCGGTTTTTAGCTTTTACAGGAGAAAATGATTGTGCGTTTTTGGCATTCACTGCTAAAACAACATAAAAATCTGATCTGTCGAATTGTTTGTTCGTGTTTCTGAGGGTCTCGTACTCACGGCTCCCGTCTCGTGTGCGCGGCTCCCGTCTCGTGTGCGCGGCTCCCGTCTCGTGTGCGCGGCTCCCGTCTCGTGAGCGTGGCTCCTGTCTGCAGAGGGAGCAGAATTGAGATTGCTTCCTCATCGACGTTTTGTGCTTGCATCAGATGTTGTCCACGGCTCAGCAGATGCTTCAGGACAGCCGCTCCAAAATCGAACTCATCCGCCTCCAGATCATCAAAGTGGCCCAGTCCGGCGTCAACGGCAACAGCGAAGAGGGCAGCCACGATGAGAACCGCGGTGAAACAGACGCAGACAACCAGGAAGGTAAGAATACAAGTAGATGTAGTATGTCATTGAGACTTTTGAACATTGTAGTTGAGCTTAAGAAGTCCTTAAACCTCTGTAATTATAGGTTTTAATGTGCAAAAAAAATGTACTTACACAGTTCACTAAAACATATTAAACATAATTATATTTCAGGTTTGACTTAACATTTTGCCCGTTTGTCCCCAGTTTGAATTTTTTTTTCTGGTAACGTTTATAATTGTACTTCCTGGTTGGATGTGAGCACAAATATGACATAGATGCAGGTAATTCTACAGCCGTTACCTAGCAACCAGACTGTAAACAAGAGCCAAAATCGACGTAAATGACACAGCAGTTCTGATCAGACACACAATAATACCATAGAACACCTTTTATTTTGTTGAACGACGGTTTAAACTGTCAGAAAATCAGAATCAAATGAATTGTCATTGTCCTTGAGAGTGCGACGTAGTGGCCATAGACAAAACAGAGAAATACACAAGCTGGACATAAAGCATGCATTTAAAAGACAGCCGTATAAAGTGCTAGCATGTTGTGAGTGCAGCGTTGCCCCTGGAGGTGAGCTGTTGGATTGTGTTGTTCCTGCACTGAAGCACTCTGAAGCCTCCTCCTGACGCAGTGGCTCGTATTCAGAGACGAGGGGGTGTGTTAGGGGCCCGTTTTACCACTGCCTCCTCGTAAATGTTACATGCTACTCTCACAACGGTTTTGTGGATGTGGGCAAACCGGGCTGCGCGTCCATGCGCGATACGGCTTTCCAGTGTGGCTCCAGTTAGTGCCCGCCCCACCCACTGAGGCTCAGTCTCCAAAGTGTGGTTTATAATTTCACTTCCTGTTTGTAATTGATGACATCATAGTAGGAAATTGCCCTGCAAACACTGGGCGAAAACTCATCTAATGTCACAATTTTTAAATATATATGAAAGGGACTTTATTTAGTTGAATTCATGTTTAGAGAGTCAAAAGAGTGTAAATTCTGCATAAACAGATTTTTCAACGTTTCCCCACAAATACCTGATCAATTGGTGTAGAACTATCTTTTATATGTACAACAGGTACAAATACACCAAATAAAGTCAAAATGAAAAAATCGTAAAAACCTGTCATACGCACCTTTTTAACAGAATTGTTTTTTATTTCTATACACTGAAATTTTAAAACATAGTACAAGTACATTTTTTTTTAACACAGATTACATAATAATTTTCATATTTAACGAATATTTTTTTTACCTGATTGGATTTTTAATAAATTCAATTCACATAATTCAAATGCAAAAAATTAAATTACATAAATTCAGTGTAAAATAAAAGCTTTGGTGATTAAAAACACAAAATAACCTAAATGGGACGTTTATTTTGGACTTTTTGGACTGTGTGCCTTAATGTGCTTGCCCTTTCCTTATTCTCCCTGCCTGTTTTTGTTGTTTTATGTTTTTAAAAGGAAAAAATATACAAAATAAATATATACTTTTGTCCGCTGAGTTTTGAGTGTCTGATGCTGCTGCAATTCCATAAAAAGCTAAAACTCTGACCTCGATTAAAGTTAAATTCCTTCTTATTTCACTTTCATTAGCATAGTCTGCCCTCCACAGCCCGCAAGCTTGTTACAGAGATTAATTAACCACCAGCGACGTGCGAATGCCTTCTTTTATCGTTTTCACCTCTTTTATAGAGTACGTCGCGCGACCAGAAAAGAAGAGAGGATCTGAATAAGGCTGAGGACTAGAAATAGCTCAGCGGTTTAAAAATAACTTGGGGTGAAAATAGATGTGCTGAAACGAGAGGATATTGATTCAACGTCAGACGACTTTCAGGATATTGGAATATGAAGACGCAGTTTCCCTCGCCGCCTAAAAATCATGAGAAAATACACAGTTTACACGAGAACAAGTCGTAAAAATGAGGCCAGATTTTAATGTTTACACCAGTTTTAAGTAAGACCTAGTTTGCTCAAATACTAAAGAAGAATTCAGAGTTCGTTTTTATAGCTTCGCATTTGTACAAACATCACTTTCAAATTGGAATTATCCTGCAATGGACACAATAAATGGATACTTTTGGGACTTATGTTTTGGTTCATCTGCTTTATGATTTTTGTTGTCTATTTGTGATTTTGTTCTTTTTGTTCTTGATTTCGCCCTCTGGTCTTGTTGTGTCTTTTATGTTTTAGTAAAAATAATAATAATAATGATGAAAAGTAATTATATAACAGATCCTAATACTTATTGGCCACCCATTTTCACAAATAAATTGTTTAAAAATCATACAATGTGATTTCCTGGATTTCCTTTTTACATTCTTTCTCTTATGCTTGATGTGTACCTAATGATGAAAATTACAAATCAGGGCTAAACCAGGACACATTTGTGCTATTTTTGGCAATTTTGTACTCACCAAATTCTTTATTCTTTTGTGAAAAAAAGATTACAAGAACAAAACGTGTAAAAGACATTTTTCTCACATTTATGCAAGTGAACGACAGAAAACATTTCAAACTGATATCTTTTTTTTATGTTTTCCTATTCCCGTTTCGCATTAAAGACGATGAGAAGAAATGGCATCGTTACCATGGCAACTGACATTTAAAACATGTCTTATGAGCGGCGAAAAGTGCTTAAAATGGCGCCTATGAACGGGAAGCTCCGATTTAACCTAAAGGTGATGACAGGATCTTTTCACTCAGTGCTTGTGTTATTGATGTAATCCAGGATTTAAACCAGATTTGGCAAATACTTTTCAATAAGGACCCAAAAAGTACTATAAAACTTCTGTTGCTACTACTACTATTAATACTACTACTACTACTACAGCCTGACTGAGCATGTGCAGAGGAGAAGCGAAGCCCCGACTGAGCATGTGCAGAGGAGAAGCGAAGCCTTAACTGAGCATGTGCAGAGGAGGAGCGAAGCCTTAACTGAGCATGTGCAGAGGAGGAGCGAAGCCCCGACTGAGCATGTGCAGAGGAGGAGCGAAGCCCCGACTGAGCATGTGCAGAGGAGGAGCGAAGCCCCGACTGAGCATGTGCAGAGGAGGAGCGAAGCCCTGACTGAGCATGTGCAGAGGAGGGAGAAGCCCTAACTGAGCATGTGCAGAGGAGGAGCGAAGCCTTAACTGAGCATGTGCAGAGGAGGAGCGAAGCCTTAACTGAGCATGTGCAGAGGAGGAGCGAAGCCCTGACTGAGCATGTGCAGAGAGGAGCGAAGCCCGACTGAGCATGTGCAGAGAGGAGCGAAGCCCCGACTGAGCATGTGCAGAGGAGGAGCGAAGCCCCGACTGAACATGTGCAGAGGAGGAGCGAAGCCTAACTTGAGCATGTGCAGAGGAGGAGCGAAGCCCTAACTGAGCATGTGCAGAGGAGGAGAAGCCTTAACTGAGCATGTGCAGAGGAGAAGCGAAGCCTTAACTGAGCATGTGCAGAGGAGGGGAGAAGCCTTAACTGAGCATGTGCAGAGGAGAAGCGAAAGCCTTAACTGAGCATGTGCAGAGGAGGGGAGGAAGCCCTAAAACTGAGCATGTGCAGAGGAGGAGCGAAGCCCTAACTGAGCATGTGCAGAGGAGGGGAGAAGCCTTAACTGAGCATGTGCAGAGGAGAAGCGAAGCCTTAACTGAGCATGTGCAGAGGAGAAGCGAAGCCTTAACTGAGCATGTGCAGAGGAGGAGCGAAGCCTTAACTGAGCATGTGCCTCCACCCGCTCTTCCACCCGCTCCTGTCCCGCACGCCTGGCCCACACGTGACCTGAACATGCCCACTGCCCTTTCACCTGGCTCCAGCGATAACGGCCTGCGTGCGTTTATCTACACGACTATTGATTTTCTACACGAGGAGCTCAAATGTTAATTGTCACTTGCCCTTTAGGAAACCTGCTCCTTTTCAGAGAGATCTCCAGCGCTTCAATTCAAAGAAATATCAAGCGGTGACATTTATGGCTCCGTTACCAAAGTCATTCATCTCACACCAATAAAAAAACAAAAAACTGTAATAACGCTTCAACTATGACTCAAAATACTGTACTCACCAATGTACAAATACCCAGTGATGCGCAGAAGAAGTACTCAGATACAGCACAGATACAGGACCAAACAAATATATTTAAAGTCCATGTGAAGGTTCTTCTGTTTTTCTAATTATGTCTTCGGTTGGGGATGTAGAACCTGTGGTAAATATTTATCACAGTTTTACTTCCGTTAAGTGGCAGTTTGTAAAGAAATGTTGAAAAATAAGAGTTTAAAATGACTTTAAGTAGAGCTGAATCCCTCTGTGATGTCATCAGCGTGCGACACAGAGACAGTTGACACTAAACTGACAAAATAAAGGTGTTCTATGGTATTATTGTGTCAGGTCAGAACTGTTGTGTCATTTATGTGGATTTGGGCTCTTGTTTACAGTCTGGTTGCTAGGTAACAGCTTTGGAATTACCTCTGCATGTGTCATATTTGTGCTCATGTCCAACTAGAAAGTTCAATTATAAACTTTACACACATGGTTTAAACACGGGACAAACAGGCAACATTTTTAGTCAAATCTGAAATATAATTGTGTTTAAGGCAAATGTGTAGTTTAACGTGTCATGAGGACTTCAAGACTTTAGATTTTGAGACTTATGTAAGAATCAAATGAAGTGATGTTGGTAAAGAATAGTTTGGATGATTTTTGGTCCACAGAAGCAGCTGAATACACTCGAAAAAGGATAAATGTAGTGCAGTTAAAAGTATAGAATCTGCTCTCAAAAGTCAAATCCCTATTAAATAACAAAAAATATTACTGATTCTGCTACTAATAAATTGGGTTTTGAAAAAATCAAAAATAATTATTGGAAAATAATTATAATTGAAAATTATTATTAATAATAATAATAATAGGGTTTTGAAAAGCAAACCCATTTTTGACTTTTTGGGGGGGAATAAAAAAAAAGAAAAACATTTAAAACGCAAATTAAATTGTTTCGTTGCATTTATAAACTTTAGAAAGGTCCGAATAATGCATCCAGTGAGTCGAGATCAAACACAAAACGTCGTCTTTTCCTTTTGCGTTTTTTAAAAATACACTTTCTAGCCCTTTGTGCATGGCATTTGGCAGACTGGAGGCTCTCGGCGGGTCGTGAAATATTGATAGGGGCTGAGCAAGGAGCTGTCTCTGTATCTGACGGTGCGAGTGCTTTTAAAGACGACTCGCCCCCGACTATTTTTAGTTTTTATGATTCGTGGAAGTTGCATGGAGGGCTACATCAGCGACTATTTACACGAGGCAATGTACAAATCTAAAACTAGGGATTAAACTCACTAAATCACGTCTAAACCAGCACTGAACACGCCTAAAACAGCTTTATTCGTTCATCTACATGTACCGTTTGTATGTTGTCGTGTTGGTTAGAGGGTCGTGGGTTATTAACTCGGCAGCGCGGCGGTTTTGTTATCCTTTATCTGAGTGGGAGTCCAGTTTCCCCCCTGAACCTTAAACATGCACCACACCAGCTCCTGCACCACGTGACTAAAGGTATAGAGGGCGGCGCCACGACAAGGAAGAAACGAGCCTGAAATGTAGCTTTTGGAGTTTATCTTTGTCGTTAAATGAAGCCGTGAATAACAAAACATCTTAAAAACAAATCAGATTTAAACATTACGAGCCTCACCTGGTCTGTGTGTTTTTAAAGAGTTTAGATCGAGTAGATTGAGCCCCTTTCACCTTCTAATGTCATCACCAAGTGTCTCTGGAGCTGTTTGGGAGAAATACACTTTATTATAAAATCCTGGACATAAAATGTTCACTGATATTGACAATTATTATATTTCATTATTGTTATATTTTATAATTTTTTATTTAAATTAATTTTTAATAAATTTTTTATATACATTGTTTTTTTTATTATATTACAAATCATTGGTTTAACTTTAGTTTGGGATTTTTATTAAACAGTCAATTATGTAAAGCATTTGTGATCTACATATGTTATTTGTGCGGCTGCTTTGGCTCCGCCCCAAACAAAATAAACTGCTGCTCTGTGATTGGTTCAGTCATCTGTAAAAACAAATTAAACGAGATGGATTACTGAAGAGTTCACGAAATGACAAAAATCACGAGAATTCATCTTAGCATAAACTCTACAAATAATAAAAGAATAAAAAAAATAATTTTTTTAAAGTAAAAGTTAAAGTAAAAATTCATGAATTAGAACAAATAAAAAGTAAAATGTAATAAAGATAAAACGTAATAAAGGTAAAAAGTAACAAAGATAAAATAAAGATAAAAAGTAATAGATAATAAAAATAATGATAAAATAAGTAAAATATATCAAAATAATAAAATAAATAAATAAAACAATAAAAGACAACGAGGACAGCGAAACAACTCATGCTGTGTTAAAACCAGAGAATAAAATCTTAAAATATTTCACTGTGTGTTTGCAATAAATGCACATAAATAAATAGATAAATGTGCGTTTATAGATGTGTCTGAGGGGAACGGGCGCCGCGTGGAGCCCCGTCTGGCCGAGCTCCGTCATTACATCCAGAGGGAGACGGACGCGCTGACTCTGGCCAAAGACGTGGTCAAACAGCTGCAGGGCATCGCGTCGCTTGACCACACGGCACGCCACGAGGTACTTTACACCTCCCCTTTTTAAGGTACTTTACTTGTGTACATTTCACAGTAGGTACTTCTTTTACTTCACAGCATTTGAGAGTCCGTACTTTCCACTCGGCTACAAACCGACTGACTCAAACTACTTTTTACTCTTTTAATAGTTGTAACTTCGTGTACTTCATTACTTTTACTTGAGTTTATTTTTGTACTAATTTGATGCAGACAGCACACAGCGGACTCTTTTTCACGTTAAGAGCTGCTTTTACTATTCATAATATGACTCTGAATGTTCAGAGGGCGTTTTTTAACCTCGTGTTCAGTCTGACTTGGTGCGTTTCATGGTGTTCTTCCTCAGGCGGAGAGTCGGCTGCAGGAGTCGTCTCAGAAACTGGATTTGCTGCGTTTGTCGTTGGAGAAATATCTGAAAGAAAACGACTCTTTGGACAAAACTGGAAATGAAAAAGAACCTGAACCTCTGCTTTCCACGTCCTCGTCCAACCACTCCATCAGACCCGCCTCGCTCACAGGTGAGAGTCTGGTCCTGGTTTAGGCTGGGTTTGTTCTGGGTTTAGACCTGGATTAGACCTGGTTTAGTCTGGGTTTAGTCCTGGTTTAGTCTGGGTTTAGACATGGTTGGGACCTAGTTTAGACCTTGTTTGGACCTTGTTTGGACCTGGTTCAGTTCTGGTTTGGACTGTTTACTCATATTATTCTTTCCTTTCATTTTATAAACTATGGATTATTGAAATATTGATTTAGATTTACATTTTATACTTGACTCTGTTTATCCAGGCTTGGGACCGACTCCTAAAACACACTTCAAACTGAAGCTCTGACTAAAGCGTCATGGTTTCGTCCTCAGACGTGAGCTGAGCATACGCTCACCATAATCCCAGTGTAATCTGTGTTTTTGGAGAGTTCAGACAAAACAGAATCAGACAGAAATGTTACGCAACGGGAACAAATCTGGAGGCTCGTAGTCAACGACGACGATAATAATAATCATTTACAAAAAGAAACGCTTTGGAGCTTCTCTGACCTCTACATCGGCCTCTAATCCATCCATTTTTGGTCGTGATCTCATGCTGAACCAGGATTAAACCAGGATTGACCAGGGCTAAACTAGGACTTTGCCAGGACCAACTGGGTTAAACCAGCACCTTACAAGGACCACCGGGGCTGAACCAGGACTTTACAAGGACCACCAGGGCTGAACCAGGACTTTACAAGGACCACCAGGGATGAAACCAGATCTACGAGTGGTTGTATTTGACAAAAACGAATTATTAATAACATTTGTCTCTGTCCAGGTAAACTCGAGGTCACGCTGCTCGGATGTGAGGATTTACCGGAGCCCGCCTTAAATCCCCTTCAGCAAACGAGTCCCCAAAATGGAGAGAGCGACGTCCAAACCGGTCAGTGCCAATTACGGGGCCTATGATCCGGCGACACAGTTGCATATTTACATTTCACGTTTCACTTCGGCGTGTCAGGGTTATTCGGTTTATCGATAAACGGGATTATTCAGGTCACAACGTTAAAAATCGTGACTGTTTTAGGTGTACGTTTTAATTGAAACAATTTAATTTTTTAAAAAAAAATTTTTTTAACTTTACTTTTGCATTCAGAAAGTTACAAATATATTGTGATAAACTGTTCAGGAGAAAATAATCCAACCCAAAGCGACTGTTTTACTTTTACTGACACATTTACATTTTGATAATTTAATTAGTCAGATAAAGCAATAATCAGATCTGACTCTTGGTGTGTGTTCACGCCATAAAAACATCTGAAAGCAAAGTACAGTTAATTTTAAAATAACTCTTTCAATCTTTCCCTTGTCAAAACCTGGGCAGGTGTGAATAATCAGAAATAAATCCGATTTAAAAAAAATCGGATTAAAGGAAATCAGATTAAAAGAAATCCGATTAAAAGAGTTCAGATTATTTGCGAAATGTGTTCTTTATCAGTTCAACCGTGCTTTTGGATTTGAAACATGGAGGTTGTATGTGGAGGTTAAAGTTGACACCACGGATGAGGGTTCCCTAAGAGTGGTTTACAACCAGGTCCAGGACACAAACCACTGCTCATGCTTAGGGATGTCAAGATTATTCGGTTAACTAATTATATCTGACCATTTTAGAGCCAAACTGTAGTCTTTTTAATTCAATTTATTTGTCACATTAACTTTATTTTATCATTTAGAAAGTTTTAAATCATAAAATCGTTCACAAACACGAGGAATAATAATGTGTAAGAGACAACGGGAATGAAAGTAAATGAAAGATTTCACTGTTGTTTAGTCTCAGTAATCATGAACAATCATTAAATCATGCTGTTTTTTTAATCGTAGCACTAAAATTTGACACGGTGACGGCCCCATTCATGCTTTATCACGGCTGTTAAATGTTAATTATTATAAAGTGTTACCCAAAATTCCTGCTGCCTGTATCGGTCGTTTTCAGACAGTCGAATGGGTTTATTGTCCTCTTGAATGGGGCAGTTCCACAGTAAAACCCTTTTAAAACACTGAAATCATATGAACAAACATAAATGATACAAATGTGTTTCTCATCCCAGCACTGTCCGCCCCAGCCCCAGAGGTGAGCGCGGCGCTGCGTCTGGACGGCAGAGTGGTCGGCCGGACCGGGTGGGCCTCGGTCGGGAAGCTGACCTGGGACCAGAGCTTCTGTCTGCAACTGCAGCGGGTGAGAACCAATGAAGAGCGCAGTGTCGCTGATAAAAGGAATAAAAGGAATAAATAACGACTATTCACACACAAAAATCACAGTTAATGCTTCCATTTTAAAGACCAAGCATGAAAATTAACGTGTGACTAGTTTAAAACACATTTATACTGGTGTTTCATGTTTTATTGCCTCAAATATTTGGGAAAACAAGAAGATATGTAAATACAGCCTTGTTTTCTGAGCATTTAGAACGCCACGGTTGCAACTGGCCAGAAGGGGGCACAGCGAGTCCCTTTCGTAGTTGTATTTTGCTAAGTGTCGGCATTATTTGGAGTTTATAGACTCTAAAACACAAACAAAGGCATTTTATAAAAAAGACAGTGGCATTATTCAAGTCAAAACGTAAAAAAATAATAAACCAGTTCTAATTTTCATCACTTTATTTGTGAATACGCTCCGACTTGAAGGCTTCAGTCGCCATGTTTCAGCCTTTATTTGGTCAATAATGTATTAAAAAAGTGTCAGTGTACAATAGAAGTCACTGTTTTTGTTGTTGCTGTTGTGTTTTAGTCCCGCGAGCTGGAGGTGGGCGTGTTCCGCCGGGAGCCTCGGGCCATGTGCGCGGTGACGTTTTTGCGCTTGGAGGAGACGATGGAGAAACGGCAGCCGCAGACTCTGGCCCTGGAGCCTCAGGGACGGCTCCGTGTCCAGGGGGTGGACAGGGGGGGGGGGGGGGGGGGGGGGGGGGGGGGGGGGGGGGGCTGTCTATGGTGGTACTTCATACTTCACGCGCTGCAGTCGTCGTCATTTATGCTCGTGAAAGTCCGTCAGTCCAAAAGGGATAATGTGCGGAAACAGTTTAGATGATGATTTAAAGTTTTTTTTTAGTTGTACTTTTTATTGACTTGTACTGCCTCTTCCTGCTTGTTTCCATGGAAATACTGTTTATTTGGCTACAATATTCCCAATAAAACATATCAATCTTCAATGTTCAAAATTTGAAACGGAGACGGAACAAGACCGGAAGAGAACAAAAAAAATAAAAAATGAATAGATTAAAATGAATAAAAAGATAAGGCTCTAAACAAACAATTACAATCCCAACATTAGAAATAATCAGTGGTTAAAAAAAAGCGTATACAGTGTACTCAGATTTACTGTTAGTTTGGTTCTGTTATTAACAAAAACAAAAGTAAAAACGTCTGTGTAATTGTTCCAGCTTCATTTCGTGGACACGATTGTTGAGCGACAGCCAAAGCTGAGGAGACAGCGCTGCATCTTCACAAAAGAACGAGGTACGAGACCAAACACATGAGTGAGAAAGAACCAGCGTCACGCCCCGTTTTTAGTCCAGATAAGTACATTCGGTTATTGTTTTGACCAAAGTGAAGAAGTACTGCTGCAGGTGATGGTCTGTCAGTATTTAAACCCGACTGATGCAGTGAGCGGCTTCTCACTTCTGAAACGACCATGTGGAAAGACGACTCCCGTGGTCATGGAGAAGATGTCAGCCAACACTGGATGGAAATAAATCTTTTAATAATGCAGAAGCTTATCGAAACTCAGCCACAGTTAGAGTCCATATGACTCTTTTTTTCTAATTATGACGTTGTTTGGCGAGTTTGTCCCAGTGGTAAATTATCACAGTTTTACATCAGTCAAATCTCAGTTTGTCAAGAAAATGTGATGAATTAAAGTGGAAAATTACTGGAAGTAGTGCTGAGTTCTACATCAGGATCCCACTTTGATGTCATCAAAAAGCGCCAGTCCATCAAAAATGCAGAGAAACTTTGCGACTGACACCTTTCATGACAGTTTAAACAGTCATTTAACAAAATAAACATGTTTTCAGGTGTATTTATTTGTCAACTCGTATCTACTGTATGAGTTAAATGGACTTAAGCCAGGGGTCGACAACTCTCTGCTCCGAAGCCGCATGCGGCTCTTTAGCGCCCTCCAGGTGGCTCCCTGGAGCTTTTTCAAAAATGTTTGATAATAGAAATAAATGGGGGGATATATTTGTTGTTTTAATATGGTTTGTGTAGGAGGACAAACATGACTCAAACATTCTTGACGTTTTCCAATGTTATAAAAAATTTTTTATAATAAATATTAAATTTCAACATTTGCGTGGAAAACCGTCCACAGATGGTGAATACAAGAAGGATTCTGATTTCTTAATTGAATTTCTATATTTACATCAATGCAACAAAACATAATACATTAACATTGTAATGAATGTTAGACTTAAAGCACCAAATATTGTACAGCAGAGTAGTCACGTGGTGCGAAAATACACATTTAATCAGGAGTGCTCATTATGTATTTGTAGCCTTGTCATTTTGATAGTAGGCTAATATAGCCAATATACACTTACAGCCTGTGTTCCCTTCATATGAGGCTTATATAAGGCTTTTATTTTTTGCAGCTCCAGACAGATCTGTTTTTTGTCTTTTTTGTCTGAAATGGCTCTTTGAACATTTAAGGTTGCCGACCCATGGAATAGGCTCTTGTTTACAGTCTGGTTGCTAGGTAACAGTCGTGTCTCTACCTATGTCATATTTACTGGACACGTCAAACCAGGAAATTATAAACGTCACCGAAATTGGAGAAAACCCTACCAAATATTTTGTAAAATCTGAAATATAATCATGTTCTCTTTGTCTTATTGAAAAGTGGTCTAACGTGACACATGGACTTTAACCTGAGCTGTATTTAAAGCTAAAGGAGCTCCAAACAAATATTAGAGCGTTTGACTTTATTCTGTGGCGACTTTTGTTTTGGCCAGGCAGCAGGGAGTTTGGTGACCCTGAACAAGAGTTTGGCCAATTATTTAGGCGAATTATTTATTCTGGACAGATGTTGACTTGGGTGAATGTTGGGTATGAGTTTTAAGAGCTCCCCAGATCGAGTTAATGGCGTTTGCATCAGTTGTTGAGGCAGATTCTTTCTCTCGTTGCTCTGGTCTTGGGACTCATGGTTGGGGCCCTAAACAGGAGGATCGTGGTAATTGCCTGAAAGAAATCCACGTTGGACAGTTCCATGTAGCGACCACCGAAGACGGAGAACACCACTTGACGAGGGCAAAACCAAGACAAAAACCAGGACCACCTCAGAATTAGGACTAAAACTAGAACTAAACCTGCAGCTAAACATGGGACAAGGCCAAGGTTAAACCAGGACTAAAACTGGACCAAATCAAGTCTACATCAAAATTAAACTTGGGCCCAAACAAGCACAAGTGTGGTCGCGGCCTAAAACATCTCTGACAGAAGATACCAAGTGATTAACTGCATCTTCGTCATCAATCTTCTCATTGTCCTTGATTCGTAGGTTAACTTTGCGAGTAACTACGCCCCCCGCAGGCCAGCACGACTGCGCACTTCACTCGTCGAATTCACTTTGCGCTTTTGACTCTTCAGGTAAAAACTTCCTGCGAGCGGCTCAGATGAACATGAACTTTGCCACGTGGGGCCACCTCATGATGAGCATCCTGCCTCGCTACGGCTCCTTCTCCAGCTTTGGCTCGTCTTTTCGCGCTCCTCCGGAATTCTTCACGAGCACCGCCGCCGACCACCGCAACGCCGCCGAGACGCCGCTGCCCCGGAGCCACAGCACACTGCCAAAGTGAGTACGGTCATGTTCTCACACTGTTCCTCGTCACAGCTTTCAGTTTGATGAATCCTGGTTAGAAAGTCCTCTCCCTCAGAGCCTCAAGAACACTCGTCTTTAATCTCCTCCGTAACTGACTTCTCCATCTGTGACATCACTCTGAGAATCTTCTGCTGTTTTTTTAACTCCATAAATCATCTCCAAACTCGTTCTGTTAATTTCTGACATCAAATCACGTTTATTACAACTGCGTAGCTTCATCAGGCACGTTTGGAATGGTTTTGTGTGTATTTCCCTCTGCAGCCAGTAGATGGAGCCAAAGCTCTGGCGTCTCCCAAGGCTGTGAAAAAGTTGTACTGTGTTTCGTAAATGTATTCTAAATCTGGAATACCAAACTAAAGGTGCTCTAGATCATGTTTTAAAGGCCGATAACGACACAAATAATGCAGAATATTTGTCCTTTAAGCTGAGGGCCTTTTTGTTCCTAAAACGACAGACCAAAATGAGGCCGAACTCAAACTGAAGCTGTTTGGAGTCCAAACAAATGTCTGGACTCTTTGTGAAGCTGAGACTTTGTGTAGTTTTGGGTTCTGATTTACTCTAATTATAAGTGAAACGAGCTCTACACTGAGGACACTGAAGACTGTAAATATTAAAGGACTAAAGCTGGTGTTGGAGGATGTTCTGACTGACTGACGGACAAGTTTTGGCATTTGTTGGGTTAATTACACTAAAAATGAGATTCAGGGACTTTTAATAAAGCCAAAAAAGCCAGACGGAATCCATATAAAAGTCCTATTAATTGTTTTGTTTTTTTAATTTAAGGTTGAATTTTTTTATTTGTGGCTTTGGAGAACAAACTGACTCTAATTCATCTCGAATCGTGGATTTGACTGGAAATAAGAGCGTTTAACACATCTAGGAGCTTAAGAGTTCCATTTTATCAGATGATGGACGAAAAGGAATAAAGAATAAAATAAAGAAAAATTAAATAAATCTGACAGTCCACCGTCTCTTATGAGGCTTTTAATCACAAAAGTGCAGAAATATCACCTTGTTTTAATGTTTGCAACATAACTTTTTAAATTTGTATTACTAATCAGCTCTTTTTCTTGCATTTTGACTATAAACGATAAACGTAATATTCAGATTTTACTTATCTTTTCAACCAAAATCACGAAATTATCCACATTTCTTTAGATGTAGATGAACAGAAAACTCACATCTCTGGATTTATTTATCATGAGTGTAACTGTCGTGGCTGTGGACGTCGTCGTGAGCAGTTTGACCTCTAAACCGGACTCTTCACTTTAACCGTTGAAAATACCTGAATCCGAAAGTGTTTATTTCCCGTTCAGTGTCGTCGACAGCAATCCGCCGATCATCAACCTGAGCATCTCGGACACGCCTCCTCTTTCCAACGGCGTGGACAGAGAATCCTCGTCCGGCTCTGAGCTGCAGGAAAACACGGTACGACACTTTTCAAATAATTAAATATATTTGACCAATTAGGTTTGATTGAGATAGTAGCTATTGTATGCTGGTGTTTTTTTGAGTCGTGGTACAAAAACGAGTTGATCCGAGCAGTAAATGGTGTAAATCCCACAATATTCTTTTATTTGACAGAGAGCGAGTTAGGCATTTGTTCAACATTTACATTGCTTTAGCGTTAGCGTTTTGTTTACATTACACGAGTTAAAGTGCCCCCTACAGGTCAGACAACTCATTGAACTAAAACGCAGTTAAGTTTTATATATAAAAAAATTAGCTACATTTTATCACAGAATAGCAAATTTTTTACGTTTATAATTTCCCTTCCTGTTCGTAATTGATGACATCACACTAGGAAATTACCCAGCAACCACTGGGCAAAACACTCTACTCATCTAATGTCAGTTTTTTAGGTTTTTTTTTTAATATCACCTTTATTTTGTTGAATTTTAATTTAGAGCGTCAAAAAAGTTGTTTCTTTGTGTAAATTCTGCATAAACTTTCACTTGAATGAGTTTACTTAGTGTGATGTCACTTCCTGTCATTTTCTACAGATTTTTCAACGTTTTCTCCACAAATACCTACTTGATTGGTGTAAAACTTTCATTTATATGTACGACCGTTATAAACACACCAAATAAAGTCCAAATTAGAACATTGTAAAAACCTGTCATACGTCACTTTAATTTGCTCTGAACGCTTTTTCACACAAATGATGTATTTTTTACGTTTTTCTGTATTTGCAGTTGTCTCTGAGCGATTCAGATGGAAATGAAGTGCAGCCGAGCACCGATTTGAAGTAAAACCCGTTCAGAATGATGTAAGACACATTCAGTGTGTGTTGTCCGTAATCGTTGGTGTTGTTTGCAGGATGCGGAGAGAGGATTTCAGATACGTGTCGGTTCTGGGCAGAGGACACTTTGGAAAGGTGATTCCTCATGAGAAACACGTGAATCTGGTTAGTCTTTTGTCGTTTTCGTGCTGATGAGTCGCTGTGTGCAGGTTTTGTTGGCCGAATTTCATAAAAAGGGAAAACTTTACGCCATTAAAGCTTTGAAGAAGAAAGAAATTGTGTCGCGGGATGAAGTGGACAGGTCAGTGAGAAAGTACATTTGTTATCTGTTTTTTTTCCTTATACAAGTCTGTAAATATGAACGTTTGTGGGACATACACGCTCTCGTTCATCTGCTTCATTCTGGACCAATCATTCGGACTCAAAATAAAAACCTGTTGGTCCTGTGGTTGCAGCCTGATGAGTGAGAAGAGGATCTTTGAGATGATAAACGCGTCTCGACACCCGTTTCTGGTGAATCTGTTCGGCTGTTTCCAAACCGACGACCACGTCTGCTTCGTCATGGAGTATCTGCCCGGAGGAGACCTGATGATCCACATCCACACGGACCCCTTCACTGAGGAGCAGACCAGGTACTTATGAGACTTGTCGTTAGGCCTGGGTTAGGCGCCTGGTTAGGCTTGGTTTATCCTAGGTTAGCCTGGTTAGGCCTGGGTTTAGGCGGGTTAGGAGGTTGGCGTAGGTCTGGGTTAGAGCTGGTTTGGACCTGTTTGGATCTGGGCTTGGGTTAAAACGATGACACGATTGCTCAGATTGTTTATTTCACAGTACAAGGAACTACACGTTGTCCTGGAGTGAAATAAAGTATTGTGCGATGAAAGTACTATTGAAAGTACTATTACTTTTTGACGTTGCCGTACGTTTGGCAGGTTTTATTCGGCCTGTGTGGTGCTGGCGCTCGAGTTCCTCCACCAGAACAAAATCATCTACAGGTGAGTTGTGGCTCAAGCTGCCGCGTGGTCACGTGACTAAAGCGACCAATCACATGTGACCCGCAGAGACCTGAAACTGGACAACATCCTGTTGGACAGAGATGGATACGTCAAGATGACCGACTTTGGCCTCTGTAAAGAAGGTGAGGCGTGCACTGCAGAGTGGACGGTCCTGTGTGTGTGTGTGTGTGTGTGTGTGTGTGCACACACGCGTGTGTGTGTGTGTGTGTGTGTGTGTGCGTGAGTGAGTGTGTGTGTGTTTGTATGTGTTGTTTGTCCTTCAGAGCCTGGTTGAAACATTTCCTTAAAGACTAACATTGTGGTTTAGGGGGACACTACTTTACTTTACACACGAATAATGTCAAATAAGTTTAATTGATAAACATGTTATTGAAATCAGAATCAGAAAAAGGTTTATTGCCATTGTCAGTGGATAAAAACACACAAACTAAGAACTTTCTTCTGTGATGAAAAAATGATACGACATGAATAAAATAATTGGGTCCTAAATAAATACTAAATACTTTGACTGAATACATACACACACTTTACAGTTTAGTCAATGCTTGCACGCTGAAGGTCAGACCAGTGTGACAGACCGTGGCATCGGTTCTGTCGGCCTCTTGTGGTGATTGGTGATGTTTGCGTGCGCTGCCTCATGTTCTTTGGGAACATATGATGTATGAGTATTAATCAGAATATGTTTACACTGATTTTAATGACATTAGAAAGTTGAGTTTTTTAACCTGATTGTAAAAGAAAATCACATGAAAAGCTTTGACGTGTTGAAAGAATCTTTTTACTTTAAGAAACAGGACTTTTTTAGCTATTTATTAGTTATTATAATCAAGAAAGTAAACAAACGACCACCGTAACCCTCTGATTTCATTATTTGTTAAAGCTTATAAATTGAAGCTCTCAACGGGAATAATATCAAAATTATATAAGTGCATTAATGATTCAGGCTACTAATTATATTAAGATTAAATGGGAAAAAGAGGGTCATTTTGATTTGACTGATGAAGAATGGGAACATGTATAACTTCTCAGTGAACCTCAAAATCACATGTTCTGGAGGGAATTTTGTTTGACCTGGTGTTATGAAGAAACGTCACACATTTTCCAAAGTGCTCATTATTAATCACAAGGAAATACCGTAGGAGAGATTGTGGCACCAGGAGGCAAACCACTATCACCTGTTCTGGGACTGTCCTGTTGTTCAGAGACATTCCACTGAAATTAACAAAGCACTGCAGACAGTTTTTGACGTTTCCATCCCTCTGAACTTTAGAACTATGTTCTTGCCTCAAAACTCCTGCCGTAGACACAATACATGGATACCTTTGGAGTGTACCTTTGGCAGCAGGAACCGACGATCGGGACAGACATCAGGCAAATAGGAAAAATGACAATTGGACTTAATTTGGAAACGGACAAATTTATTAGACTTTGGACCAAATGAGACTCAGATTTTATTATGCCGTGATTTTGTTTGTATTTTTGTTTTAGTTGACGTCTGCTTGTGTGTTGTTTTTGTTTAAAAAAAACAACAACAAAAAAACTCTCTGCTGCTTTTTTGTTTTGTTCTGTTTATTTGATTATAAAGATTGAAAAAAGAAGGGGAAAAAAGACAGAAAGTTGAGTTTTCCTTGTTACTCAGCTCCAGAGCCCGTGTCGACTTTGGCTAATCATCTTTTCTCTTTAGGAGATTTTCATGTTTAGTTCCTTTTTGTCTTTGCTCTTTCATTTTTTTAAATTAAGGATGCACTACAAACAGTTTTTGACATTGCCATTCCACTTGATTTTGAAACTATGTACTTGGGCCTGAGGACTCCTGCCATGGACACAATAAACAGTTACCTCTGGAACATACTCTTGGCAGCGGCGAAAAAGGCCATCACAAAAAAAAGTGGATGACACAAATTACACCGACGATCAGGGACTGGACAGACATTATTTTGGACATTCGTAAATTTGAAAGGATCACATTCGGAATTAGTTTGAAAATGGACAAATTCGACGGACTATGACCTAACTGGGCCGTTTTCTTTGGGTTCTGTGTATCATGATTTGCTTTTTTTAAAATCTTTTTTGCTCTGTTTTTGGTGGATGTCTGCTTGGTTTAAGTCTTTTCTCTCTGGTCTTGTTCTCGTTCTTTGTGTTTGTTTTTATGTTTATAAATACAAAAATTTAAAAAGGAAAAGAAAATGGCGTCGCTGTTGTGTTGGCTGCGCTCGTCTTGACCGTCGTGTAAATGTGTCTGTGTGTTTGAGGCATGGGCCACGGCGACCGCACCTCGACCTTCTGCGGCACCCCCGAGTTCTTGGCCCCGGAGGTTCTGACGGACGATAATTACACCCGCGCCGTGGACTGGTGGGGCCTCGGCGTGCTCATATTCGAGATGCTCGTGGGCGAAGTGAGCGCCGCTTCCTTTCCTCCGGCTGTGTGTTGTGGCCGCGTTGACGTCGAAGCTCTAATGCGCGCTTTATGTATTTCCAGTCTCCGTTCCCCGGCGAGGACGAGGAGGAGGTGTTCGACAGTATCGTGAACGACGACATCCAGTATCCGGCTTGCATCCCCCCGACTGCCGTGGCCACACTGCAAAAGGTGACGCGCCGTTTCCTCGTGCTATTTACACACTTTATTTACACGTCGCTCTGTGTTGCAGCTGCTGAAGCGAAACCCTTTAAAACGACTCGGCTCTGGAGAAAGAGACGCCAACGAGATTAAGGGAGAGAAGTTCTTTGAGGTGAATACAAGATCTGTATTCTGCACAACATGCTCAGTTGGGGCTTAATGTCTCCTCTGCACATGCTCAGTCACAGGTTTCTTCAGGTGGTTTAAGTTTGTCCTCAGAGCACATGTGCAGAGCTTCTAACACAAGCTGCTGTCCGCTCTGGTTCTAAAAGCTCATCTTAGAGGGCGGAGGCATGAACGAGCCTCTGAACGCTCACAGACTGAGCAGCTGCAGGAGAAGAAGAACCAAGCTTCCTGCAGTACTGCTCAGCGGCCTGTAGAAGGCTTCAGCAGCAGAAGTGAGGGGAAAATCACTGCTTTCCTTGATTGCCCTGATGACACGCCACAGCTAACTAACACTCAGTCCCCATATTTCAACCTTTTATTTGTTGATAACGTATTTAAAAAGTCTCAGTGTACAGTAGAAATAATAATTTGACCGGTGGACTTCTAAGGTTGTAGGGTTGGTTGCAGTAACACGATGGTACTAACACGTGCCCCGTTCCAGAGTATAGACTGGGACGCGCTGCTGCTGAAGACGCTGGCTCCTCCGTTCCTGCCGGTGATAAAGGCATCGCTGGACGTGAGTAACTTCGACAGTGACTTCACGGCTCTGAGGCCCGAGCTGTCGCCGCCGTCGTCGCCCTCGGCTCTGACGCAGGAGCAGCAAGACGCCTTCAAGGACTTCGACTTCTGCGCGCTGCACGGATGAAACGCACACTGAACAGGGGTATTAACAGGGAGATGAAGGGTAAAAGGGTAAGGGTCCTGTATTATGCTAAATATGCTTATTTGAAAACATCATCCAAGCATTCAAAATCCACTGAATGGAGGCAAAAGAGAAGTAGCGCATAAAACGTTTTATACCACGGTAATTCCAATGCTAACTGCTGTGTGCTACTTTTATATTCATGAGTCTGAAGTGACGTCACACGCTCGTTCCTACTGCCATCTTGAGGACGAAACCTGCATGCTCACTGTGGGATTCTTTCTCTTCTGTCACGTCCCCAAAGACCCCATTTGTCCACAAATGTGTGACTGTGGTCAGGAGAGACCAGCGGACTTGCAGAGATCACTCCAGACTGAGCTGTTTGTTTCAGCTCGTTAGCAGCTAATGCTAATACTTGTGGCTATGCTAATAAATGTTAGCCTACTCGCAGACAGTTTTAATGAGCCTCATTTCCAACTGTCTGAGTGTTATATTTTAGGATCAGACACAAAGTCCATGCTCTTGAAAGCTTTGAGGGCGTGTCCGGTGCTGAGGGCATGTGGATGAGGAAGAGCAGATGGAAATGTCCAGAACTTCTGTCTTCTTCAAGCATCAACCCTTTTACTTTTCAGTTTAATGATCTGTTTCTAACAGCGAGAGACAGAAGCACGTGTGACGTCTTCAAAATGGCGGCAACAACAAATAAGTCACTGAAAAACCATGAATAAAACACAAATGGTTCCGACAACGGTGAAATCACATGCTACGGCTGCGTCCGAACATTCACACTGGTCCCCCCTCGTCCCTCAATCCCTACGGAGTCCTGCTTTTATTGATTTCAGAGAAGACGTCGAGCTTTGTGTCAAATGAGCGTAAAACATCACAATGAAACTGCAAAATACAGGACTTTTACTGGTTCAGGGTGAACAGGGTGTGAACATACAGCTGGACACGTGGCTTTAGCAGGGTTTGGAAAACGGCCACAAATGGACGGGTTTGGACTGGATTAGAAGTGGGTTTCGTCCCTCAGACTGTCTTTCAAAGCGTCGCTCTTCAAACGTCGCTCGCTTCGTGGCCTTCGCTTCCTTTTTTGAGTTTCAAAAACGACTGTAGCTTTTCCTATGCACCACTGTGACGGACACGCACTGCCTCGGACCAAAGCCACACGCGCTGCGAAAAGGAACGACTGAACGTGTTCAAACGACCGGGTTTCACAAGGTCGGTTTGGGTTCTGAGCAGTTTTGACCCATTCAACTTAAGTATCGATAACGGTTTACGATGAGGCAGGGACACAAAGCATTTATACACGTTGCTTCATCATTAACGCATCATTAACACGTGTTTCATAATCATTTACAGATCAGGAGCAAAAAAAATAACTCATTAACTATACGGCATCTCTATTTTTTGTTTGTTTTTTGAACCCGTTTTTTTTAGAAAACAAGGCAAAACGAAGGCAATAAAACATCCAAATAAAAATGTTTTGGACCAAATGTTTATTTTGAGGTTTTTTGTGACTTCATATTCTCTTCTTTTTTTTAAAATGTCTTTCTTTCTTTCTTTTCTAAATTTATTATCTCTGGTTTAGTTATTGTTGATTAAAGTTTAAAATGTTCTAAATAAAACATTTTATGATTTGTTTTTGTTACCCTTTCATCAATATAGTTTATTTTTCCCTCAATTATTATATAATTTTTTTGTCAATGATCAGTAAACATTTATAAATGCTTTGTGTGTGTATATGTGTATGTGTGTGTGTGTGTGTGTGTGTGTGTGTGTATATATATATATATATATATATATATATATATATTACACACACACACACACACAATGAATTATACAGTGTTACCTAATTATATTGTAATGTGTTCAAATGAAATATTTATGACAGATTTGAAAATGGTTTTGTAACGACCCAAAGTGCTTCACTCAAAGAGATTCAAGCACATTTGACTTTGAACGCGTGGGCCGAAATCTAAGATAAAGTTAAGATCACCTTTATTTGTCCCACAATGGGGAAATTTCACTGTTGCAACAAAGATTAGGTACAGAAACAGATTAGGCACAGAAGTATAATAATAAAAACAGATAACTTAGAAAAAAGAAAACTCTTATAATCTTGATAATTACAACACACACTATTTACCGCTGTCATATGGACAGAAAATATTGCACCACCTGTTTAGTTTTGTAAGATTTTACCAGACGAAACAGTCTTTGGTAAAGATGTAATCCTTTAGTCCTTTAGTCGATTCGGCCAATGGGTTCATTTTTATTTGTCCACTAGTTAATTTATTTGGAGTAAAAGGGTGAATCATGAGTTTAATCTAATTTATATCTCTTAACAGATATACACAATAATACTTTTGTGTATAAATAGTTGCTTTTCTGTCTCTTGCGGAATAAAGCAGCAGATTAACCAAGATCAAATGGAGAATTGCCCCAGAGCGCCCCCTGTGTCTGTGTGAGGAAGTGCATCCCCTGTCCTTAGACTTTCTTCTGCAGGAAAAAACTTGAGGAGAACCGGGACTACACCGGGGACTGAACCGGTGACTGAACCAGGACTAGACAATTCAATTTATTTTTGTAACGCCCAAAATCACACCAGTAGTTGCCTCGAAGGGCTACAGTGGAAAAAAACCAGAATAAAAACAGAATAAACAATGTTCATAGGGAGTTGGTAATGTCCCAGCATCCTGTATCTGTCCCAGCATCCCGGTCTAACCAGGGCTAGACCAGGACTGAACTAGGACTAAAACGCTGCAGATTGTCCAGGACTGTGGAAACGAATGACTTGCCTTGAAAATCCAAAATCATATCTGTTTAACACAGATCGAGATCTGGTCACTGTTTTCATCATGATTGACAGGTGGATTAGCCAATCGGGGACAATTTCGTTTTTTTCTTCTAAAAGTCTTCAAGGAATTTGACTTGGGAATGGACTGTTTTTACACATTCTAAGTGAACACACGGCTCTCGTTTCACTTCAGTGACTCCTTTTCGCAGTGTAATGGTAATTTTTTTCACCATGACTGTCATTTACGTGGAAAAGCTAAGGAATTACGCAACATTAAAGTGAAGTTGAACATTTTAAAATCGGATTCGAACGCTCTTTTCACATCTCTTCAGTCGTAACCTTTGCTTTTCCACCCGTTTCGAGAATCCTCACGTTATTTGATCAATTTTGTCCCTTTTTTGTAGTATATACATCGTCGTTGGCTTGTAGCGGCGCTCACATTTCACTAAATGCATGTGCAACCTGTGAAGCTAAATATTCTATTAATATTCCCACATTTAGCTTGAATAGAAAAAGCCATAGCAAATATATAGACGTCACTGAATAAATTATATATATATATATATATATATATATATATATATATATATATATATATATATATATATATATATATATATATATATATATATATATATATATATAAAATATGAAAATAGCCATATTGATAGCCAGAGAAAAGTGTATGTATTTTGAACTAGGAGATACTATTCTGTGATAAAAAGATGTATAGTTATTAATGTGCAATAAATATAACGTAGCTTAGTTCACCCAAAGAAAAACAACGCATCGCATCGTCTTCCATGAATTAGCAAAAAGTGCTCATCGGTTTGCGGAAAATTAGTTATCGAATAAATATTAGAAATGTGTTTCGTCACGTTTGTTTCAGAGTGAGAAAGCTCAAGAAACGCAGATGAAAGTTAAAGCAAAGGTCCCGAAATGGCCAAAGGTGGACATGATTTGTTTTCCGTTTTTTTTTGCGAAGGGTCGAGAACGGCAACGTTGTTGTCAGATCTCCCACGTTACGGTCAGTGACAGAAGAAGTACTCAAGTAAAAGTAGCGCATATAAAAAAAATTTAAAAAATAAACGTACGTAAAAGTTTTTAAGTTCCCGTTTTACTTTTTAACGTACATTTTTAAGTCTTTCGCACAGATTTTGGCAACCGTTAAAGCGTTAAATGTAGTCGTTTTGATGAAGAATAGCACCGATTTTTGGTCGACTTCGAATTGATTTCCAAATTTTTCTGGTGAATTTTATATTTCTATTTGCTCAAAACCTTTATGCAGAATGTCACCGCGAACGTGCTAAAATTGACACCTCAAACCAGGAGAAAAGCGCTCTCCAATGCGCTGAAGTAAAATTACCCACGGTAAAATGTACGCAAGTAAAAATTGTACCGTACTTTAACTTTAGTTTTTAGTTGCGTTCCACTGCTGGTTATGATGATTGCGAGGGGGAAAAAACCGAGACGATTTAGCGATTATTCACAATCAACCGAGACCAAATAACAGTGAAATCTTTAATAATCGAGCTTTTGTGAATCTCTGGCGCCAAACGACTGTCACAAAACAGCACCGGAAATGACACTGAATTAGTACTAAAATGACTCTGTTGTGATCTTCTTGATGCTTCCACTCGCTCTGAGATTCCAAACAGACGACGCCCGCGCGGCATGTTCTGTTGATGCTGCTTTTGTCGAAATGTCCTAAATCTACAAATGTAGCCGCACACGAATGTTTATGTCTATATTCATAATAATACATCACTGTGTTCTATGTACTCTGCAATAAAATATCATAATAAACACCTTTGTACAAGACTTGGGCTGAGTTTTCTTTTTCTCACACAGAGCTGGTTTAATCCTGTTTGTTCTTGGTTCTTAGGCATATTCAAAATTGTATACGCCTCATAAATTATATTGATCAACTCTTATTTTTTGTTTCAATGTTTTTTGGAATTATATTTTTTATTATATATACTTTATAAAGAATTGGCTTGAACAAAGAAAATATTCGTTGGCTCACAATATTCTTCTATTCCAGGGGTCGGCAACCTTAAATGTTCAAAGAGCCATTTCGGACAAAAAAGACAAAAAACAGATCTGTCTGGAGCTGCAAAAAATAAAAGCCTTATATAAAGGGAACACAGGCTGTAAGTGTATATTGGCTATATTAGCCTACTATCAAAATGACAAGGCTACAAATACATAATGAGCATTCCTGATTAAATGTGTATTTTCCCTGCAGCGCCCCCTGGAGAGATGACGCACCACGTGACTACTCTGCTATACGACATTTGAGGTGCTTTAAGTCTAACATTCATTACAATGTTAATGTATTATGTTTTGTTGCATTGATGAAAATATAGAAATTCAATTAAGAAATCAGAATCCTTCATGTATTCACCATCTGTGGACGGTTTTCCACGCTTTATTATCTCCCGGGTTACTACAAATCTAGCAGCAGTAGTGGAGTTTGGAGATGCAATCCACTTCTTAAATCTATCTTTGCACTCCTCTAATTTCTCGAAGTGCTGATATTGCACAATCCTTGAATCCTGTTGTTCTCATCAGCTATCTTTCATTCTGGTTTGTTTACAACAGCCACGTGCCCGGCACTGCGCCGCACTATCGTAAGTCTCGTCCACTGTCGTCTTCTGTTTGGTTTTCGTCCGACACGCGCTCTTCTGATGCTCGTTCACGAGGAGTGTGTGCGCGGCCAGTGCGCGGCCAGTGCGCGTACATGTTCGGCGTGACGTTAAAAATGTGATTTTTAAGGATTTTAGAAACGGCAAAAGAGTCTATTCTTCTATATTATGTTTAGACTAAAAAGAATTTAGCACTTTCGGTAATTTTACCGGCCGAACTGTTGAAATGGTCGGGCCTGGAGGCTGCAGTCCCGCGGAGCGGCCACTACTCAATTTGGATCGCGGACAGTTAATATAATACATCCATGGTCGCAGGCTAAGACGCAAATCTTCGTTGACAGAAATGTTGAAATTTTATATTTATTATAAACATTTTTATAACATTGGAAAATGTTAAGAATGTTTGGCATCATGTTTGTCCTACAGAAAGCATATTAAAAACAAATATATCCCATCATCTATTTCTATTTTCTTTTTTTATTTGGTTGCCTGCATTCTTCATTGACAGAAAAGCACAGAGTGAAATGGGGGATGAGAGAGAAGGGCAGACCCACAGCATATTGTCAGGGTTGGGTATTGAACTCACAACACTACGGCCCGCTGCACCTGGAGCCTGGCACACGTGCGCTGCGCCACAACCACTCGACCACCGGGCAGCACTTATTTAAATTTTCAGCCTTTTTTTTACAAATTAAGTATTTCCTGCGTTCCCCCACATCTCGGCACAATATGAACCAAGGAACAATAAATCAAATACAACCAATTTTACTCTCTTCTTGTTCCTATAATTTGTCAGTGTTTTTACCAGAACAGAAAAAAAATAAGTATTGTCCACAAACAAAACATTTCAGCAGTGTTGATACGGATTGAAATCAGTTATCCAAAAAAACTCTGTAGCCATTGATTTGTTTCTCCTTGAAGGCCACAGAAATCACATTTTTCAACAAATTATCAATTGTATGCGTGTGATGCTTATTTTTTTTAGGTCATACTTCTTGTGGGATTGGTCTATAGTTTGTCTTTTATGAGTTTAAAAGCCATAATTAATTTAAAAGGTAATATATTATTGTATACAGTTTAAAATGCAGTGAAGTACAATTACATGGAGTGTACTCAATCACATGCGTTTAGTTACTTTCCGGCCAAACCACAGATACTGGTCAAGACTTGGTTTAATAATTGATTATTAGTTATAGTCAGAGGTGGTCAAGTCTACCGGTACTCAAGTAAAAGTACAAAGGTGGTCCAAGAAGTTACTCGAGTAAGACTGAATAAGTATTTGGGGAAACTACTACGTGAGTAAGAGTAACTGTCCGGACAAAACATTTGATCTAAGCCAGATGACATTCTCCCACACAACATTCCAAATATGATTCATGACATGAAAGAAACAAATACCATCTCATGTTTTATGTATTTATTTCACTTTTGTACAACCATTTTTACACTTTTGCCATTGCATATTATGAAGGACATTCAAAAAGCATGTACCAACGTTTAACTGTACATTTTTACAGTCAAGTCACGAATTCCATGAAGAAAGGGTGGTTACTTTTGTCCACAAACCGATGTCGTGCCCTTGAGCCAGACACTGACGACTGAATCACTCTAGAAGTCTAACGCGCTATTTCAGTGTATTTATTAATTATTCAGTTCTATCTGTAATTATTAGATTTGCAAAGCACACAAAATCAATAATTTAGTTTTTTGAATGTATCATTTACAACGCCTCACGGCCGTAACGCTGCCCCACAGTCATGTTTTGGTTTTCAGTAAGTGCTTTTCAAAGATGTTTCCTGTATTTTACATGAAAAATGAGCACCAAGCCTAGATTTAAATTACTTTTGACGAGGTAAAGACTGTTTTACACGTTTGACCTCAATATGAGCTCGATCCGTGACTTCCTGCCAAGTTTGTAGCTTGAAATAAGAGCAGAAAATGTATGAATTGCGTGGGGACAAATTCTCACACCCCACATTTATTCATTTTTTTACATTTTGCACGATTCTAGGCCCTTTCCGACAGATTTATGCTTCGGAGAGACGTTTTCTCAAGAGTTCAAGCGTTACATCGGGAAAAAACGTGAGCAGTACATTATATTTTATTGACTTCAAAACAATAAAACCCAAGAAAGTACTCTAATCAACCAAAATATGGATCCAGATAAGTTAATTTATGAGACGCAGACAGTGTTATTGCAGGTGTGAGTTCTAAATCAACGTTTGAATGTGAATTTCAGCTTTTGTCGTCGTTAGCTCCGCGTAGATGTTAGCGACATTAGCATAACACTGCATTTGTACCATCAGAGAGAAGCCGCTTCCCAGACAGCAGTGGGCAGTAGAGCGCAACAAGAGAGAAAATAACACCAGTACTATCACTATTTTCACTGGTCGGGTGTAAAACTTAATCCAAACGCAGGCGCAGACTTATTGGATTGTCTGATTTGGATAAACCCAGGGTTCTCAAATCTAGCCCGAGTTTCCAAGTTGGAAGTCGGTAAATCCGACCTCCGCGAACAACCGGAACCCGACATCACGAGCAGCACAACTAATAAAATGTATTACTTTGCTTTTTTTTGCCTCATTTTTTGTGCGTGGAACTTTTGTTTCATTCAAATAAGCTTAAAACAATCAAACGGAAACCGGAAGTAGTTTCTCTGTTAGCCTGCTTGTTTGCTAACGGCAGCAGGTGATAAAGGACACTTCCACTCACTCCACAACAAGTAATTTCCTCAACGAACCGACACAGACACATTTTATTTAAAGGAGAGAAAGTGAGTTCAACTGTGTGAGCCCAAAGTCTGTGTCAGTGACTGTTGTTCATCTGGTTCACTACAACTACATAATTTTCTTGTTTTTAGACGTCGGGCACAAACTAAATATCAAGCGCGACCGTGTAAATATGGTGTAATCACCACTCGTTTGGAGTCTCCGTCGGCGGATTGCGCTCAATTGCAGTTGTTGAGTGACGGACAGACAGACGGACCGGCGGGGCGTTTCGTCCGTCGACTTCACTGCCGGCCCTCGTGGTTCTGCGTGGCCCGCTCCATCCGCCGGTACCAGTGCTTGACTTTGGTGTTGCTCATCATGTCGTCGAATGCCTGCAGCCCCTCCATCACCCGCAGCACGCCAAACACCGACTGAGCAGAGACTGAAAGTCAACTTCACGATCATCGATTCGCTTCAAACTTTGTACAGTCGACGTTGATAAAGAAAATATTATTGGAGTCAAACTTTAGTCTTATCTTTTTTAATATCTGAGATTTGGAGGATTAAAATGGGGTCGTGGTCCATTTTAGCCACAGACTTAGGACTGTTTGCTGTAGATTAGTATATGATTTCAACTACTTATACTTTTACACAATGCCACAAAGTCATTTCTAGACATTATAACTTCAGTCTGTAAAATATACTCACACTTTTTTTAGTTTTAATAAATGAACATAATTTGCATTTTCTTCCACCTCAAATCGTCCGCCTTGTGCCAAACCCGCCCCTGTTTTTCACATCAATCATGACGCACAAACAGCGCCACATCCTGAAAGAAGAAAGAGGCTCAAATCTCACCAGGTCCGCCAGGTTGGGACAGTCTCCGCCCATGAACTTGCGCTTTTTGCCGATGGCCAACACCCAGTCGTTCACCGCCTTGTACAGGTCCTGCCTCACGTCATCCTGGAGGTTGTGTCTGGAGAGCCAAACAAAGCCACACACGTCACCACAACTACAGCGACTACGGCTGGAAAAGGCGTCTCGCTTACAACTCCCCCTTACTTGCTCTTGAGCCGTTTGGAGATGATGAACATGGCCGCCGCACCCACGTACTTGGCGAAGAACCCCTCGAAGGAGCCGAACTTTCCCTCGCGCACGATGTAGTCGAAGGACGCCAGCGCCTCGTTGGTGGTCCGGTACACGTTGGGCGAGATCAGATGCACCAGCCAGTCGTCCGCCCACTGACGCCACTTCATCTCCTCCCTGCGGCGACAAGTGAGACTCAGCGCGATAAGTGGGGGCGTGGTTTCACCACCATTATAGACGTTACGGCAAGAACATCCTGCATTTTCTTCTTTTAATCACATAAACCAAACTTTCTGAACAGCACGATGAAAATAAAGCACTTAGTTTTTCTGTTTTGAGGAAAAGTCTGAGCAGAAAGGACTCATTTTGCTTCTAAAATCGTCATATTTCTTTTAATTGAGCTAAAAAAAAAGAGAGACCTAATTAAGTCAAAATTTTCAAATGTGTTATCGTGGCTCCTGCTGTCGCGATCAAACTGTGACACTGTGTTAATTAAAGCGCCCCCTACAGGTCGGACGACTCATTGAACTAAAATGCAGTTAAGATAAATATATTTAGAATTTTGCTAAAAATTATACTAATGTAATCCCAGAATAGCACATTTTTTTTTAGGTTTATAATTTCACTTTCTGTTTGTAATTGATGACATCGCAGTAGGAAATTACCCAGCAGACACTGGGCCAAAACTTATCTAATGTTTTTTATTTGACAAATATAAAAAAATGAGAGTAACTTTATTTTGTTGAATTCATGTTTAGAGAGTCAGAAAAATTGTTTCTTTGTGTAAATTCTGCATAAACTTTAACTGGAATGAGTGTCCCAGGTGTGATGTCACTTCCTGTCATTTTCTACAGATTTTTTCAACGTTTTCTCCACAAATACCAACTCGATTGGTGTAAAACTGTAATTTATATGTACAACAGGTGGAAATACACCAAATAGTCCAAATTAGAAAATTGTAAAAACCTGTCATAGGCACTTTAAACATATTCTGTTTTTACTGGAAGTTTGTTTAGCTGTTAAAAGACAGATTTATAATATTTAATTCTTACTGTGATACAGATTTTTTTATTCATTTGTAGCTAATTTATTTCTTGACCTCCATTTCTTCTGCTGGAGACTGTAATGAAGAGAATTTCCTCTTGATGAATTAAAGCACCCTCAATGTTCCTCTTCAGTTCAGATCAGTTAGAGGTTGTAGATTGGAGCCATCGAGGGAAATTATCTAAATTATAGAATTGTTTTAATGATTTGGGCAGCCGCTCTACCGATTATGTTGGAAATTAATGCGAAAGAGTAATTTTGATTTGACAGACGAAGAATGGGAATCTGGTTTTGGTTTTTGTATGTGCCGTGATTTTATTTCACTGATGTAAGGTTGACGTCGGCTTGTTTTGTTATTTTGGTCTTTTTTTCTCTCTGGTCATGGGGGGGTCATGACACTAAATGGTACAAGTGTTCTTTTACAGCAACATCACGAGTTCTGTGGTGTACAGAACGGCACTCGTAATGAGATTTAGACGGGCATGTTTCCATTTGTAGACACGGGCTAAAATTATAAGAAGAAGTCGACCGATGCGACAGGAGAGCGGTTCGGTGCGTTCTGGAGCTTTAAAGATCCGTTATTGTCACATCCTGAAAGACAAATCAAACGTCGGCGTTACTCACTTCTGCATGCCCTTCTCCGGGTACAGCTGCAGCGCCTCGGCTTCGCTCAGCATCAGCCAGTATTTGTTCATGTACTCCACCACTTCTTTGCCCCGGTCGTTTTTGGACTTCAGCTCCGGGTAGCAGCGAATGATCTCCGACATGGACTTGTCCCTGGCAAACACAAACGTCTGAGGGTCCAAACGCGGTCACAACGGGGGTCATTAAACACGGCCGGGCTCTTACTTGGAGACGAGGTGACTCTTGAGCGAGCTGATGATGACGGACGAGTCGTTCAACTGCTGCAATAAACCAAAACGGAGGACATTTTTTATGTTAGCGCTGCAGTCAATCCGGTTATTGCAGATTAATCACAATTCGAAATATAATTTAAAGTGACGTGTGTTTTATGTTGCACCTTAAGGCCGAGACAAGTTCCTACGTTTTTGAATTTTGTTCATTGACAATGGCAATAAACTCTTTCTGATTCTGAATGGTTTTGAACATTTTCTTCCCCCCCCCCCCCCCCTTATTTGGTGTATTTATACCTGTCGTACACATAAGTGATAGTTTTACACCAATCAAGCAGGTATTTGGGGGGGAAAAGTTGAAAAATCTGTGGGAAAAATGACAGGAAGTGACATCACACCCCTCACGCTCTAAACATTTATAAACACGTTTATGTCACTTCCTCGTTTGACATGTCCAGTAAATGTGATAGACAGAGGTAATTTCACAACTGTTACTTTGCAACAAGATTGTAAACAAGAGCCAAAATCCATTTAAATCATACAATAGCTATGATTTGACAAATAATTAAACCTGACGACACCTTTATTATGTTAAATGACTGTTTAAACTGTCATAAAAAGGTTGCATTTTTTGATGGAATGGCCCTTTTTGATGACATCACGGAGGGGTTCAGCTCTACTTCCGTTTTTTTTCAATTTTTATTTGTAAAACTTTCTTCACAAACTGCAACTTCACTGATGTAAAACGATGATAATTACTTACCACAGGGACAAACAACGTCATAATTAGAAAAAACACGTGAACCCGACATGTGGCCTTTAAAAAGTGCAGCTGAGCATTTGTCTGTATGAGTTCTGTAGGAGGATTTACCACCACAACATGGCTGCCAGAACTAGAGGTTAACATAGCGACGACATCTCTAAATAATGAATATGAGCTGTTTTTCCCCTCACCACGTCCTCGTCGACCATGAGGATGGGCACTTTTCTGTACGTGGACCACTTGATCTCCTTCCTCATGACGGGGTTCACCTCCACTATCTCGTACGGGAGCCCGTGGTAGTCCAGAAAGGCTCGCACTTTACTGCAGAACGGACAGGTCTTGTACTGGTACAGGACCAGCGTCACGGCGCCCCCTTCAGCCTGTACAGAGAGGAGTCGAGTCAGGCGTTCTTCGTCACGTCACGCGTGCACCAGAAATGCAATCGTTAATCCGATTTCGGGAGTTGTCAGGTCATTGAAATGCGAGCAATCTGATTTCTCTCTGACTAAAAGTTAAAGTTAAGGTAGTCATTGAACGTTTCTCTTCCAAATACAATTACTCTAAAAATCCACTATTACCAGGTGTTTTTGATGATCAGATTTCTTGTGCGTAAACTAAGAACACCTTATTACCCTAATTATTATAGACTCTAAAATACAAACAAACATTTTTTAACAAAGACAGCGACATAATTAAATTAAAAGAACAAACCATTTCAGACTTTGCTCATTAATGCATTTTATTCATAAATATTCTCCATCTATAAATATAATCGTGAGAACCAAACAATAATAATCGTGACAATTTTAGAAGCAAAATTAAGCGTTTTTAGTCCAATCTATCATCAAAAAATAGATCTAAATGTAAATAACTTTTTTAAACCTGGCTGTTTTTGTCACATTTAACTTTATGTCGTCTTTCGGAAAGTTCAGTTTGGTAAAGCTGGTCACAAACTTGAGGAACAGTCATATGTGTGGACCACTAGAATGAAAGAAAATTTAAGATTTCACGATTGTTAAAGTGCCTATAACAGGTTTTTACGATTTTCAAATTTGTACTTTATTTGGTGTATCTATACCTGTTGTACATATGAAATATAGTTTTACCCCAAGCAAACAGGTATTTGTGGCGAAAAGTTGAAAAATCTATCTAAAATAACAGCAAGTGACATCACAACAGCTACACTGATGTAGAATTTAAACTTTTTTTGACTCTCTTAACTTTAACTCAACCAAATATAAGTCGTTCTCATATGATTTTATTTGTCAGATAACATTTTTTGGTGACATTAGAAGAGTTTTGGCCCAGTGGTTGCTCGGTAATTTCCCAGTGTGATGTCATAAATTACCAAAGGAAGTAAAATTATCACCCTAAAAGAATTTGTATTCTGGGATGAAAGTTGTTCTAATTTTTAGCAAATTTTAAAATATATTTATCTTTACTGCATTTTAGTTCAACCTGTCAGAGGCACTTTAAGCAACAGCCTCAATAATCGTGAATAATGGTTAAATCGTGATGTTTTTATCCCTCACAATAATCGTAACATTAAACTTTGGTATCGTGAGTGAAAGTGCTGTAGTTTGTTGACCTGTGCAGACTTCTCCTGTGCAAAGTGCCGCTGTTGCCACTGCTTCACGGTGTGGTACAGACCCAGTCCTGCCCCGAGCAGAACGGCACCCAGCAGCCCGCCTCCCGTGGCCGCCGTGCGGGCAGAGAGAGCCAGCCCTGCCCGCGCCCTGGAGCTCCCGGTGGCGTAGGCCCGGTACCCCGACAGCATGGCACCGGTCCCGGCCCGGAGAGACAGCGGAGCGTCCAGGAAAGTGTAGCCGACCTTAGCCAACGCTCTGCCGCAGCGGGCCGCCATGATGCTTTACGTAAAGTCTCACCAAGTGTCGCGAGACAAGGCGAGACTATGTCTGTTGTAAACAAATCCCGGACCGGAGCTGGGTTCGGCTCATGGATCTATTATAATAACGGCTTTACAAATGAATCAAAATGCTAAAAATAAAATAAAGTTATTGAATTAGCTAAATATTTGAAAAAACCAAAAAGATAAATAAATAAATAATAAATAAACTAATAAACAAATAAATAAATAGAATATGTTATGCACTGTTCTGACATTTTTAGGTTTTGGACATCTTCCTTTGTAGACTTTAACTTGGAATATGCTCAAAATAAGTTTACATGGGTAACCATCTAAATATGCGAACATTCTGAAGGCGACAGCTACCAGAAGAGAGAGGTGAAGCAGCTTAAATTAGGCTAAAACCAGAGAGCTTCAAAGTTGAGTGGATGTAACGTGACATGAGTCTGGTGATGATGAAGTATCAACCAATACAGAGGAGCACCTCCTGGATTTTGTTGAGGAACCAAGGTGATTAAATGCTCAAAAACTATGATAGAGTTAGTTTCACCATCAACAACATCGAGTCTGGCTTTACTTCAAACCAGGGTCCAAACTTATTTCAGACGGCTGCATTTTGTAACATGTTCGGAGACAACATGACACAGTTTTGCTGAGCATCCACTGGTTTAAGAAGTATTAATATTAAGTCTGTATCAGAACAATGTGTTTGTTTTTTAGGTTATAATAGCACAAGCTTTCCAATTTGACAGTAAAAAGTTGGTTGTTTGTTGGTTGAAGTACAAGTAAAAGTACTGTATTTAAGTGATATTTCAGGTATCATACTTTACTTCAGTAGTTTTTGCATTGGATACTTTGTACTTTTACTTCAGCACATTTGAGAGCAGGATCTGTACTTTTTTGCTCCACTACATTCTTTTACTGGACTGAAGTATAAAGTACTTGTCTTATGTTTTTCTGCATTTCATTTATTATGACAACTTTCCTGAAAGTTTTGACTTCAAGTCTTTGAGCAAACATACATTTATCAATAAAAATGACCAGGAAAAATTAAGTTATTGATTCAGTCACTCGTTTTGACTCTTAAATAAGTTTAAAAACATGTGCGGATACTTCAATACTTTTGTGTAGATTATTTTATGTCGTACTTTTACTTAGTATTTTCTGCTCTTTTACTTCAATAACAAAATGGAATACTTCATCCACCACTGGCTTATGTCTCATGTAATTTTGATGTTATTTATTTATCCTTTTGACGTTTCATCTCGATTCCTCACCAGTTTTAATGACAATGCCAGTTTCTTTTATTGTTACGTATCGTTTTAATTTATAACCGAATCCGCGCCCGACGCGTTATTGGGGAACACGCCTCCCGCTCCCTCGGTTCGCACTTTGTGGTCGTAAATCTCGCCTTGTTTTCGTGTCCCTCGGCCCCGCGGAGCCTTTAAGACCCGCTTCGAAACGCTTCGTCTTCAGCCTCAGCAACAGAGACGCGGCGGCGGAGGAGGAGGCGAGATTCCCCCCGAACATCAGCAGCATCCATTACGGACAAATCGCACCGCATCTTCTTCCCCGCGCCGCGGATCCACTCTCCGTTCGCCGGGATGATACTGGCGGACAGCACGGTGTCTCTGCCGTGGACTGGTCCTGTCGCTCGGGCGTCTTTCCTGCCATTTTCCCGGGGATGTTAACCGGGGGAAGCGGCGTGACCCGGAGCGGGGCGATGGACGAGGCGACGCGGAGACAAATAAAAAATTGATTCGGCGTTAGCATCGCTAGCGTGCGAGCTAACTTCGGCTAGCCCCGTGTCGCGCGCCGTTTAACGAGACTTTTTTTGTTTTGTTACCGTTTATTTCTCGCGGTAAACGCATTTACGTGGACGAAACGACAGATTTGTGATGGTTTCGTGTGAGCGAGGGTGACAGAGGAGACGACGGGAGACGGTGTGTTTTTTGGGGAGGAAAATTAGCCGAGGACCCGGAGCGAGCGCGGAGGTTAACGGGGGATTTTGGGGGGGATGCTGTGGCCGGGAAAGAGGCGTACAATGTCGGCCTGAAACCACGAGAGGACGCCGCTCCAGGAAGGTCATGCGACTGGGAGAATGATCATGCTGGAAAAACAGGTGAGTGCAGCGGGGTCGTATGTAAATGTCCGCCGCTGGCTCATTTGAATTATGCTAATGAGGCGTGGTGCTCCGGCCCCAGACCGTGGGTGGCAGCGCCACGGACGAGAATAACAACCTAAAGAATAAAGAAAAACCCGGTTGAAATGGGCCTAAAAATGCCAAGGAAAAGCAGAGAGTGAGGGGAATGAACAGGGCTCAAACTGTGGCTTTAAATGTGCAGAGACCATGGGTAAAGTACGGAAAGGATGAACACCAGGGGATTTAAACTATTTTATTATTTTAATTTATTTATTATACTTTTTATATTTTTATTATTATTTTGTATTATTTGTTTTTATTTTTGTTATTGTTATTATTTTTAATTAGCTTTTTATTTTTTGTAGAAAATAATAAAATGTATTATAAAATACAAACTATCACAGGACATAAAATATTGCAATAAATAAAAAATAAGAAAGATGGGCTACAATCATAGTTACACCCAGTTATTACAATTTGGGTTGAAATAAGTAGTTGGTTGATTAATTGCAGCTGATTGATTATTGAAATGCTCGTTGACTGATTTAGTAGTGTAGACTCCAAAACATGCCATGAGCTGAGAAAAGAAGTATATGACTGAAATTGAGCCGTAATCCCCTGAAAATTACGTGGAAAATGTGTAACTTCAGTGTATTTGATGACAATAAATGGGATCTAGCTTCACTTCAGCTTCATCTGGGACAAATTGAGTAAAAATAAGACTAATTGTCAGACTAATCGATCAGCAAAATGATGGTTCGTTGCAGCCCTAATTAGGAATGCCAAACTATTGTGATACCGCATCGTCAGAAGTCACAATACACGAAATGATGAACCTTTTTCTGTATAAAATAATCTACTGTAAATGTTTTTATTGCACTGAAAACTTTGAAAAACCTGTGTCCTTGCTGTTGGCGAGCTTGCACGCCCATAAACCTGACTCGTACCCCTGCTTGTTTCCATTTTCCTGCTATAATATTCCACACGCTTTAATTTCATTATTTTGTGACAGAGGGAACTACATAGACCATGATCCTTTGCAGTTACTTGTATATCCTTTGCAGTTACTTGTATATCCTTTGCAGTTACTTGTATATCCTTTGCAGTTACTTGTATATCCTTTTGCTGTTACTTCTATATCTTAATTCTTTGGGCAGTAATGTTCCGCGTTAAAAGCTTGTCGAGGCGTTTTTAAAAAGAACATATTGTGTTTGCCGCTCCACAGCGTTGTAATAAATGTTGAAGCGTTTAACTGGATGCGGTGATAATGTTGTACCATGGGTCTGCATGTCGTCTATCGTTAGACTTGCACGTTTTCATGAGGGTCTGTCCGTATCACTGTGAAACTGTAAACAAAGAACGCAAAAAGACACAAGATATGGCAGAACATGATAATATCTGGCCAGGTCAAAGACAGAAATCTAATAATCCCGGACTAAACCAGGACTAGGTTAATTTGGTTGCATTTAGGTCTGATATAGGCTTGATTTTGGCCTTTTCTAGTCCGTCCGGGTCCCGTCCGGTCCCGTCCGGGTCCTGTTGAGTCCTAGTTTAGACCCACTGTTGACTCAAAAATTATTGTGTGTAATTGATTTGTACAAAAAACGTCTGAATCTAAGACTAAACCAAGTCGTTTTATATTTGGTCTAATCTCTCCTCAGCCCTTTGTTATTTATGGGATTAAACCCGGATATTGAAGGGGTTTTTAATTGAATTTCCGCTCCAGCTCATTTGAATAATGCTAATGAGTTGTTTTAATAAGCGAGGAGTTAATTTAGCAGGAGGAGGAGCGATTTCAAAGCCGCTCTGAATCTCCAGCTGTGGACTGCTCCTGTCTCTGCTCCTGTCTGCACCTGCCTGCTCCGGTTTACTCCTGTCTCTGCACCTGTCTCTGCACTGTCTCTGCACCTGTCTCTGCACTGTCTCTGCACCTGTTCTGCCTTCTCGCACCTGTCTCTGCTCCTGTCTCTGCTCCTGTCTCTGCTCCTGTCTCTGCTCCTGTCTCTGCTCCTGTCTCTGCTCCTGTCTCTGCTCTGTCTCTGCTCCTGCCTGCTCCTGTCTCTGCAGCTGCCTGCTCCGGTCTCTGCACCTGTCTCGGTCTCTGCACCTGCTCGTCTCTGTTGCTCAGACGCTCCATATTTAGCGCGCTGCTTCTATTTTTATCAATCAAATTGTTTGTCCTGACGACGAGCCTCAGACTGTGATCACGAGGCTTTTTCTACTTCTAATGTTCCACTCGTGTCTTTATTGTGCCGCGGTGGGAAGTCATTTATGCTTTTTTACTTTTACTTCAGCACATTTGCGAGCAGGAATCAATCGTTCTACACTGCACGTTTGTAAAGGACTAAAAATTTTAAAAAGCTCTTTCTGTTTTGGTTTGAGGGGATGTTTTCAGCACGTTCACGGGACGTTCTGATGTGAAGGTTTTAATTCCAGCTTTGAGCAACAGATATAAACGCATCAAATGTCTAGAAACGTTGAGAAATTAATTGACTAAAGAATCGGATATTTTTTATCAAGATCACCACAAACCGCTGTCATTCCACTGAAGATAACTGTATTTGTTGAGCTAAAATTAAACTAGCGCACGTTAGCATCAGCTGTCAGTGCTGCAGTTCACGTCAAGACCCAAAATATGATTATTTCCCTGCGTAACGCTTCTACCACAAGCCAAAGCGTCGCATGAAGAGATGTGAAAAGGTAAAAACGATGGCAATAAACCAGAAGTTGTGTCTTGTTACTTTAGTTTTAGCCACGCCTCAAACGCCACGAACATGGAATGACTCAATGCCTTTGTATTTAGTTTTTTTTCTTATTGATTAATCTTTTTTTTTTTTTACAATCCAAAAAATTAAAAATACCATAAAATAACTAAAATGAATAAATACGTTAAATTAAATAAATTAATAATCATCCAGTCATCCACTCTCTGGGACGTTTGTTTGTGTCTGCGCTTGTGAACAAAGACCGAAAACATTAATAAAACATCACACGGAGCAGACGGCGCGAACAGAGGCGTCTTAAAGTAACACAGGAGTGAAATGTGTATTGTCCCGTTTTATCGAGTTTAGTTGATGTCGTTTAGTTGTTAATGAACTGCTCGGAGGCAAGAGTCAGCGATTGAGGTTTCAGCTTGAGTGAGCAGAGCTGGAGACGTTCACGCGGATTTATTTGGCAAAATGGTCTTTTTAAGTTATAATGTCGTATAATCCTGCTTATTTAGACTTTATTCTTCTAAATTGGTCTATTTAAAGGCGTGCTTCCTGTTTTTACGCTTCCTGTTTCATCTATCTGTAGCTTTTTAAACTGTCCCAATTATTCACCGCAAAAAATAGCTGATTTAAAACAAAAATGAAAAGTATGTTGTAATCTTTATAAGGTAGTGATGGGCGGATCGATACCAAATATCAATATATTGATACTTACTGTAGTGGAGTTAAAATGTAGCGTTTTCTCCCCCAAACATTTTTTTTTTTTAATCAAAGGTGTGCAAATAAACTGTATTTACAACATTTACAAATGTATTTACTTATCGATCAGTTCAAGCTGGTGTGGAGGAAAGAGGATCGATCTAAAAATGTTCAGTTTTGTCACCGAACCCTGAATCTAACATTATGTTTACTTTCTCTGTGTGTGACGAGAGGGAAGAGCCTTGTGTGGTGACGTCACTGTACTGGACCTGAACTGGACCTGAACTGGACCTGAACTGGACCTGAACTGGACCTGAACTGGACCTGAACTGGACATTTCCCCGCTCTCTCTGAAGCTCTCTGGCCAAAGAGAGCGACGGCGCTGGAGGCCCGTCCTTGGAAATGTAAAGTGCTTTCACAAAGTGGTAAAGAGCGCCCGTGGCTCCGTCTGCAGCTGGGCACTCGCTCAGCTCCGTCTGCAATTCACATTTGAGAGTCTGAGGAATATTTGTTCAAAACAGCACTGCATCACCGCTCGGACACAGAATGTGTGACGTAACGTAAAAAGAGAATATGTTTGGGCTCATAGTATGGTCTTTCTTAGGAGATAGAGCAGGTCACAACATACAAGGACCTGGGAGTTTACTTCACACACAGTTGTCTGGTCTGAACTCTCCTTCAGATGTAAGTTTTGGTGGACAGCCATGTCTTTGGTTTGTAGTTTTACTCTTTCCATTTCCATATGATGGACTGAACAGTGCTCCGTGAGATGTTTGTATAACCCAACCCTGCTTTAAATGTTTAATCGTTCTCCCTGACCCATCCGCTGTGTCCTCGGACTTCCCGACGCCGTTCGCTCCTCGACCTTCTCCGAACACACGTCCACGGCCTTCACAGAACAGCTGCGTTCACACTGAGAGGTTTGATCGCAGACAGCTCACACGTCATTAGCTCCACATTCAGTCCGTCAGTAATCATCAGGAGACTTCTGACAGCCGCTGCACTCCGGGAAAAGAGGCGGCACACTATTGCACACTGCACTCATGAAAGCCACCATGTAAAAGAAGGAAGAAGAGTCATGGTTTTTGTTGTGGTTAAAGTGCCTATGACAGGTTTTTATGATGTTCAAATCTTGACTTGGTGCATTTGTACCTGTTGTACATATAAATGATAGTTTTACACAGCATTTGTGGAGAAAACGTTGAAAAATCTGTAGAAAATGACATCACACCAGGGACACAAGACTCTTTCATATATTTTTATTTGTCAAATTATTACATTAGATGAGTGTTTTTCTAGTGTGATGTCATAAATTACAAACAGGAAGTGAAATTATAAACCTAAAAAACCCGAGCTATTCTGTTGTAACATTTTTATAATTTTTGGCCAAATTCTAAATGTATTTATTTTAACTGCGTTTTAGTTCAGTGAGTTGTCTGACCTGTAGGAAGCGCTTTAACCAGTTGGATTTTTTGGTGTTTACCAGACTCGTATAAACTGTAAAGTGGCTCTTTTGTTTAATATACGACACTGTTGGTTGTGACTATGAAGCAACCGCATGATTGTGAATATTAATTGAACCAAAAAAAGGACATTTTAAAAAGCGTCTGTATTAGTACTCTTCTGGTAAATACATCATGTTGCACACAGAACACTGCAGCACTTGTGTTTTCCTAAGCCCTGCTCTTGTCTCTGACCTGTGTGTATGTGTGGTGTATTGTCTTGTGCCGGGGCTCTACAGTCAGTGGGACAAAGGCATTTCTCTGTGCTTTAACATCAGCCTCGGTCGCAGCTGCACAAACTGACACGCTTCAGACTTCGGAGCGAGACGTGGCTTAAAGACCCCGCGTCATTTGTTATTTACTTTACTTTATATCAGGGGTGTCCAAACCTTTTTCACCAAGGGCCGCATTTCGAAACTTATACGGAGCAGAGGGCCACAGACAACCCGACAATGAAGTGAATCATTCGAAACTTTGCATTTGACATAGTTTTGCTGAGCCTCCACACTTTTAATAAGACTTGGAACATTAATATTAGGCTGGTTTAACATCAAAATGATTGCATTTTTTCCAATTTTACAGTAAAAAGTACTACTTTTTGTTGTTTGGACCAACTTAGCAGGAAGCCGTAGGGCCAACAAAAATTGGTCTGAGTACCACATTTGGCCCCCAGGCCGTAGTTTGGACATGCCTGCTTTATATGTCATTATATTTTTATCAAGGGACACAGTATGCGTCATTTGTATTTAGCAATGTCACAATGTCAAATGTTAGTGTTATGATTATTGTGAGATTTTTGTATTATTATTCCTCAAGTTCGTGACCAGCTTTATGAAATTAAACTTTCTGAAACAAAATAAAGTGACGACAACAGCTGGATAAAAAAGTACTTCACATTTAGATTTGAATAAAAAAAGAACTCATTTTGTGTCACGACTTTTAGTTTTAGTTTTTTATAATTATAGTGTGCCCTGAATAATCACGAGTAACGTGTTGACGTCTATATTTGTATTGTTAAACATGCTCTGGGCTTGGTGTTAGCACGCCATCAACTGGCAACGGCGGGTATGAACTATGCAGAAACCAAAAGCGATCCATTTTAAAAAGTGCTGTACCTGATTTTAGTGTCTAATAGAGATGTCAAGATTATTTGGTTCATTGATAATCATGATTATGATTACACAATATTATACTAATTAAATTAAAATAAGAACAAAAAACAAATAAACATGGCAATCCTAGGCATCAACAATGAGTCATTTCAGCGGAATCTATTCTACAAAAAGTCATACTACATGTAAAGTACCTTTTTAACTGGCGGTTTCATTTACAAAAATCATTAGTTTTTCATTGATTTCATGAAGTTGGACTCGTGAAAGAGGCAAATTAAGGATTTCATTCTTCGTGACTAATCGTACAATTGTGACGTTTCTTTCCACAATAATCGTAATGCTAAAACTTTATCGCGACATCCTTATTGTTATATAATTTAAAGGACACACATTCTGCTAAATGGACTTTCTCTCTGTTAACCCTGTTCTAACATTGTCCCTCATCACAAACTCAGCTGGAGGACATTTAGCTTCATTCACAATTTGATGAATCCTGATTCGAAAGTCCTCTCCCTCCGAGCCTCAAAAACACGCAGCTCTGAATCTCATCCATAACTGACCTTTTCTGTGACACGGCTCCTAGAATCTGCTGTTTTTAACTCCATAAATAATCTCCAGACTCGTTCAACTGTGTTCTGAGACCTAGAAGTGAGAGGCCTTCTTAAAATAAGATGAAATGTTTATCATTAACTGTGTGTAATTCCTTCTGTAGCCAGTAGATGGAGGGAAAACTCAGTTAGTCAGTGGGGAAACGGCAGTTCTAAAACATGAGATGCCAAACTAGTTTTCAAGAGCATGTTTAAAGGCGGAAACAACACAAATGATGTGTAATATTGGTCCTTTTTAAAGACTGTCAAATTAAATGTTGGAGGAAGAAAAACATTATGTAAGAAATCATTTAAAGTTAGAACACAACAAATGGACGACGTGCCAAGAACCAGACACTTAATTACTATGGCGGCGCTGTCACAATAAAAACGTTCCCTCCAAACACTCACACACTTTAATTCTTATTCCGTTCCTTGTTTGGTCCTCATTGTTGTGCTAATCAGCAGATGTACGTCCCATATCGCGCTCGGACTCTGAGCTTGGATAGGAAGTGCTCGCGTTGCCCGCCGACCTCACTTCCTGACCGTGACAAAGACAGGACGAGGAGGAGCAGGTAGAGAACAGGTCAGTTTACGTTCCACCGTAAACAACGCCAAACAAAATCGCCTCTGGAATCTCGATATCAGAGAATACGGTTTATTTTGTTGAAAGCCTTTTAGCCATTTAGTCAGTGGAGTCTTAAACAACCAATATTTATTATTTTTGGTAATTTCTGAAAAATGTCAAATGACCCGATTTGTTTTTTGTTTGTTTTTTTTCTCCATTTTTTGGCTTGTAATTTTTTATTTTTTTGGTGGTCTTCTCTCTTTTCTTTCATTTTAAAAATAAATACAAATACAATGTAAAATAAAATAAAACGTAAAATGAATAAATAAAATATGCACGGCTGCCTGGTGGTCGAGTGGTTAAGGTGCAGCACCCATGCCAGGCTCCAAGTGCAGCTGCAATGTCGCGAGTTCGATTCCCGACTTCGCATTTACTGCATGTCCTCCCTTCTCTCTCATCCCCCTTTTACACTCACCTGTCCTGGCCAATAAAGCATAGGGGCCAAATTTTTTTTTTAAACTCTAGTATGTATTGTAAAAGAAGCTCTAAGGGTCAAATTTAGGATTAAACAAGGACTGAAGCAGGACTAAAGCGGGTCCAAACCAAACCTAAAGCAGGACTATACCAGGACTGAATTTGGTCAAAACCAGAACTAAACCAGAACTAAACCAGAACTAAACCAGAACTAAACCAGGGACTAAAGCAAGACTAAAGCAATACTAAAGCGGGACTAAACCAAGAAGAAACCAGGCCTAAACCAGTCCATTGTACTCTCTTTGTATCAAATTAAGGAGCTTTTTATTCTCCAACAAACAGGAAGTGCGCCGTTAGCCTGCAAGTTGCCGTTAGCTTCACCGCCACGGCAAAATTCGCTCTGGCCTCTGAAAAGCGCTTGAAAACTCATTGATACAAGTGGACAATCGCAAAGAGTATAAAGTGAACTAGTTGTCGTTTTCCACACTTTTAAAACAGTAAAAATCAGTTACAGTCTGTGCCTTCCATCTGCCTTTTTTAACTTCGAAAGACGTTCTATAAAAGATCACTTGCGCTACGCCAACTTTAAATAGTCGGTTAATCTGTAAACTAGGCATGTCTTCAGAGAATTCATCAGAGAATTTCTCAAGTTGACGACTTTTGATCATTGTAATTGTCTGGACTACAAAGACTAAAATGACAAAAAACAGCTGCATTATTAGATCAAAATGTCCAAATAAATGGGATTTTCATTAGTAATACACTTTATTCATAAATATTCTCAATCTAGACACACACAGTCTCTGTATTTCAACAGTTTATGTGGTTAAAATACTATGACATTAACTAGAAATGTAGGAATAATCCGTATCAATCAGAGGCAAGTCAGTCCCGGGTTAGACCTGGTTCAGTTCATCTGGATTCTTAGCAGTGAGTGTCAATGGTGAGTAATGATGTTTTTCTCTTGTAAATGCTCAAAACACTATTTTAAAATGTGAAAGAGCCGCTACAGTCTGATAACAAATGTAAAAGTCTACAACTCTGCTTAATTTTTAGTTGTACCTGACATCTAAAAAAATAGAAATTAAGTACACAGTTGCAGTAAACCAGATGAACAACAGGAATGCTGCAGCTACATCACATTTATCACTGACAGACTTTGGGCTCACACACACAGTTGAACTCATTCACTTTCTCTCCCTAAATAACATATTTCTGAGTCGGTTGGTTGAGGAAATGAATTGTTGTGAATTGAGTTGAAGTGCCCTTTATCTCTCCCTTCCGTTAGCGAACAGGCTAAGCTAAGCTCTGCACAGTCAGAGCAACGATGGAGAAACTACCGTTATAGTGCACAAAATAAAACTGAAAGTAAAGAAGCACATTTTATCAGTTGTGCCGCCAATAATTCTACCACTCTGTCCTGGTTTAATCCAAGGTTAGACCTGGTTGAGACCTGGTTTAGACCTTATTTTAGTTCCTTTTTTTAAGTTTAGTTTAATTCTTTAGTAGTGAGCTGTTCAAAGTGAGCATCAAAACAAACAAGAACAATCCAATACAATAAAACTTCGACGACATGAAAAAAAGGAGCGATGCGCTTCTACAGACAGATATCACCACCCGTATGTGTGTGTTTTAAAATCGGAGCAGAGCCGGAGGACAGTGGTGTTTCTTCAGTCTTGGCTCGGCTCTGTGTTCCCATGGCGACGGCTCTTCCACAGTTTGGCGACGGACGGTGAATTTTAAAGCGTTTCCCAGCGATTCCTCCGTCCCCCTCTGTCGGCGCACTGTTTATTTAGTGACACCACACACATACGCACACACTCTCACACACACAGACACAACGCCTACACACTTGGGCTATATATTTTATTTTGCAAGTTAAAGAAGGCAGCATTCTTTTGTTTTTGTCGATTCGTTGGTGACATTGCGAGATGCTGTATTTAGTTTTACTTTTGGGCTCTGCTTAGGAAAAACCCCAGAAACACTTTAATACTTTAATTTTATTCTTTATTCATCCTTTAAAATTTAAAAATAAATATATATATATTATTATTAATATTAATGTATAATTTTTATTATTTTTCAATTGATGTTTTTGTTGTTTTTATGTGTAAAAAAATAAATAAAAATATATATATATATTTTTTTTTTAAACAACAGAGACTCAATTGAAAGGACACATATGCTAAATTCACCTTTTTCTCTCTTTTAGCCCTGTTCTCACATTGTTCCTCATCACAAACTCAGCTGGAGCACATTTAGCTTCATTCAGTTTGATAAATCCTGGTTAGAAAGTCCTCTCCCTCCGACCCTCAAAAACAACAAAAGCAACAAAAACATTTTCTCCATCTGTGACGTGCCTGTGATCTTCTATTTAAAAAAAATATATATTTTTTTAGCTTCATCCACGCTTGTTTTGTTTTTATTTTTTTTATTAACACCAGGTAACAGGGAGTATACAATATTTTATAACATGTTTTTAATTTAAAAAATAATGTAGGAGAAAGAGATGAGAAAAGGGAATATAAAGGATGTGAGAGGAGAAATAATAATAATTTAAAAATATTTGTGATTGTTGTACTTGGTTGTACTGTTATGGTCATGTGTAAGTGTATAGATGTGAATGTCCATGTCCAGACTCGTTCTCATTTCTCCCGTCTAATCACGACCAGCACAACCGCGTGCCTACCTAGCATCTCCGTGAAAACGTTCCAGCAGTTGTGATTAAGCTGTGTAATTTCCTCTGCCGCCAGTAGAGGCCGCCAAAACTCAGTTGGTGTTAGTATTTTTGTTTTTAGTTGTAAAAAAAACATAATTCATAATATTTGTCCTTTTTAGTTTAAAAGCGTTTATTTCAAAAGTATGATTAAAAATTGCAGCTCTCTGTTAGTTTCTAGTAGTTCTTTAGTAAAATTTTCTACCACAACATGGACCTGGAACTGGACGATGTTCTCGCTAGCGTAGATTATAACTCATTGAGTCATTGTTTTCAGTCTATTTAACAGAAATGTGTTAAAACATGTCTTTAAACAAATTGACTGAGGTTTAATTATCAAAGGTGAAGTGTCTGTGAAAGTGCAGGAATATCACCTTATACTTTTATTTGAAATTGCACATAATTTCTTTTGTTATTTTAGTTTTAATCTGCTTTTTTATCGCATTTTTACTGCAAACACTATACTCAATCTCCAAAACGAGGGATGTCACAATATCAAATGTTAGTGTTACGATTATTTAGAGGGAAAAAAATCACGATTAAAGTCACAGCCATAGCAATAGGGAATAATCATTAAAGTTCCCCCTACAGGTCGAATGACTCATTGAACTAAAATGCAGTTAAGATAAATATTGTTTAAATTTGCTAAAAATTAGTACAACACATTTTTTATATATAATTTCACTTTTTGTAATGTATGATATTACAAAGGGAAATTACCTAGCAACCACTGGGCAAAAAAAAAAAGATCTGACAAATAACGAGTTTCTTTGTGTAAATTCTGCATAAGCTGACTGGAGTGTTCCTGGTGTGGTGTCACTTCGGGTCATTTTCGATAGATTTTTCAACGTTTTCTCCGTTTACCTTTCTGGAAGTAAAATGTGACCCAAAAAACAGATTTAAAAAGTAATTTACAGTTAGATCAATTTTTTGGACAATAAATTGGGACTAAAAATACTTAATTTTGCTTCTAAAACAAATGTTTTGGTCCTTACGATTATATTGTAACCTGAACAATCACAACTATAATTAACAATAATCTTGACATCTCTACTTCAAATATATATATCCCACAACTTAGACAATATCGTGAATGTTTATTTTGATGGGGGAAAAAAAACCCCAAAAACTAAAACCTTCCATTTGTACTCGTGCTCGTACTTCTGCCGTCGCCACAGTCCCTCGGCGGCGGCAGCAGCAGCCGGTGGCTTTGTTTGGTCCCGTTGCTTGTCTGGTCTTGTGTTGCGTCACGACAGAGAGAAAGAGAGGGAGGGAAACAGCTGAGCGAGTTGTGAAATGAGGAAGGGCAGCAGCAGACGGCGCACAACAGCAACGGACCAGGAACAATACCACACACACAACAACTGCAACAAATACTGCTACTACTTCTTCTACTAGTACTGCAGCCACCCCTTCAGACAAAGTGTAGGAGAAAAGGTTTTCACATGGATGTACAGGACTTGCCTTCTTTTTTTTTAATCACCTGTGTGGATTTGGAGTACACCTGGAGAACAATTGGACTATTTCTATTATTAAAGTGAATTTTTTTTAAATATTTTATACCTTTTGAGCTATCCAATTTCTTTTATTAACATTTTTATTTATTTTTATCTTTCAAGAATTGACTGTTTGAGTCATGGCACACTAGAATTATTACTACAAATTGCAGTAACTTGAGATTTTCTTCTGCTTTTTTAAAGAAGTCGACAGCTTTATCCATTGGAGAAAAATACATTGACGCTTCAGTCATCGTACTTTCTCATAAATAAAACATTAACCAACCTCCATAAACGTTGTTCCTCGTTAAATTAGCCACAATAGCCAAGGCCGTATAAAAGACGCGGCGTTTGGCAACATGAACATTTGCCAGAAGTGGCGTTGTCGTAAAAGCCTGGCAGGATCCGCACGTTTTTGCCTTCTGGAAATCGCCGCGCGGACCGTTTAATTTCGGAGTCCGTTTTTCGGAGGATGGAGGTGAAGTCGTTGTTCAGTCTTCACCGAGCCCTGGCACGGCCCGTTCAGATGTGTATGTTTGATTTCCATGTGACCATCCTGGACGACCTGGTGAGCCAAACGAACACACCACATGATGATACAATATACAACGTAATGAATGACTAACTTGTGCACAATACTTGCCAGACTATTCTTCTGTACAGTTAGCCTGTTATTAGGAGTTGACCATAATATTCAAGCAAGCAAGGGGCTTGTGTGAGACGTATATTCTAAATACCATCAGTGTGCAGACTCAAGTTTACAGTAAAAGTGTGTAATACATCAGACAAAGTACACCAGCAACGTTATGTGTCAAACGGCCGCACAAATTAGGTTTGAGTTCTAATGTTTCATGGAGCGTCGTCCGGCTTTTAGCAAGGGAACACAGGAAAGAGGCTCATCATGTCTAAATAAACGCCCGATGCCCTTTCACTATTTTGTTTGGATGACGAGCAACGCCTTATGGATATGAAAGGTTTGTCGAAATATGACACACATTACAACGTCTAACATCATTTTCACAAGGACAACTCCAGATTATTGTCCCCCTTGTCGACTCGTATGCAGTAGTTTTTAAAACCGACTTCATCTGACAAACGTGTAATATGTGAGCAGGGATGTCAAGAAGATTAGTTTAACCAATAATCGTGATTATTCAGGTCACAATATAAGAACCAAAAAATAATAACCGGGACCATTTTCAAAGCAAATTTAAGTAATTTTGGTTCAATATAAAACCCCCAAAATTGAATTGGGGTTTATTCTCACAATAATCGTAACGCAAACATTTGATATTGTGACATCCCTATATGTGACTAATATGACACAGGGGGCGCTAACGTCTCTGGTGTCAAATTAAAAGTGCGTTTGCAGCGTCGCATACAGTAGGTTACATGTCGCTATTGCTCAGCGGATAAATTCTGGGTTTGTGTGTTCTCTGGTGAGTTGATGTTGACTGGATGTGCTGTCGTTGTTGGTGATGTCGTTTCTGTGTGTTAAAGTATGTGACCCCGCCCCTGTCCCAAGGCAAATGTCTCCAATGGGATACAATAAAGGGTTATCTTATCAAGCAGGGACTAGCGTCGAAGCTGGTCCGCCGCCAAGAGAAAGTACTTGGAGAACCGGTATGAGCCGAGCAAGTCTTGAAGGTCACTTTAAAAGCAGAGGAGCACGTCTGAATCTCACAGGATTAGGGCTGATTTACTTTTTATATTGATTTGTTATGTTATGGTCCAAAGTCCCTCAAATTGGTCCATTTTCAAATTAAGTCTGATTGTGCAGTTTTCCATTGTGATTATTCCCCCTAAAAGTTCAGATTTATTATCTTTAATAAATGGTCAAGTCAGAGGATTATAATGGCCATTGCTGATTACTTCTTTCTGTCCTTTTATTTTATTTATTTTTTTTGTTTTGTTTAAATGATAACGAATGACGATAATAACTATTTTCTCATCAATAAATAGTTAAAGAAGTTGGTGTTTTGTTGTTTGTAGATGATGATTAAGAGGAATTACCTGGGAGAGAAAGTGGAACTGTACAAGATTACCCAAACATGCAGAAATGAAACAAAAACACAACTTGGGGTATGTTTTTGATGGAGAAACGGAATTACAGCATTTCTGATAAATGACTTTGAACAGAAGATCAACTGCTGCTTTAGATGAGAAGGTCTCTGAAGACAGGCGTTTGATTTAGAGTCCAGGACAAGGACCGGACCTCACCTCCTGGTTATAATTAGAGCTGCTGAATACTTGGATGCCAAAGATCCTAGATTTACTGTCTCTGGACATGGGGCTCATCAAGAGAATTGTGTCACGATGCTCAAACATAAAACCTGATTTTGATACTTGGAAAAATGTATGCTCAGTTAGATTTTCAAGAGCACTGTGAAAAGAAACACTGCATGGATCATTTGCTGGGAAGAAATGCACAATTTCTTCTTGGATATTGCACAATATTATCATTTTTGTTCTGGTTAATGGCACTGAACCCAATTTTAATGAGTGAAAAGCTGAATTTACTTGTATTTCTTCTTATTTTGACTCACACTTTGAATTAGAGATGCAATATTTATGCTCAAAATTATCGCCTTAAACCCAATGGAAAAAAGTCTGGACACACCCGTGGACCTCTGAATAGTTACATAGTGCACCTTTTTAATCTTATGCAGGCAACACATTTCCTGTATCAAAGGAAACCAGTTCATATTCCACACTTGCGCTGCAATCAACTTCTTTTGTAAACATAAATCCAAAGCGTGTATTTGTTTTTGCTGCGTGGGTCTGTAGTAAACGTGAATTGTCGGCGGTGTTGTCGTGTCGCTCTCTCCAGATGTGAGTTTCCCTCTGAGCGTGCTCAGTCTTGTCTTTAGTCCCCGGAGAACCATTGACGAGAAACGCCCAAACACTTGTGTACTTTTCATTTTTAAAATTGCCATCGAAGTCTAGAAAAGGATTCATTATTCATTCATGGTGTGCTTTTTGTTCACAATTTTAGTGTTTGTGTTGTGACTTTAGCCTTTGCGTTGTGACTTTAGCCTTTGCGTTGTGACTAGTATTTTTGTTATAACTTTAGCATTTTGTTATAACTAGATCAACAAATGTTGGATCCCAAAAGTTTTGAGCACCTTTTACTTTTGATACTTAAAGGCCAGTACATGACTTTTTATTTTTTTTAATTCAAGAAACCGTCATTTACTCAGAACGGCTATTTGTGTAGGAAAAAAGTGACTGCTGTTTTAAAAAAAGCATTTTTATGACCATAAAGAAGCTACTAGTTTATCCAATTAGTGACGTCATTGGATGAAAACCACACAGTAACAAATGCCTGTGACTGGCCCAGACGGCTGTTTTTTGTCATGGTTCAACATTAAGGGAGTGAGAGAATGGGACTAATTGGGCGGCTCTGACAGTTTATTCTGAAACTTGTTTTTCACTCATTGGGTATAGAACCTTAAATGTGGTTAGAGTATTACTTAAAGTGCATAAGTAATGGAGTCATTTTAGACTACACATTTCATGAAAATGTTGTGAACTTGATTGTATTTAAGATTTCACTAAAAATGTACCCTATTTGTCTCTAGTTTGACAATTTTGGTGAAGTTTATAATGCTACTTCCTGGTTGAAAATGGGGCGCAGATGTGACATAAGTGATTCCACAACAGTTTTGTTAACAACGCTCAAACTCAATTTCATTTACGCAATAGTTATGAGGACTTGAAATAATTAATGCCTGATCTGAATACAAAATCTTAACTTTTTAAATTATGACTTTGTGGATGATTTGGCTTTTGAGTCAAGCCTCTACCCACTGACTTTGGAAAGAGGAGTGAGACGGGGCTATGCGTGGTCTCCGCTTTTGTTCTGTGTATTTTGGAAGTGTTGGTTACAATTGATGGAAAGGAACATAAAATTGCATATATTACAGATGATGATCGATTATTTTTGACCAAAGCAGAAACATCTATACCTAATGTGATGCAGGTCCTTCATAATATTGGTCCAATGTCTGGGTACCAATGTCCGACTTCACGATTTATATGGCAAAGTGTCAAAGGCTCTAAAAATATCTCTAAATGCCCATCTTGTAAGTTTAGTCTTATTTTGGTTATTTAGTTCTATATATATATTTTTTTAAACAGTTTCTTTTGTCATGCTTTATATTCCAAAGTTGCTTCTCTGTAATTAATATTTCAGATTGAATACTGCTTCCTCTGTGTCTGACTGGTGAAAATATGTAGTCTGTTGTGGCTTCTCAGATCATGTTTCTTTGACCCAGATTCTATTGGGGTCAAACTTTGTCAAGGTCAAATTGGGTCAAAAATACACCACAAAGTCTCTGTGTTTTAAAATGACTGCTGCAGATTAACTCAATAAGCACAAACGTAGCATTTAGCATTATCATTTCTTTTATATCAGGGTCTCAAGAATCAGAAGAATCAGAATTCTTTTGCAAGACTTCTTTTGTAGCAGATTTAACACTATTTAAATAGTTCAATTTAGTTGAATTTTTAAAGGAGACATATTATGCAAACTTGACTTGTGTTTTCAATCATGTTCAATTATTTAATTTAAGCAGATATATAATTTAATTTAATTATTTTCCCTTTTCATTTACCCACTAGAAGTTGTGTTTGGAGTGATTCATGCATGTTTGAGTAATCTTTATACTCCATTTAAGACACCATTGCTCCAAACTAGGGCTACTGCAACGATAAATTGACTAAGTGTGACTACGAATATAAAAAATGATTGTAATTGTATTTTGATCATTGTAATCTGGACTCTAAAACACCTACGAAAAGACCATTTTATTCCAAAAACGGCGACATTATTAAATGAAAATGTCAAAAAAAGAATAACCTGTTACATATTTTCATGAATACTACACTTGATTCACAGATATTCCCTGCGTGGAAGCCTTCAGTCATCATATATCAACAGTTACTTGTTTAATGTATTTAAAAAGTCGAAAAAAGCTAGCACGTTAGCAACAGGTGTTTTCTATTTATCGACGCACGGCATTCGCTTCAAGATAAAAATTATTACATTTCCAGTGCATAATCCGTCTAACATTATCTAAACCCGATGCGTTACATAAAGAGACATTAAAATCTAAAATAAATGCTTACACCGGAAGTAGTTTCCTGAGTACGCTAGCTTTAGCCACGAGTTACAGTGCCACAAACTTAAAATGACTAAATGTCTCATCGGCCTCATGATTTAAAAAGTATAATTCAGGTATGATTTTGATTTGTTAAGAAAAATAGTTTTATGTTTGCGTGACGTCAGCAGCTCACGACATGAGCACAAAAACGCTCTACGCCTTTTAAAAGAAACATTCCGTTGCGCACAAAGGCGAACTGCTCTGCGGGGTTCAGGGCCGGTGGAAACGTGGCTGTTGTGGCAGGATATGTGTGCTAACGAGATAGTGGCTCTCTGTCAATCAGAAACACAACAGACTTCTGGTTGCAGTCGTGCTGAAGAGGCGGAAACGTTTTGGCTTAATGTAGTTAATATCTTTATCTATAATGGCACGTAGTTCTAACAAAAACTTGCGTCCAACAAATTCTGAGTGAAGGAAAGAAAACACATGCAAAGACCACCACTAGCCCTAAAAAACACAGACTATAAAGCTAATTTTAATGGCCATAACTTAAAAATGTCTTTACGTTTAATAGGTTGTGTTCACATTACATCACCATTATCGAATCCCTATCCACGTGCTGCTGTCTCTCGCTGTTAGAAAGTCGTGAAAAACGGAGCAGAAAAGTAAAAGGGTTGATACTTGAAAAATACAGACTTTCTGGACCTTTCCATCTGCTCTCCCTCATCCACACACCGGACACGCCCTCAAAACTTTCAAGAGCACGGACTTTGTGTCTGATCCTAAAATATAACATCCGGACAGTTGGAAATGAGGCTCCTTAAAACTGTCTGCGAGTCGGCTAACGTTTATTAGCATAGCCACTAGCATTGGCCTGCTGCTAACGAACTGAAACAAACCGCTCCGCCTCAGTCTGGAGTGATCTCTGTAAGTCCACTGGTCCCTTCTGACCACAGTCACACAATTCTGGACAAACGGGGTACTTGAAGGCGTGACGGAAGAGAAAGAATCCTTTGTTTTGACACAGCCCACAGTGAACATGTGGCTTTTGTCCTCAAGATGGCAGTAGCAGTGAGTGTGTCATGTCACTTCAGACTCATGAATACTTTAAAATTGAGCTGAAACAGATCAGAATTCTGGTGGAATCTTCTGTTTGACTGTCAGATTTTAAATATGTTGACCTGGTTCATGCCTCTGTATTTATTAGGTCTGCCCATGTGAAACAAAAAACTGGCACAAAGTTCTTGAACAAAAGTGATTTTTATTTTTATTTCTCCAAAAAGTGGTGCCATTATTCAACTCCAAATCCTGTTTGTTGTCAGTTGAAAGGACTTTAAACCATGAGATTAGCGTGGAAAGCGTGTGAAGCCAGTCCCAAACAAATAATGACAAGGTCCATCATTTGTGGATTTTCCTAGTTTTTTTTTTCTTTCAAAAAACAGTGAATCGTCCTCCGTAAAATTTTACAATAGAAAATAAGTTCTGTTTTAATTTCAGTGCTAGGTATAAAGTAATAGTTGTCATATAAGAACACACTCAATTTTTTTTTCTTTTGTTTTTTTCCCCCAGTGGTGGTTAATTTTTACAGACTTTATCGACAAAACAAACACATCGATCTCATCTCGACCAATCGGAAACGAGAGCCGCTTTTAGTCCAGAGGATCCGGCTCGGCTTCTGTGCAAAACGTATGATCCGTGGTGAAATAGTGAATTATGTGGTGGATCCGGTTGATTCTGAGCGGAGTGCAGCTGGACTTTTACAGAGGAAGAAGAAGAAGAAGGAGAAATGTCAGACAGGTTTGAATTTACGTTTCGGACGCAAAAGCTTCAATATCCGCGAATGATTTTGTAATACTTGTGGTTACTTGCGTAATCTTTCAAATCTGATGTCAAGATGGAAAAATACACTCTATTAAAACTCGTATAAATATAGTTTTTATAAGATTATTGTGTTTTGTAAGTGGTTTCTGACAAATGGATAATAAACTACAACTACTACCATTAGAACTACAAATCCCACGGCTTAAACTAGTATTTTGAGAAACTGTATATCAACAAAAAGTGACGTCGAGATGATTTGGTTAATGGATAATCTTGTTTATTTAGGTCACAGTGTCATCGTAAAGTCGCATGTTCAAGATTTTATTGTTGTTTTGGGCATGATGTTAATAAGGGCAAATAATCCTTAAATCGCGATTATATTCTCCCAATAATCGGTACACAAACTCAATAATTACCTTTTCCTATGTGCTACCTCTCGCCAGACGATGTTATGCATTAGTTGAGGTTTTATTGTCAGACAAATGTGAAATGTCTGTAAAAATTTATCACAAAAGTGCAAAAATACCACCTTATGCCCTTTTACTTCTTCATTTTATATTACAAATGCGCAATTTTACTTGCATTTTAACTACGAACGATACACTCATTAAAATTCAGCATATTTCAAAACAACATCCACAATATTATCTAACTTTTGATATGTTGCCGACCTCTGTTCCCACGGTAACCAGACAGAACAACGTGCCTCTTTTATCCACTCTGGTGTTTCCATACAGAATGTTGACCCTTTAATGTGTTCTGATCTAAATACTGATAATTGTAAGTCTTTATAACAAAAATTCAGAAACCATGTTGAATTCCCAGGGTAGAAATGTGAGTTACTTTTGAAAAATACTATTATTGTCAAATCATAACTATAACGGTTCTGATTTGACACACAATACCATATCACCTTTTATTTAGTCCAACGATGGTTTAAACTGTCAGAAAAGTGTGTCAGTTAAGTGTCAACTGTCTCTGTGTCGCACACTGATGACATCATAGAGGGATTCAGCTCTACTTCCTGTCATGCAACTTAACAGAAGTAAAAATAGAATATTTACCACAGGTTCTACACCACCAAACTAAGTCTGCATTAGAAAAACAGGAGAACTTTCATATGGACTAAAACTAACAAAATCAACTACTTCTCCCACCACTGAGTTTAGGTTTGCGGTAATTGTGACTAATACAACTAGAAATACAACTGACGTAACACATTTTATTTAATTTTTTAATTATTGAAATTACATTAACACAATAAAAACACAACCAAAGAGCAAGACAAAAATAATAATAATAAAAAAAATAATTGCACAGTCACTTGGTGCAGTCACTTGCAATGGCTTCCTGCAAATTTTTAATAATTGCACATTTGAGCAAATCAACGGAAGACTACATGTTTCTTCTTCTTTGGTGGCGTTTTATGGTGGTTGGTATCCATAGTGTTACATTACCGCCATTTTTTAGACTTTATTCTTCAGACTCCCTATCCTTGCACCTCCTTAATATAAGCAGTTATGGGTTATTCTCTAGACTTTATTCTTTAGATTTTATTCTTCTTCTTTGGTTGGGGTGTTGTACAGCCTTTATTTGAGCAGCCAGAAAATTATAGTTATGAGATTGACATTTCAATTAATTTAATCCACTCTGACAACTTTGGTGCATTTGTGCTAATGTTTAGTGTCTATTCAAGCCTGTTTTGTATTATTTGGTGTGGAGGGCCCTAGAGGCCAAACTGTACAAAATGGGGCATAGGTCTGATGGATTTTTAGGATCAAAGGCACATCAAGTAATTCTCTGCAGAATTTCGCTAATAAAAGCAATGTTTATGCACTTCTGTAGGTGGCACTAGAGCACCAATCATAATGGTTGACACGTTATTGTAATCAGTGTTGGGAGGTGTACAAATGATTAGAATTTCAACCCAATCAGATGAAGCGTGCTTGCTCCAGAATTATTTGTATGTGTTTGTGAGCATTAATTACGCCCCTGCTGGCCAATAGTGAAAAATACACCATAGTTGCCATGACAATGATGTCACACAGCCTCAACATTCCGCCACTCTAAGAGATTGGGAAAAATCCGAAGTTTGAAGACGAATCCTGAAAAATCACACGGGAAATATCTACAAACTGAACTTTGAATGACGAAAATCAGACAAGGAATGCGACCTGTGCAACCCGCTGAAAAACAGGATAAATGTGGAAAATATAATAAAAATAAAAACACGCTGGAAAATATAATAAAAATAAAAAACACAAGAACTAATATTTCCCTTTTTGCCTGATGTCTGTTCCTGTCAGTCCAGTCCTTGATTATGTTTGTGTCATCCATTTCTTTGTGATGGCCTTTTTTCCTGCCGCCAAAAGTACATTCCAAAGGTATCCATTGATTGTGTCCATGGCAGGAGTTTTAAAGCCCAAGTACAGTTCTACAGTTCAGAGGGCTGGAAATGTCAAAAACAGTGCAGTGTATCGTGAACTTCAGTCGAATATTCCTGAGCAACAGGACAGTCCCAGAACACGTGACTGGTTTGCCACCTCCTCTTTTGAACTAAACGCCTGTGAAGCAGCAGTAAAGCCCTTTCCTCTTCCGCTGCTGCTCGTCTTGTGTTTTCCCACAGTATTTTGTTTTACAGCTGTGTGCTTCGGGCTCGGCTTGAGGTCAGTGAGGGCGGCCATGTTGGCTCCAGCTTCTCCTCCAGATGCTTGCGCGGCACCTGTTTTCTCCACTTCCCGTTTCCGACTCTGAACGAAGAGAATGTCCGCGACGAATCCCCGGCACAAATGTAGAATTCTCTGAGACGCAACTTAAATATGTGACCAAAATAATTACTGATTGTGGCATCCAGGGCCAAAAACATAATCTCGTCCGTCAGTGTTTCCCAACCAGAGGCTACTTGGAGTTATTTCAGAGTTAAAAGAAATGTTTTTCATCGTGTACAAAAATACTGGACGGACATTAACAAGGCTGTTTTGACACTGCCACTCAAATTAGGAATAGTAAACTTGGGCCTCAAAACCTGCTCCATGGACACAGTGGAGGGATACCTTTGGAACGTACAATGGAGAAGTTGAAAATAGACAAATGTTTTTTTTTTAAATGGACAAAATGGGACAATTTTAAACTTGATATGCTCTAATTATTTTTATTTGTATGCCACTCCCATATTTTCTACTTTTTACTTGTTCTTTGTGATTTTTGTGTTTGTTGTTCTATGTTCTAATAAAATTGCAACAACAAAAAAAGAAATGTGGAAGTGAGTATTTGAAAGTAAAATGTACTTAGAAGTACATTACATTTACATCCTTGATAATGTTTGTGTTGTAGAATTATGGACGTAAATATCATTAAAACAAGAACATATAATTGTTATAATTGACAATATAGCAGTTATCAAATGCATTAAAACATAACATGACAAAAAAGGTTGGGAACTAGAGCGGTAAATGTCAAAAAATAATAAACAATACCTGATATGGATCAACGATACACTTTATTCCTAAACTTTCTCTCTAGAAGTCGTCAGTCGTCATATTTAAACCTTTTATTTGGTTGATCATTTATTTAATGATCTCATGTACAACAGTTACTTTCCGTCCCTGTCGACCGGCGATTATTTCTAAGTACAAATACTCACGTTGCCGTAATTATTTAGTACGTTTCTAAGTAGATTTTTACACCTTTTACTTGTAATCGAGTGTCATTTTAGTGTGTAATTGTAGCGATTCTGCTGAGACGCGGCGGCACAAGTGATTCCATTTCTCTTTTATACAAATGGAAAAAGTAAAAATTAGCTTTACAACGTCTTCACCCATCAACACCTTGACGTTGTTTGCACACTTTTGTCACATTATTGCCTTGGTTCCATTTCGAACAGTGTAGTTTCTTTTTATTCTTTCGCTTGTTTTTAGTAGACTAAGGGGGGGGTAAAAGTAGTTTATGGGGCACCACTGTAGTCTACTCAACTTCATACGGTTTAATTATTCAGCTTTTGTACAAAAAGACTGCTCTGAAATTGTACTAAAACATTAAAAAGACATGCATTCTTTTTACTTTTGCAGTTTTGGCACTTTTAATTGAGAACATTTTTAGCCAAGTACAAAATTCATTCTCTTTCCACCACTTATTAAGCAATCGTTAGTTGTGAAGGAAAAAAGCTACCGAATTTGTATTACTTTTCACTTGAAATTACATGTTCTTGCTCATTTCCAGTTAAAACTGATGTACATTCATGCATTATTCCTCATTTCGGTCAATGCGAGGCTGTTTTGCATCTTCAGCTCTCACATTAACATAATCACATTCATAAATCTGCTCTTTTTGGTTTCTTTTCCTCCTGTTTCTGTACTCAAGTCCTGCTGTTGCACTCCCAATTTTGCCCAATAGGCGGCAGCACGAGATTATAGAATTAACTCAAACCTGCTGCAGTAGCACAACTGAACTTTTTTGGAACAATTTTATCTTTCACGCTCCAGTTTTTGTTTATTATTAGCTTTATATACATATAAATATATGATAAGTAAATAAAAAATGTGGTAGAAATAAATGACTGTCGAATTATTACATTTTCTAAATGTACAATATTAAAAAAAAAAAAAAAAAAAAAAAAAAAAAAAAAAAAAAAAAAAAAAGGCTTCATCAGCTACAATAAATACATGGCAGAATGAAACACTTGGCTGTTTGTTGGTACTTTGCGCATTTTATTAAATGTAAATTATAGCCATTAACTTCCAGTGTAGAAATGTCAGTCAGTTTGTTTTCTATTACGAGGGGCTGAAAAATGCAGTCAAAACGGCTTACTGTGGTAAAGTCTGTAATATATCTGAAGATAAAATGATTTAAAAAAATCTCTTTTCTCTGAGTATTTGTCCAGTAAAACCTAAAAATGTTTTAAATATCTTTCAAACTCCCATAGTAAATCAACAAAAAGCAGTAAAATAAAGTTGAACGTGTTCAAACCAGGCTCTGATACCGTCTTTGTGTGGTTTTACTTTGACAAAACCATCAGGATTTTTTGATACCTTGTAATATTCTGAGGCTAATCCCAACTTTCCATTGTGTTCCGGTTCGATTTTGCCACAATTCTGACATTTTGAATGACTTTGTTTACACATTAAATGAATAATTATCATGACAGGAAAACGTATTTTAAGGACAAAGCTGAACATTTCCCTAAAATACTGTCTCTCAAACGAATGTTCAAACCCCTTAATCACAAACGCGCATAGTTTCAATAAAAACACGTCTGTAATACTTAACGATACATGAATAATAACCGTACAAAGTCAAACAGTTTGTCAGTGTTTGTCCTGTCGCATCTCCTCAGGACGGCGGCTTCCATAGTGAGCGAGACAGGGGAGTGACGTAACACTGCGCAGGGACCTCCTTGCCCGTGCTGCCTTCGGGGACCTGCGGCTATTATTGGAGCGCCTCACTTAAATGACGAAACATTGAAGGCTCGTGTCGTACGCAGCGGGTTTCAGCGCACAAATACAAGGCATGAAGCACCTTTTGTTGTACAGCAAAAAGTGGCGAGGTGACATTGTAGAACGCTTCACGGGTTACTCAGTGTCTTCGTTTTTCAAAAATAATCACAGTAAGTACAGAGATGTGGGCGGGGCTAGGGGGTAGGTGAGAACAGGACTTTTCCGCGCACTCGAGCCTCAGTTGCAGGGCAAAAGGGGATGAACTCAAACGCACAGGAAAAACACTACTTTGAGTAAAATAACGACGAGAAAACACCGTTGTAGCGAGGTCAAAGATCATTAAAGTTTATTAAAGTAGATTTTGCAGAATACGTCTCCTTTAAAGCCAGGTGAATAGGAAAAAAATCTAAAATTATGTAATGTTTTCAAATAAAAAAATAGATAGAGCCAGGCTTAAATTTCTTACTTAATTTTGAATTACTAAAAAGTAACGGTGGATTTTTTTACTTCCTATTTTTAGTATTTTAGCTTTTTATTATTTTTATTATTCTATTTTTTCTTTATTAGACAGAACTGCAAAGTGTGAAATGGGGATGAGACTGGGAAAAGACATTGCAGCAAACTTACAGCACCCCATTTTTTAGTATTTGAGTAGATATTCAGATTTTTCTGAAAATGTATGTAAAAATTCACATTTTGCCTCCTTTTTTTTTTTGGGTTAAAAACGTTAATAAATTAGGCTTGATATGAGATATCAACAAATCCTTCCGCACGATCCGCCCAAATCTTAAAATACAAGACTGTAGAGTTTGTTAGGCTTGATTTAGCTCTGGTTTAGCTCTGCTTTCTAGATATTTGTTGTTGTTACTTGTAAATCTGGTTGTATGTTCCCAGTTTAGACTTTATCCTGGTTTAAAACGGATTATAAATTAGGACCTGATCATTAAACCTTAGATCTAATTAATTCCTTATTTGTCGGGAACTAGCAGCCCATTGTTCAGCTTGTGCTACAGAGATGAAGATGATGATTATTTTTATTTGCTTTTCATGTATTTTGCTGACTTCAAGCTTGATTTTCAACCAGTTTAACACTAATCACAATTTGAATTAACGGATTTACACATGGATTTATTTTTGGAGTGTCCGGAGCAAACTTCTGCACTCAAAAAGAATTTTTTTTTGTCAAATTTGTTTTTTTTAGTATTTTTCTATTCTTATTCAATTTTTATTGTTTTAATTATGATTATTAGTGTTTATTTTTGTTGCTGTTATTATTATATTATTATGCACATTTATATACCAAATTGTTGTCACTTGAAGGTCTGATTTGTCATGTTTTTAGGTGTTTTCAACCAAAAGAATTGTTCCGCGACTCAAATTTTTTTCAAAAACACACATACAATGACTCTATCTTGATAAAACTAATATTTAAGGATTGTAGTGATATATTCTACTGCAGACAATACTTTATACATGGGCCATCACAATACAGTTGTTAAAAGATTTTTTAAAAAGATGAAAAGAGTGCATTATTTTGACCTTTTTTTTTAAGCTGAAATTTTAAACGCGTCCAGGAGCTTTGACATTTGATAGAAGACTGACATCTGAACTGCTAAACTGATGCTTGTAAAGGATAGGATTTTGTATTTTTTTCATAATAGGTCAGGATTTTGGTTTTCAAATTAGATTCTGTTGATTGTGTTTGTGATTTGCTAATTGCCATTTAAACACCTTTTTATTATGTCAAATGGTTGGCTCAAGTTTACATGGTCAGAAAAGTGTGCCGTTGCATGTTTATTATAATAGATCCATGCATGTTCCCTGCATTTTTGATGGAATGTCGCTTTTGGATGACATCACAAAGGGATTCTGTTTTGGAACTCTGCACTACTTCCTGTTCCATATTTAACAAAGGGACTGTCCAACCAAATACACGTAATAATTAGACTATTCCAATCACTATTCCACCCTTCATTTGACCTGGTTCAGACCTGGTTCAGACCTGGTTCAGACCTGGATCAGACCTGGATCAGACCTGGATCAGACCTGGTGTAGCCTGAGTGTTAAATGAACCCCTCATTTACACGTCGGGCTCGTCTTTCACCCGTTCTTACCGCGCTGTTGAACGGTTCTGACGGTGTGGTAGTTTCCGTGGTCCGTGAACGCCGTGTCTCGCGTGGGCGGGGTTTGGCGAGACTCCCTCCCGCTCCTGAGTCATGATTCCCCCGCAGCAGCAGCAGCAGCTCCAGCGCTAAACCTCCACCACGGGCACCAAACACCCGCACGAACCCCGGACATTTAACCGCTTCAACCCGCACCCGCATGCCGCCGTCGGGGCCGTGACCGCCGGCCATCTACCGGGGGATGGTCGTGGAGATGTTCGATTCGTCGTGGAAGGTCCGGAGTATTTGGGATGGCGTGAGGCTGGAGGTAACGGAGGACCCCAGCCCGGTGGTTCTGCACAGTTTCACGCACCTGGACCCGGATCTGCCGCTGCTGGAGGTGAGAACCAGGGACTGCGGCCGGTAGCCCCGGAGAGATGCGACCTCTGCGGCAAAGCGGAGCGCGGGACGTCGGGGAGGAGCCGCGCTTGTGTCCGCGCAGAAGTAGCGGTTTGAGAACGGAAAATCGGTCGCGTTTTGTGCTGAATAAAACGTTCTGTTACTTCGGGTTATTCCGGGATGACACGGTAAACGGCGGTGTTTTTAGAACTATAACCAGCGTGACCTCCGTGTTTTTAAAGTGTTGTTATTGTAGCTGCGGCGGCTGTCAGCTGTAATAACACCGACTGACGAGGACGAAAGCTAGTCTAAAACCAGGACAAAATACACGTAAATATTGATAAAGCTGCAACAATCTATCAACTAATCGTGACTAATCTACTATAACCAATAACTGTGTTCGTATTTTGATCGTGTTAATCGTTATTTTGACTGTACAGACTCTGAAAGCTGCTATAAAAGTGTTATTTTTTTGTATGCGTTTTAGTCAGTCACAACATATCAGCATTTATTTGATTGATAATGTATTTTTTTGGGGGTGTATGATAGAAATAATAGTTTGATAAGTCGACAAATCGGAAAAAATAAACGCTGATTAGTCGACTACTACAATAATTGATAGTTGCAGCCACATTTTTAATAATAAGAATGATAATGATAATAATAATAAGCAGCCATATTCTTGACAACATATCAGGCCTATCTATATAGACTGACTGAGGTCATGGCTAAAATGAAGACAAAACCAAAACAACAGATGCACTAAACATGGACTTTGCATATTATAGTCCAGCACGTATTCTTTTCCGGTCAAAGTTTAAATAAAATTTTGTTCGGTTATAATGAAAAGTAAAATACAAGGTAGAAAAACACAAGATTTTATGACATTTGTAAAACCATGACTAATTTTCTTTTCAGACACCATGTTCAAGCTGAATTTACCCTCTACAGTAATCGATAAAAAAGGTCATGATCTGGACACTTTTTATGAAACGGAGACGTTTCAGCTCCCTATTTCAATCAGAAGGTCCAAAGGAGCAAAGGATCATGGCCTGTCGTTCCCTTCGCGTTTTTTTCCGCTGCATTTGCAGTTGCATCTGTTTTAATGTGGTTAACGCTAACATCGGGTCGGGAGGGACGGCCTGCTGCAATTGGTCATTTGAAGCGTCAAAATTCCTGGAACGTTGTTATAATCTAGATTAGGAAACAGGTTATAATTAAATTTAAGATTTGAAAAATGGCTGGGGTTTGATTAAGTGTAGTGATTTGTTAAGATTAAGAAAATGGTTCTGGTGTTGGTAGCAGTAACTTTTAAACCAAAAAAACAAACCAAAAGCCCTTTTTACATTGTAAATAAAATGTAAAACATTCAAAGATGTTACAGTTTACATCCGTTCTGTTTATCGCTACGGTTCATGCTAGGCACCTGAACGACACGTTCAGCCGGTGGCCATTTTGGTTCTGGTCCTAACGTAAAGAAATGTGAACACGCCAAAGGAAATCTGGATAAACTGCTGAAACGTCAAAACAGTTCACATCTTCACTGTCGTCTGGGATTTTAAACGCAAACGTAACTTTTGTTGTAGCGAGTTATGCAGTAAACGCTTATCAGTTATTAGCATTTGTGTTTAGCATCTGTAAATAGCACAGGTCAAACATAACGGACTGCGAGGAATGTTCTGACAACTGCGACATGGCCTGTAAGCGTCTGAAACTTCCTGCTTGTATCGTAATAGAGCTGCACTCTTTTTGTGATTTTGAGCTTTTTAGCGCTCACACTGATGGACGTCTTTGCCAGTTAAAACCGAAGAAAAGCCGTAGATATCTGCGCTGCCTCTCCTGCGAGACGTTGGCTGCCAAAGACGAACACATTTCAACTTTCGGGCAACATTTGTGAACTATATTTGCGTTTGTATGAAAAGTAAACGTACGTAAACACTCAGTATGTCTCCGACCAGCCGCAGTTGAATTCTATTATTATGTACGTTGCTACCTCAGATCAGAACTGTTTTATCATTTATGTTGGATTTGGGCTCTTGTTTACAGTCTGGTTGCTAGGTAACAGCTGTGGAATTACCTCTACCTGTGTCATATTTGTGCTCACGTCCAACCAGGCATTATTACAAAAATGGTTCAAAATGGGGACAAATGGAGCATAACAGAGTACAATTGTATTTCAGATTGTACTAAACATTTTGCCTGAATTTGAGTTAACCAAATGCAGGGAAATGTCAAACTTTATTTACATACAGTATTTAAAGGCAATATGAACAGGAAATATACATGAATCTTGTTAAAATCCAAATGTGTGCAATCTGGCTATGATATAATTCTTTAGGCATATCGACCACCCCTAATTATAAATGACACAACAGTTCTGATCTGACACACAATAGTACCATATAACACCTTTTTATTTAGTCCAACGATGGTTTAAACTGTCAGAAAAGTGTGTCAGTTAAGTGTCAACTGTCTCTGTGTCGCACACTGACATCAGAGGGATTCTGTCATTTTAAACTAACATTTTTCAAAATGTCTTCACAAACTGCAACTTAACTGAAGTAAAACTGTGATAAATATTTACCACAGGTTCAACACCACCAAAACTAAGTCAGAATTAGAAAAACGGGAGATGGCCTTTCAGTATAGAGCTGTGCATCACGATTTGGCGTTTTCACAAAAAAAGCAGATTGTCGCAGATCAGATCATGATTGGATTTTTATTGCGATATTGCCCGGCCCTAGGTCCAGTGCTTTCTTAATTTCCCAAAAACAGTTGAGTAAAAACACAAGAAATATGCTTTTTTTTGGTATTATTTATAAATATATATAATTCCGTAGTGAACACTGAAAAGGCAAACCGGTGGTAAACTAGGACACGTTCTGTGGTAGTAAATCCTCTTGGCTCGTACATTTAAAGCACGCCGATGTCATTTAAACGGCTTATGTGGTGAAAAACGCTGAGTCGGGCTAAGCTCTTGATACAGTGGTGGTCTATCAGACAGACGGGCGCTGCTCTGCTCAAAGATACTGTTACACCATGACTCGCCTTTTTTTTCTCTTCATCTTGGTGTTTTAAAGCGTACAGTACATGAAGTCCTGCCGTGTATTTGTAGCCGCATAAACCTCATGTATTATTAATGGCATTGATGTTTGGACCAGCTGGGGGTTGTCCTGGTATTAAAAGCCTGTTTCCTGCTTGGCGTTCGATTGCAGCCCCAAAGCCATTTGAGATTTTAATGATTCTGGAGGTAAAATGGATTGGAAGGTTTAGTTTGGCCTGTTGCTGTGAGCTTGTTTTGGAAATTAATTGGCTGCAGTGGCGGAAGTAGTTGATTCTTAAGTAAATGTACAGTTACAGGAGGAAGTATAGCACATGAAAAAAAATTGACTCAAGTAAAAGCGTAAGTATAGCATATAATAAATCTACTTAAGTAAAAGAGTAAGTGTTAAAACATCTACTAAAGTAAAAGTGTAAGTATAGCACATTAAAACTTTTACTTAAGTAGATTCTTTAAAGTTCATTTTACTTCCAAGAGTAAAAAGTAAACTCAAATCAAAATCACTGCTTTTTACAGATTTTGACATTTAAGAATTGAGCTTATTTTTGGTCAATGACTGTAGCGATTCGAATCAATTCCCTTATTTTTCTGGTTCATTTTCAAATGTAAAGTAAGAGTGAAATGTACTGATTACTAGAATACAGTACTTTTACTTTTGTTACTTCCCACCACTGTCATTATATTTGTTGATGTTAATATAATGTGCAGAAAAGAGGTAGCAATGTCGATTATTTAGTTAATTGGTAATTGTGATCACGAGCTTAAACACAACAGACGTAATATAATCGAAACAACTAAATAAAAAAAAAAAAAAGATAATTGTGACAAATTTAGAAGCGAGGTCTTTTTACTTCAATCTATAGCCCAAATGTAAAGTACTTTTTAATCAGTTTTTGTCATGTTGACTTATTTTGTCATTCTGGAAGTTCAATTTTGAGGAATTGTAACCCCTGGAATCAGGAATCAGGATATATTATTGCCATTGTCAGTGAAAATTCACAACATTGGAACGTTATTTGATGACAGATGCAACATGAGAGACATGGATAAAACCATTAGTCACCCGGACAGCTGTGCAGCGCCTACTGGGGAACTTGAACTCTAGGAAAATGAACATATTATAAAACACATATTTTGATTACATTGTGTGAGGTCACAGGCGGAATCTTTCAGTGGATGTTGGGGAGGGTCACAAACAAGAGAAGAAATAGTTAAGGGGAAGTGCAGACGGCAAAAGTGAAGGCCAAATGTCTGGTGTGTGTGTGTGTGTGTGTGTGTGTGGCTCGGTTTCACTGGCTGTCTAGCTGGTCTCAAGGCCAATGTCGGGAGAAAAGATAAGGGAAGGAACAGGGAGAATTGGAATATAATGGGGGGGAAACTTGAATACATTTGTTTGATCAGTAATTTGCCAGATCAAATAGACCAATCATTTCTGGTCCTCTGTGTCGCAATCCGTTTGAACTTTGGGAGAGAGTAACTCAATGGTACACTGTTCTAGATCACGTCCCGCTATCATCTTCTGCATCTCTGTAGACTGAAGTAAGATGTTTTTGTTCAGTTCTACGAGCTGTGCCATACCGTACTCAAGTCTCTGTGGAAGTGAAAGGATGAAAAGACTTGAACAAACTCCTTTTTGTCATTGTCAGACAGTATCTGGGTGAATTTTCCTGTCTTCCCAATTTTCCGATAGACCAAGGCGACTCCAAGCCCAATTAGGAGGAATCCCGCCATCATAAATCGTCGGGACAGGTGGCTTCTCCCGGAGCAGCTTTTCTTGGGGGGGAAAAAACTTTATCCAATTCACTCAGAGACCAATCAATCAGATTACATCCCAGAGATCAGCAGGTGAGCACGCGAATCGTAAGTAGAGAGAAAAAAGTTGACAAGACAAGGCGAAGTAGCACGCAGAGTGGGAGCAGAGAGAAAACACGTCTGCACTGGACGAGGGCTGAACAAGAAGGAGTTTGAAAATGGGAATGAAAGAAATGTAAACGATTTTGAGAGTGTGTTGTTTGTTCTCACAATAATTGTAACGCTAACATTTGTAAGTGGTTGAATTTGATTGGTTTCTATGCGGTTAGCTCCTAAATTGCATAACTATATCTTTTTTTGGTTTAGAAGTCTCCTGTGTTATGATTGGTCACAACAATAAGATGTTGTGATTGATTGAGCCCAAGATAAGGTGATATTTCTGCAAATTTTTACAGATATTTCACATAAAGATATACATTTTTGTCAATATTACCCACTCCTAATTCAAAGCATTTTAACTAAACTAATTCTAAACTTTGGGTGCGTTCACACGCATACACCATATCAAATTGACAATGTAACGGAATGCTTTTGAGCGAGATTATGAACAGCGAGAGAACAACACGTTTTCAAAATGGCGGCGATGACAAATAAATCACGTGACTTAAACCCACGAATAAACAGACAGGACTCGACGACACGCTGAGCTCCACGATACGTGTGCGACTCTGTTCGAGCTTCAAGAGGATTGAAGTAATTGAAGAAAACGTCCTTATACTCGTATACACATCATAGTTCGAGTAGCCACGGCAACAAGATTTACTGCAACTACTAAAACAACGACTAGGCTACTATTCAGTCCTGCTCCTGCCACTACCGCGTCTTCCTGAACTCTGGATTTGTTTTTCCCCCAAAATAACTCCTGACAGAAAGCACACCAACTAAATCTATGCCCACCATCTCTGTTTTACCCAGTTAAAGTCCAATATGCTAATTCGTGCGCGTTATCGGATTGTGATGAAACAAGCCTTTCTCTTGTAACTGAACCCCAGCGACGCGTTCGCTGTCCGCTCGCAGAGGGAGAAGAGCCCGTGCAGGACTTTCGCGAGCCGGATTACCTCGCATTAGGTAATTGTGTTTTGTACCAAGGGATTACGCGGCGCTACGGCAACGGGACACCCAGGGACATTCAAAGGCACGGGTTCGGAAAGGCCCATAGCCAAATCATTCATGGTCGCACAGGATGCTCTTGTTTACGTCAGGCGGATTAGTTCTACGTGTTCTCAACGCGTTATTGGCAGACAGTGCTTTTTATTGATTTGGAAGACGACAGCGGCGGGGGTAATGAGATGAAACGCCACGACTGAATATGAGACGTTTGCATAGGTTCTTGTAAATGCAATCCGCATTTGTATAATTTGTCTGTGTCGTGAAAGGGTCATTCATTGGGTTGAAGCGTAAAAGTTTTGATCAACAAAAGAAGGATTTATGCTGGGCTTTGCACTATATTTTGTAATAACGTGATTAAGTGTGGACGATGCATCGGAATTTAGACGGTTTCGTGAATGTTGTTTTATTAGATGTGCAAAATGTGACTGTCGAGTAGATCGTTTATAGTAAAAAAAAATATTCAAAAAGACCTGTTTATTTTGTTTTATTTAACCTTAATTTTAACCAGGAGAGACCCAATGAGATTAAAAGAGGTATGTCATAAACCTTCAATTAAAGGGGGTATAATGTGACATTTTTAAAGACATTTCATATTTGTCTGATAATTAAACCCCAACAAATACGTTTTAAAGACACGTTTCCACGCATTTCTGTTGGGATTCAATATCGCCCCGCCCTAATCTGGACTGTAGACTCTAAAACGCACACGAAAAGACAGTTTATCACAAAGACTGCAGCATCTTTCAATCCAATCCTTTCAATAACCTATTTCCACAACGATACACTTTATTTGTAAGTGTTTTCTATCTGGAAGTCTTGAGCCTCGAGACGCCACTATTCAACCTTTTATTTGGTTCAGAACGTATTAAAAAAAAAAAGTCTCATTGAACAATAGAAATAATCGTTTGACTTGCCTACATTGCGATTTTGCCAATTGCGTCCATTCAAATTGTGATTTCGATTCGATTGCAGCTCTTGAATCCATCACTAAACATTTCTAATCAATTGTACAGTAAATGGTCTGTTCTTCCTCCACGGCTCCAAACTTATGATAAATTGTTAAGTACAATATGCAACAACTAAGTGTGTAGTCAATATTGTTGTCTGGACTCGACGTTGTGCTTACATCAGTTTTTTGTCAATTCCGGAAGAAAAAAAATCTATCCCGTACCTTTTGTCCATCCAATAATAACAGAGTAAATGAAAAGAATGTTCGTTGCAGCCCTAGAACAAAGCTTCTCATAATAGTTTGTGAGTTGTCTGTGTTATAATGTCACCACTTTTCTAATGCTACTATCCTCTACGGTACACTGCAGTTTTGGCCTCTTTGTGTCAGCAAGAGTAGAATCTGATCTGTCCATTGAAGCCACTGCTCCGGGTTTCACTGGGAGTTTCCCCAATGGTCTACTTTTAGATTTAGGCCAGGGGCAGGGGACAACATGAGAATGTAATGGTCACATTATCCATGTGGTTGGTTCAGGTTTAAGGATGCGCGTTTTCCATTTTTGTCTTTAACCGATCGCTAGTTGGATAGCCCTTTGTGGTCAGTTGTCTGCTAACCGGTTGCATCATAATAAGTCAGAATGATCACAACAGAAACATTTCACGTTGCCAAACATAAGAAAAGAGCCAGGGTTTCTCAGGAGAGTTGTCGATGTCGGCAAACGTCGCATATGTATTTTCGGACGCTTCAAAAACTCTCATTTAACCATCACAGGGACTTAAAAAGACGTTAAATGAGGTGAAAATGTTACTTAGTTCTGCTTTAATATATGAGTCACGTTGTAAAGTCGCTAGCATTAGCAGTTTACCTTTGCTTGTGCAAGCAAAAGATCGATAGTTTTCCATCTGAGGCAAAAAGCTGTTTTCTGCACCAAATCCAAGTTAAATAAACCATTTAAGATTAATATTAGTTCATAAATACTGCAGTGTCACTCAGGTTTGCCCTGTCTGTATGGGATAAATCCAATGTTTTGGACAAGTTACAATTGTGTATTACAACATAGAAAACAAGGCAATAAATGAAATGTGCCAGTTAATCGAGCAAGCATTTGGTGACGGTTAATCGAGTTAATCATGGACACCCCTAGTCAGGTCAGTTTGTTTCACATGGTCTTACCCCTGGAGTGGCACACAAAAAGGTACATACCATCCTCATGTGAAAAAATTTACATTATTTGCTCAAGATATGAACAAAAACCTTCATTTGCTCTCACTTGACTTTAAAGGACACATATTTGAGCTTTTTAACACCGTTCCTTCGTCAAAGATAGGTTTGTAGTCGACTGAAGACATGCTCTCGACTAATAGGGGCGTGGCGTTGACAAAAGCTCTCAAAACTATTAAGCATGTCCATGATTTGACCATGTTTGTGTTTCCAAAGTGCACTGACAACACCAAGAGACTACACAAACTCGCACAATAACAAATATTTACACAGAAAACTACTACAAAACAGTGTATTTATACGAGGTTTTTTTACCTTGTGGGTCGAGCTTTGAGATCTAAATCATCAGCAGACTTGTTCAAATCACGTTCAACTGAGAATGTCAAGATTATTTGATTAATCGATAATCGTGACTGTCCAAATCACAAAATATTTAAGAACTAAAAACCTAGAATTGTCACTATTTCAGAAGCAAAACTAAGTCATTTCAATTCAATCTACACTCCAAAAGAGTGGCAAATCCCCTTTATTGCAACAGCACATTTTATAAACGGAACAGTCCAAAACACAAAACCATTAAAAAAAAGAAAGTATAATAAGCATTCAATTTGATCTTACTATTCAAACAATAAAACAAATTAAAGCAAAGCAAAATCATAAAACCACATAAAATTAAATTAAATACATTAAAATGAATAATATAATAAAATGTGTCGCAATAACTGTACTTTTGATTTCTTAAAGCTGATCTCAAACTTTTGAAATGGTAACGTATTGGAATGAAAGAAAATGAAGGATTTCACTTTTGTTTTTGTCAGCAATCGTGACTACTTGTCGTTTCTTCTCGCAATAATCGTTTGGAAACTGTTCCGTTGACCTAAAACAGCCACGTCCTGCTTTAGTTCTGGCTCGGTCATCGTTACCTCTGCAGAAGAAGTCTCTCATACTTAAGGACGAGGCCAGTACGTCAACACAAAGTTCATCCCGGCGCAGTAACTCTCCTCATATGACACGCTCGCCGGCTTTATTACATTATGTGTTTTTATTACGTTACGTTTGGAAGAGGCCCTGGCCCAAATGCGGTAACCACACTTCCGGCTAAAGTGGTCAGGTTTGACATTTCGGGGAGTTCCTTTTTACAAATGTTTGGACTCTGAATCAGTCCAGATGGGAGTGAAAATACAGTGTTTTATCATACCATGTGGATCGTCTGTGGTTTTCCTCTTCAACCCACGTAACACTAAACCAGGACTGTGCTGTTTTTTTTAACTTATCTTTATTTCAATATTCAAAATTTAAAACGCTAAATGACAAGAACAAGAAGCGGAACAAGACCAGAGAGAATATATTTAATAAAAAAAGAAGAAATCCAAAGAAATGTCTAATTAATCCAAACTAGGGACGTCACGATATCAAATGTTAGTTACAATTATTGAGAGAAAACGTCACGATTTAACGATTGTTCACGATTATTGAGGCCAAACAACTGTGGAATCTTTCATTTTCTTTCATTGCCATGGTCATTCTGACATGTGACTGTTCCTCAAGTTTGTGACCGGCTTTACCAAACTGAACTTTCTGAAAACAAAATAAAAGTTAAACGTGACAAAAACCGCCAGATAAAAAAAGTTATATTACATGTAGGTCTATTTTTTTGGACAAAAGATTGAACTAACAATACTTAATTTTGTCACGATTAATTAACCTGATAATCTTGACACCCATAGTCCAAAATCCCTATCCATTCACTGTGTCCGCGCCAGGAGTTTTGAGGCCCAGATGCATTTGCCTAACCAGCGGCGATGTTTTAGTCTGGAATCATATCCAGCCGCTCAGATTTTCTAAAGTTGTGATTTGCAAGCGGATTAAAGCACCCCCTACACATCGGACGACTCACTGAACTAAAACGCCGTTAAGATAAATATATTTTGAATTTTGCTACAAATTTTAAAAACTTTATCACAGAATATGACGTTTTTTAAGTTTCACTTTCGGTTTGAAATTGATGACATCACACTAGGAAATTACCCAGCAAACACTGGGCCAAAACTCATCTAATTTAATTATTTAACAAATACAAATATATGAGAGCAACTTTATTTTGTTGAATTCATGTTAGAGCGTCAATAAAGTTGTTTCTTTGTGTAAATTCTGCATAAACTTGGACTGGAATGACTGTCCCTGGTGTGATGTCACTTCCTGCCATTTTCTATAGATTTTTCAACGTTATCTCCACAAATACCTGCTCGATTGGTGTAAAACTATAATGTATATGTACAACAGGTATAAATACACCAAATAAAGTCAAATATAGAACATTGTAAAAACCTGTCATAGGCCCTTTAACCAATCAGAGATGTTTGTGTCCAAACCAACATGGCGGCTTACGAGAAAAAAAAAAAAGAAGAAAATAACACTGAGGACTGAGAAACGTTTTGACTGCCGATTTTCCGCAGTCAACAAGCGACGCTCTAAACTCTGTAAAGCCGAGGTAAATTAAGTTCTACATTTTGTTCTGAATGTTCCGAGGATATTTGCGAGGAGACGTCTTCCGCATTCGAGCGACATGTGACACAAATTAGGTTGGACTGGCCCGTGCTTTTAAAGAGTTAGGGTTTTCCGACGCACCCTATGGTGTGATTCCAGACACTCCTGCGTTTTGAACAGAACGTAGGAAGGACAACAGATGCATCGTTCTGCATTCGAGTGGGATGATGTTGAAAACGGTCCGTGGCGCCTCGTTCATCTCGGTCCAATCCGCGAACGGCTTTTACCGCTCGCACATCCTGACTCGTCTTGTCCTCGCTCGCTCCTCTATCGTAACGACTTTCATACCGGCACTTCGATACAGCAGCGGCCTAAATATAGCAGCGACGCGCCTCGTTAGAAATGTCGTGCAGCCCTGTTACTTTGCCGCCGTTCTGGAACACAACGCCGGCCGTAGTTTAGTCAGCGCTTCGCACGGCACACTCGCGACACATTCGCGGACGATTCGGACGATGGGGATGTCCGACAGAATGTTCCCTGGAGTAAAAATTTGCTAATTATAAATGCTAAGCTGCGCGGTTCAGGAGGGTTCACATTTGCACCAAACCGAACGGGATTATCTGAAAATCCCACCAAAACCAGTGTAAACGCGCGTATCTTTTAAATCAGTACATTTAGAACTACAATTAATGATTATTTCGGACTCTACTAGTCAGAGATTATTATTTTTTATTAGTCAACGAGACAAACGATTATTACTTTTGTGCATCAAGACTTTTTAAATACATTATCAGCAAAGTAAATGTTGAAATTTGGTGACTGAACGCGTCTAGAAAGAGTATTAATTAAATAAAGTCTATTGATCATGAAAATCAGAAATTGTTCGTGGTTTCTTTGACATGTTGTTTCAATAACCCTTCCGTCTTTGTTTATAAAAGGTAATTTTGTATACGTTTTAAGAGTCAGTTTAGTCCAGAGTATTATCACGTTTCTCAAAGTATAGTTGATTGGTCACAATTAGTATAGTGAAAAAGCCGCTGAATGTGAGATTTTGTATTAAATTTGACTCGGATAATGCTACACTGATTCATGACGGAGCATATTTACACACAAAACAAATCCTTTTTTTAAAATCAGTAACACAAACATTTCCCTCGTGATTCCTTTCGCACTGTCACATGACATGCTCTGTCTGTGTATAGACCAGACAATTGCTAAATGACTCACCGATTTGTTCCATAATAAATTAGTTAATGCTCTAAACAAATTATTTCAAGAGTTTATTAGTCAGAATGTTTTTTTTTTTAATTATTGTGCAATATTGACAAAAACGAACAGCTCAATATTGTTTTGGATTGTCCTAACAGCGATAAGACGGAATCCATTAGAAACGCTTCTTTAAATGTCTTTGACCGTTGCACAAATGTGACTGGACTTGTTCGTCACGTGACACAAGCCGCAACAGTGAACGGCGGCCACTCTTTTGCTCGAGTGCTTGTTAATGATTAAAGCCAAAGACCGTCCGCGTCTGAATGGGCCGTTTGTCTGGGCTGCATCGATTCCTGGCCGCGCTCGTGTTTGTTTTGTGGGCCTCTAGCTGCGAGCGTGCACGTGGGCCGGCGGTAGCGTGCATGTGAACGCTCGCAGCTGTCCAGGGCGAGACCGCTCCAGCTCGTGTCCCGTTTACGGTTTCTCAATTGTTCACGCATTACGCCAGGACTAAAACTGGACTCGATGGAGGTCTAAATGTGATCGACACTTTTAGAACGGTTTTGTGTGTTTTTAGAAAAGTCAACCCGGATGTAAAGACAAGAAAGAAAGAGTTACGATGATTGAGAAAAACCGTCCAGATTTAACGATTATTCACGGTTATTGAGACTGTGACCAGAACAACTGTGAAATCTTTCATTTCTTTCATTCTCGTGGTCTGACATGTGACTGTTTCTCAAGTTTGTGAGCGGCTTTGCCAAACTGAACTTTCTAAAAGACAAAATAAAGTTGACAAAAACAGCCAGATAAAAAAAGTTATTTACATTTAGGCCTATTTTTGGGCGATACATTAAACAAAAAATACTTTGTTTCTAAAATTGTCACAATTATTATTTTTTGGTTCTCAAGATAATATTGTGAACTGAATAATCACGATTGTCAATAAACCGAATAATCTTGACATTCCTAGTTGGGAATAACAGTGTTTAAAGCAGAACTAAGTTAAAACTTTTTTAAATGTCTTTTTAAGTCTCTGTGACGGTTAAATATGTATTTGAGGCGTTTTAAGTGTCCATCGTCACCCCCTGCTGTCTCTGAGTGGAAAACCAGCTCAAGACAACTCTCCTGAGAAACCCTGGCTCTTTTTTTTGTAATATTTGGCAACGTGAAATGTTTTTGTTTGTGATTATACTGACCTTATTATGATGAAGTAAGAAAGGGAAAAAAAAGTTAAATTTTAAAAAAGCTTTTACGTCTGTTCTCTGACAATGTATTTTCACAAGGGAGCTGCAGGGGGAGCTCTACCACCGGAAAACAGAGTCCAGATGACTACAACTGAATATTTTTCTACTTAGCTTTAAATATAACGGTGTTACTAATTGTGTTATTTTGATCAGTCTAACTAATTAATACTCCTCTGCCATCACACTGTTGACTTTAGAAACGTCCAGCGCTCCAAACGGGGCCAAACCTTGGATCTAAAGATGCGTTTTATATTTGGCTCATTCGCACACCACAGTCTCGCATCGTCCTTTAGCAGCAGCTTGTGTCCTTTCCCACAGTTAACACAGAGAGTTTCTATGGCAACAGCAGAGATGGAGCAGGTGAGGAGGAGTTTGGCCAGGACCCGGACCAGGATCGAATAAACCTGGACAAAACTCGTACAAACCAATATGACTTCTATCACAGTTTGAACAGTAAAAGTGTAGATAAACAAAGCTAGACTTCTTATCCAACACATGTACTGAAGAGAAAACACAGAATGCAAGTCAAAGGACAGAATAAACCTTTACCAATAATCGATTGTAATGTCCGAATTTTACGACAAACAGCTTTATTTGTACAAAAGCAAATTTATTTATATTTTTGATGGATTTTAGAAGCTTGTGTTTTTGAATACTGAAACTCCTTCGACGCCTGAATTGTTTCTCCAGTTGGTAAGAAAAAATATTCCAGATTTTTACTTCAACTGGACCCCAAAACAGGACTGTTTGTTTCTGTTGTTTGCCTTTTTGTCTAATGACCGAAGAGAAATAAACTATGCATAGTCATATTCATTATACATGTAGACAGACAAATGTAGCGTGTTTTAAAACTTATTTTCCTATTATATTGGATTAAAAGATTTGGTTTTTTTAAGTATAATTTGTTTTGGAGTCTTTAAATGTTTCATTCAAGCCACTCTATAAATAACACAAATACATCTGCTTTTTAAGCCTTCTGAAACTGGATCCTCTGAGGTTGAACCTGTTTGAATATTTGGACACAGTGAGGGAGCAGATGGTTATGTTCTTTATACATCAGCTTAGTGTCACTTTCAACACACAGTTATAGTACTTTCTTTGTATTTCCAAATGGTTTTATACTAGTTCTGATCGAGCTAAAGATCATTTGAAAACCGTTCAGGTCAAATTTGGTCCCGTTTGGGATTTTGTTTAATTGTTTTTTATTATTATTATTATTATTATTAATTTTATTTTATTTTCAAATGATTATCTTGTTTTGATACAGGTTTTAGTATCAGCGAGTGTCTGATTTCTGATACTTTTGACAACCCTAAACCCATTACACAGAAATGACTTTTGTGAAAAACCCAGACTAAACCTGAGCTAAACCCGGTCTAACCTCGACTCCGCTTCTCTTCCCGTCCCGCAGAGCTCCACTCAGGAGATCGGCGAGGAGTCCGAGGAGGATGCGGTCTTCACCATCACACTGCGGAAGGTGCAGTTACACCACTCGGCCAGTAAGGGGCAGCGGTGGCTGGGCGTGGACTCGGAGGCGGCCCTGAGCCTGTACGAGACGTGCAAGGTGCGGACCATAAAGGCGGGGACTCTGGAGAGGCTAGTGGAGTACATGGTGACGGCGTTTAAGGACCGCGACTCCACCTACGTCACCATCTTCCTCTGCACGTACCGATCCTTCGCCACGACGAGACAAGTGCTCGACCTGCTGCTCAACAGGTGCAATTACAGGCCCCGAACTCCAATCACAAACAAGATCCGGTCGTTTCTGATCGGCCATGGTCGGCGAGGGTCTCATATTATGCAAAATTTACTTTTTCTGAGCTTTTAACAGTCATATATTATCGTTCCCTTATCAAAATCCTACTACGAGGTGGCCTCAGAAAACACTCAGTTAAATTTTCTAGGACTGTCGGACTTAGGTCAATTAAAGTCCGTATGACAGATTCTCCTGTTTTTCTAATTAAGACTTACTTTGGGGGAAGAAAGACATTCAGCAAATTGAAATTGGAACCGGGATTCAAACTTTAAGGAGACATATTATTCTTTTTTCATGTACTGAAGTAAGTAGATCATCATTTTACATTTTCTTCATTGTAAAAACAATATTGATCTAAAACTACTTAAAAATAGAAATGGGTCCAATGACTTCCTGTTCAAAACTGCAGAACTGATAAGCCCCGCCTCTTCAAATTGATAAAGCCCCGCCTCTTCAAATTGATAAAGCCCCGCCTCTTCATATTGATAAACCCCGCCTCTTCATATTGATAAAGCCCCGCCTCTTCATAGCTATAAACCCTGCCTCTTCATAGCTATAAGATTAACTCAAACCTGCATGAATCGATCAAAACACAACTTTGACTAAACTAATGATGAGGAAACGCTGTTGTAACGAGATTAAAAGCTCATTCAAGTAGATTTCGCAGAATATGTCTCCTTTAAACAGGCGAGGATGTCTTTCCAAACGTAACTCTAACTCATCTGTGTTTTTCAGATATGCCAAGCTCCAGAACGTGCCCGTCACCGCCCACCGAGTGTCTCAGGACGAGTGCACAGAGCTCAGGAAGTACGTTCATCTGTTCTGTATGTCACCGTTGTGAGGTTAATCAATAACTCTGATTATTCAGCTCCCCATATAATCGGAAGACCTAAAAAAGAGCAATTATGACTGTGTTTTGAATGAAATCTTTAATAGAAATGGTGTGTTTTTGTCACATTAACTTTATTTTGTCATCCATAGTGTGATTTTTCGTAAAGCCGGTCACAAACTCGAGGAACAGTAACGCGTAGGCAATCGTAGGCGGCGACAATGAGTAATTTCAGTTTAATCTATTCTACAAAAAGTGAAACGACATGTAAAGTACTATTTTATCTGGTTGTTTATGAGTGAGTTATGTTTGAGTTCATAAAGCTAGACTTAATAAAGGATTTCACAGTAGTTTTAGTGCCAACCATTGTGAATATTGGTTAAAATCGTGATGTTTCGTCTCACAATTGTAACACAAACATTTTATATCCTTTCTCCATCGTGATCTTTGCATGTTTTTCCTTCAATATTGCCATTTATGTTTAGTTGATATCTATTTGTGTTATTATTTACACACCCTGGTCATTTTGTGATGTGTTCTGTTTATTTGTTTATTAAAAATGAATAAAAAGGAATAATTAAAAAAAAAATTATATTAATTTAAAAAATAATAATGATAATATAAAATAAAATAATAACGATCTTGTGGCCCTGGGGCATAATAATAATAATAATAAATAGATAATAATAATAATAATAATAATAATTATAATAATATAATAATAATATATAATATATAATAATAATAATAATTAATAAATATTATTACTACTACTAGTAATAATATTTATTATTATTAATTAATAATAATGATGACATTTAAAATGTCCAAAATAATTATCCACGAGTGTCACGGATCATAACTGTATAACAAAATAACTAAATGTCCTTTTTAAGAATGCTTTCAAGCTTTACAAAATCAAAAGGCAAGATTAGAACAAAAAGAGTCGCCGTGAGAAAAGGAGTGGGAGTTTGAAGCATCAAAACACAAACGGCCAGAAAAGCGATCTCACGCCGCGGCCCCCGCACGGGCGGATCCTGTGCGAGGTTGAGAAAACGCAGCCCTCCCCAAGATATGAACCTGATAAATGTGAGGAGAGAGCGTTGGATAAACAGAAAAGCAAGGAGGAAAAGAGAAAAGGGTGTAGCACTGAAATGAACAATGTACTGCAGACCGTTTTCATCCCGCTCGTTTTAGAACCTATGTACTTGGGCCTCAAAACTACTGACATGGAAACAATAAATGGGTAACCTTTTTAGAATGTACCATTTGCTGCAGGTAAAAAGGCAAAGAAATGGACAACACAAACATCACCAACGAGATAGGAACAGACATCAGGCAAATAGACAAATTTGAAAAACTTTGGACTAAATGTGCCCTTTTTGTTTATATTATTATGATTCTGTGAGGACAGCATCATACCAACACAAACCAAAGTCACTTTCAACAATGACAAACCCTGGTTCACTCCAAAACTGAGGCAGTTAAGCAGCCAGAAGGAGGCCAGGCGCACAGGGCTGGTGACAGGGGGCGCTACAAAGACGCAAAGTATGGATTTAGCAAAGAGGTTTCTGTCGAGCGAGATCACAGTACAATACGCGTCTGAAGCAGCAGTTCTCTGACAACACCCCGCCTCCGTGTGGAGGGGGCTCCGGCTCCTCAACCAACCACAAAAGCCCCGAGCCCCCCTGCTGCAGACAATCGAAAACTGGCTGAGCAACTTAACACCTTCTACTTCCAGGTTTGATGTGACACCCCCACCCCCACCCGGTGGCCACCTCCGCCCAACCCCAAAAACTGGTCACCCCACCCCCCCACCACCCTCTCAGTTCAGGAACAGGATGTTCCACAGGCTATTTCGGAAATCCAACCCTCCCGAAAAAGCTGCTGGACCAGACGGCGTTCTTCTGCCGCTACATTAAGACATTGCGCACGGAGAGTTAACCCCCGTCTTCACAGACATTTTTAACACCTCCCTGGGGTCATGCCATGTCCCAGCCTGCTTCAAGTCTGCCATCATTGTCCCTGTCCCCAAGAAGCCCCGGATCACTGGACTTAATGACTACAGGCCTGTGGCGCTGACGTCTGTAGTCATGAAGTCATTTGAACGCTGGTCCTGCCCCACCTCAAGTCCTTCACCTCCTCCCTGCTGGACCCCCTGCAGTTCGCCTACAGAGCCAACAGGTCTGTGGACGACACCATCAACCTGGCACTCCACTTCATCCTGCAGCATCTGGACTCCCCGGGAACCTACGCCAGGATCCTGTTTGTGGACTTCAGCTCTGCGTTCAACACCATCCTCCCTGCTCTGCTCCAGGACAAGCTCTCCCAGCTCAACGTGCCTGACTCCACCTGCAGGTGGATCACTGACTTCCTGACGGATCGGAGGCAGTGTGTGCGGCTGGGGAAGAATGTCTCAGACACTCGGACTATCAGCACAGGGAGCTCCACAGGGCTGTGTTATTTCCTCTGCTCTTCTCCCTGTACACAAACTGCTGCACCTCCAGCCACGACTCCGTAAAACTCATCAAGTTTGCGGACGATACCACCCTCATCGGGCTCATCTCGGACGGGGGATGAGTCCGTCTACAGGAGGGAGGTGGACCGGCTGGTGTCCTGGTGCAGCGGTAACAATCTGGAGTTCAACGCCCAGAAGACAGTGGAGATGATCGTGGACTTCAGGAAAGCCACAGGCCCCCCAGCCCCCCCTCATCATGGACAGACTCCCCCATCACCACCGTGGACTCCATCCGCTTCCTGGGCACCACCATCACCCAGGACCTCATCAGTGGGAGCCCTCATCAAGCTCCCTCATCAAGAAGGCCCAGCAGAAGGATGTACTTTCTGCGGCAGCTGAGGAAAAGCCAAGCTGCCAGCGCAGATGATGGTGCAGTTCTACACGGCCATCATTGAGTCCATCCTCACCTCCTCCATCACCGTGTGGTACGCTGGAGCCACAGCCAGGGACAAACAGAGACTACAGCGCAATTGTGCGTTCTGCTGAGAAGGTGATCGGCTGCAGACTCTTCCATCTCTGCAGGACCTGTACGTCTCCAGGGCTCTGGGACGAGCAGGTCGGATCACAGCTGACCCTTCTCACCCTGGACATGGTCTTTTTGAACCACTCCCCTCAGGCAGGAGGCTACGGTCCATCCGGACCAGAACCTCCCGCCATAGAATAGTTTCTTTCCCTCTGCGTTGGACTCATGAACACTTCAAAAACACCTGTCACTTTAACTGCAATATTCATCCACTCACTGCACTGTCACTTTCTGCACTACAACTTTAAACATAACTGTAAACTTGTGTACATAGAAATGCCTATTTTTATTTTTATTGTATAGTAATTTTAAATTGTTTCCTAATGCATGCCCTTTTTTGATTGAATATATGTTGTTTTATTATTACTCAGTGTTTTATGTTGCACCTTAAGGCCGAGAACAAGTTCCTACGTTTTTGAATTTTGTTCATTGACAATGGCAATAAACTCTTTCTGATTCTGATTCTGATTCTGATGATGTATAAAATATGCCATGTTTGTTTCTTTTGATTTCTATTGATGTTTTGTTGATGTCTTTATTTAAATTTTCCCTCTTGGTTGTCGGTCTTCTGTGTTTTATGTTCAATCTTTTTTTTTTTTTTTATTGGAAGACAAAAACAAGAAGTACCTAAAAGAGACTAAATTGACTGTTCAACCTTTTCTCGTCTTTTCGGGGAGTTTTACACGAGCACACTGGAGAACACTAGAGTACATTTCCCCCGCGCTCTGACGTGGGTTTAACGCAGTCGTGGACGAGTGAACGTCGTCTGCTTCAGCGTTGATACAAACCACCTGAACTCATCCGTCTGCCTTATCTCATCCCTCTCTCCCTCAGCCTCCACCTCTCTCTCCTTCTGTTTCACCCTTTTCTTTTCTTTTTCAATTTTTGAAATATATACAAATAAAAAGAAACATGACCAGAGTGCAGGACAAAAAAACATTGCAAAAATGATAATAAAATAAGATAAAATATGGCAATAAATATAAATAATAATAATGTAAGTAAATAATATATGTAAGTAATAAAATAAATAAAATGATAATCGAAACAATGAAATACAACATGAAAAACATACAAAAAATATAACAATACATATTAATAATAATTAATAATAATATTATTATTATTAATAATGAGAATAATAATAATTATAATAATAATAAATGTACGTAATAAAATAAAAATGTATTAAAAAAATATAATAGAATAATAGACACAAATAAAATTAAGGCACAACAAGTCCAACCGTCAAGTCCCATCAAGTTCAATTCAATTTATTTTTGTAACTCCCAAAATCACAACAGTAGTTACCTCGAGGGGCTACAGTGGAAAAAACAAAATAAACAATGTTCATCGGGACTTGGAAATGTCCTTAGACTGATGTCCCAAGCTCACCTGTCCTTTGACCCTCCTTCTCTGCCAGGAAAAACTACCAAACCTCTTTGGGAAAAAGTAGAAACCTGTAGGAATTCCACAGTGAAGGAGAGATCCGACTCCCTCGGACGGACAGGCGGACGCGCCTCAATTTCGTAGTCTGAAGTTTATCCGTTTATTCAAATTTGTCCATTTCCAAATTAAGTCTAAATGGCAAATTTCCCATTTTCCTAATACCTGATCCTATCTCAGTCCAGTCCTTGATTGTTGGTGATGTTTGTGCCATCAATTTCTTTGTGATGGCTTTTTTTCCTGCTGCCAAAAGTACTCTCCAAAGATATCCATGTATTGTGTCCATGGCAGGAGTTTTGAGCCCCAAATACAGTTCTAAAGTTCAATTTCATTAAATTGGATTATTGCACCCCTCAAACGCAGCTGACAGTTAAATTTAATACTGTAGCGGCTACCTGCTCCTGTAGAGCCGCTGAGGGGCGAAGCTGGTCTGGTCCGGTAACCTCGTGGGACGTGATTAAACTAACAAACTGATGCTGGATCGGTATTGGTTAAAGTTGTAGTTTTTAATTGTGCAACGGGACAGCAGGAACATAAACGAACGTGGACACAGAGGACAGAATGTATTGATAAAAAAGTAATCCAAAATCAAAAAGCGGTCAACAAAAATTAAGGCTACCCAGAACCAACCTCTTCCCTGCGTCCCAGGTGAATTAAATGTATTACTTCCCACTGACGCACACCCATGCCCACGTGACTCCCCTCCTCCGCAGGAGCAGCAACAGAAACGCACTCTCACTCACACACACACACACACACACATTCACACAGTGCCCACAAGCTGTCTCCTACAAATACATTTCCTCAACATTTAATACATTTCCTCAAAATTTGTCATGAGAACTTTAGAGTTGGAATTTTGGGAGTTTTCAAAATAAAACAAAAATAGTCTAGAAACATGACATTTTTCCATTTTTGTGTGTTTGAGTTTGCTAAATGTCAATCAATCACTCACCTTTTTTTTTTTAATGGAACCATTTCACACTTATTTGAATGACGAAAGCCTGTTTTTATGTGTAACGTGACTTCAGTCCTAACTTGCCTCCTTCTCTGTTAAAGTGTAAGATTTCTGCTGGTTTAAGTCATAATTGTCCTTTCTTTTGCGCGTGATCACAGATAAATCCTAACGTTTGCTCGGAAGTGACTCGTCTTCATCAGTTGCAGGAAGTTTGAAACAATGAAATTAACTTTGTTTGATAAATCAGCATTCCTCCGGTCTGCGATCAGCTTCATGAAATCAAACTTCCTGAAGGATAAAGTAAAGTCAGAGTGACATTAACAGACAGATGATACAAACATTTAGGTTTATTTTTTTGAGTATAAAGTAATTGATAACGGCCAAGGTCCGACACCACACCAGCTCCTGTTTCTCTGGAGATGTTTGTGAGAAATATTCTTTATTATAAAACCTTGGACATAAAACATTTACTGATACTGACAATTAAAATGGTGATCGTGATAAAACAATGAAAACATGTTGTTTTGTGATATCTAAAGTGGAAGCTGTGTACACGGGGATCATTCACTCATATCGATGTACGAAACACCTGAAAATCATTGGTTTGGATTTAGTTTGTGATTTTATTAAACAGTCAGTGATGGAAGTGTTTTTGAAAAGCATTTGTGATGGTTTTCCTCTTTAAATAATGCTCTATCGGTTTATTAGCAGATTCATAATTTTTAGAATCGGCAATACATAATAAAGATGTTGACTTGTTATGAGACGATGGTTAAATCGTTCCCCAAATTAAAGCAGAAATACATTTGTACTTCCTGTCTTGACTCACTCCAGTCCGTTTGGTTTCATAGGTCCACTTCTGTCGATCTGGAGCTTTTAAATCCTGTAGAAGTCTCTGTTTGTCTTCTTCTCATGGTCATGAGCAGAAGAACAACAAATGGTCGTGAGCAGAAGAGGGGAAAATTAAAGCAGAAAAGAAATGATCATGAGCAAAAAACGACTTTTCATTTGTTTTTCTTCTGCTCATGAACATTTGTTTTTCTTCTCATGATCATTGGTTTTTCTTCTGCTCATGATCGTTTATTTTTCTGCTCATGATTATTGTTTTTTCTTCTGCTCGTGATCATTTATAAATCCTGACTCCTTCCTGTGAGGATTCTAACCGGTCTCTCTTACACCCGTTTCTCAGCACGGTGTCATCGATCCTGGGCGCGTGGCTGGACCAGTACTCTGAGGACTTCTGGAGCCCCCCGAACTACGAGTCCCTGCGCCAGCTGCTGGCCTACCTGCACCTGCACTTCCCCGGGTCGGACCTGGAGAGGCGCGCACGCAACCTGCTCGCTCACTTCCTCCGCCGGCAGCAGTGTGAGCCAGACGCCGACGGTACAAGAGCTGCACTGGGACTGGACTAGGACTGGACTGGACTGGACTGGACTGGACTGGAACGGGACTGAACTAGGACAATCTCTAGCCCAGAAAGAAATGAGGTCAAAACTAGGTCTAAAGCACCTGACCCATACTGCATTAAACCAGGCCTAAACCAGGCCTAAACCAGGCCTAAACCAGGCCTATAACAGGACTAAACTAGGTCTAACTAGGTCTATAACAGGACTAAACCAGGTCTATAACAGGACTATAACAGGTGACATCATAATGTCATGTCATGTGTTGTACTCGTTCATTCATGTTGTCTTGACATGTTGTCATGGCATCATGTTGCCATGACATCATGTGTTGTACTCGTTCAGTCATGTTGTCATGACGTCATGTGTTGTACTCGTTCAGTCATGTTGTCATGACGTCATGACGTCATATGATGCCATGTTGTCATGTTATGTGTTGTAGTTACTCGCTTCAGTCATGTTGTATGACGTCATGTTTTCTCGTTCAGTCATGTTGTCATGACGTCATGACGTCATATGATGCCATGTTGTCATGTTATGTGTTGTACTCGTTCAGTCATGTTGTCATGACGTCATGTGTTGTACTCGTTCAGTCATGACGTCATGACGTCATGACGTCATATGATGCCATGTTGTCATGTTGTGTGTTGTACTCGTTCAGTCATGTTGTCATGACGTCATGTGTTGTACTCGTTCAGTCATGCCATGTTGTCATGACGTCATGTGTTGTACTCGTTGAGTCATGATGCCATGTAGTCATGTTGCCATGTTGTCGTGACGTCATGTTGTCATGTGTTGTACTCATTCAGCTCCCTCCCGTCTCAGACGTAAGTGCGTGTCGTTTCCAGGGGAACACATCGGTTGTCCGTTTGCGACGCAGGAGGAAAGCGGCTTCGAGGATGAAATCCCGGCATTCAGTTTCTTGTCGTTCGACCCCATCATGGTGGCAGAGCAGTTCACGCTCATGGACGCGGTAAGACCACCACACACGAGAACAGGGGCATGATTACATGTGAATGTAGTCAATGATAATAATAAACACTCATCAGTGCGTCTGCAGGCAGTCCAGACGCTTTTAGGCACCGCATTTCAACTTAATTTGAGTGAAATGTACAATAGAAATAATTGTTTGACTCATCGACTAATTAAATATCCAGGTTTATTTCTATATTATGTTTCTCCTTCAGTAATCTCTGTATTTAGCTGTATTTTCCCTTTAGTTGTGGTGTATAAAGTCTCCATCGTCTCCTCAAACACCGCCGCGGCTCAGTTCTCTGCTCTCGTTATAGTTTTATTTCCTTGTGAGCTGAAGAAGACCATTGACTGGACATAATTGGATATTGAAGTGTTTCTCCACATTTTTATCCCAGCTTCTCTTTGGAGCTGAATCAGGGCACGGCTCTTTGAAGTCTAATGATTATTGTGAGAAAAAACATCACGATGTAACGATTATTATAAACATCTCGACCAAAACAATAAAATCCTAAATGTTCTTTCCTTGTTTTCTGAACACATTTCGGCTCCTCAGAATGTTTCTTGCTTTAGGAAATCAAACTTTATGAACGATCAATTTGACATAAACAGCAAGACAAAAAAGCACTTTACATTTAAATTTATTTTTTTGAGAAAAATCTGAGCAGAACGCAGTTCAATTAAAAGAAACGTGACAATTTTAGAAGAAAAATTAACTACAAAAGACCTAATTTATTTATAAAATTGTCACTTCTATAAATTGTCTTCTGAAATGTCACGTTTGTCATTTTTGAGTGTTTATGATTGTGTCGTGACATATATAATCATGATTATTGATTCACCTAATGATCGTGAGGTCCCTAGTGCTGACAGGAGATGTTGGACTTTGTGACAGTTTTTGCTTCATGTGAATAAACTTTTCACTCAATTCAAATTCTTTTTTCTTCTCCTCCCCTCCTCTTCCCCCTGTTCTCCTCCTTCTCCTCCCTCCTCCTCCTTCTCCTCACCCCCCTCCTTCTCCTCTTCCTCACCCCCTCCTTCTCCTCCTCTACCCCCTCCCTACCTCCTTCTCCTCCTCCTACCCCTTCTTCTCATCTTTCCTCCTCTTTCTCGACCCTTCTTCTCCTCCTCCTCTTCCTTCTGCCTCCCCCTCTTCCTCCTTTTCTTCCTTCTCCTCACCCCTCCTCCTTCTCTTCCTCCTCCTCCCCCTTTTCTCCTCCTCTTCCTCCCCCTCCCTCTCTTCCTCCTCCTCTTTCCCCTTTCTCCTCCTCCCCCCTTTCTCTTCCTCCTCTCCCCTCCCCACTTTCTCCTTCTCCGCCTCCGCCTCCCTTTCTCATCCTCAGGACCTGTTTAAGAAGGTGGTGCCGTACCACTGTCTGGGGGGCATCTGGTCTCAGAGGGACAAAAAGGGTAAAGAGCACCTGGCGCCGACGATCCGGGCGACGGTTGCCCAGTTCAACTCCGTCACCAACTGCGTGATCACCACCTGCCTGAGCAACCCGGGCCTGAAGCACACGCAGCGGGCGCGGCTGCTCGAGCGCTGGATTGACGTGGCACGGGTACGACGCACGCACAGACACACGCACATGCGCTGAAAGAGGGCGTCTGCTTAAAGGCCACATGTCGTGTTTTCTCATTATGACGTCGTTTGTCCCTTTGTCAAATAATGATCAGTTTTACATCAGTCGAGGTGCGGTTTGTGAGGAAAATGTGACAAATAAAAGTAGTACAGGAAGTTGTGCTGAGTTCTACACAGGATCCCTCTGTGATGTCATCAAAAAGCGCCATGCCATAAGAAATGCAGAGAAACTTTGCAACTTACACCTTTTTCTGTTTTCAGGTGTAATATTTGTCAAATCATAACTATTGTATGATTTAAAATGGACTTTGGCTCTTGTTTACAATCTGGTTGCTTAGTAACAGTTGTAAAATTACCAAAATTGACAATTTTTAGGGGGGAAAATCTTAAATATAATCCTGTTCTCTTTGTTTTACTGAAAAGTCTATTCTAATGTGACACGTTAAACAAATCTTGAATTTATAGATATCACTGTGAAACTTCTTTCGATTACACAAGTTTTTCGTCACGTAAGGTTTTCATGTAGAAATAAGGCATTTTATGTGTAAAAACGGCCAACATTGAGGCACATTTTGGACATTTAAATTTGAAAAATGGACATAGCCAGGTTTAAATTTCTTGTTTAATTTTTTGGACACACACAAACTTTGAATAAATCAGATATTATTAGAATTAGAATTTTTTTTAATTCATACTTGTTCTGTTTATTTGTTTATAATTTGTCATAATAATTAGATATCAAATCCGTGTGTGCGTTCCGTCAAAATCCAACATTGTAAAGTTCCGTCTGCTGCCAGTAGATGGAGTCAAAATTCAGTGCCTGTCGAGGGAAACTCCAGAGTGACATGAAGTTATTATTTTATTTAGTAAAACATTTTTTATTTTAAATTCTAAAACATGAGATGCCAAAGTAAAGATACTCAATAACAACACAAATAACGGATGATATTTGTCCTTGAATAAGTTAACAACAGAATTAACATAAACAGCCAGATTTTATACGCTTTTTACTTTTATTCAGGTATAGATTGAACTTTTGTTAAAATAAAAGAAAATGTGAAAATTTTGCTTCTAAAATAATCACATTTATAAAGTTTTGCTCCTTATGATCCTGAATCATCACAATTATGGATTTATTGACGAATCTTGACATCCGTAGCGACCGCACGCTGCAGCTGATCAGCCCCGAGCTTTCAAACCTTCAATATCAATTCTGTGTCAAAGGGTAAATCAATGGGAAATGCTTCTGGAACCGAGGGGTCGAAGGTCACGGGTTGAGTTTGTTTGTGGTTCTGGATCAGGAAATGAACGCGAGTCAGTGTGATGATGTCGCCACCGAGCTTTTGTCGTGAATTTAAAGAACGTAGAACGAAAACGAGACAAAAACGACAAAGCGACGTTGACGTTCTTGACTGTGTTGTGTTCAGGAGTGTCGAATTTTGAAAAACTTCTCGTCGCTGAGGGCCATTCTGTCGGCGCTGCAGTGCAACTCCATCCACCGGCTCAAGAGGACCTGGGACGAGGTGTCACGGTGCGTTCAGAGACACGGCGCGGCGCTCTTCAGACACTGCGCCAGGGGTTTAACCCGAGATTGTTTTCCGCAGGGAGAGTTTCCGGATGTTTCGGGAGCTGTCGGAAATCTTCTCCGACGACAACAACTACTCGCTCAGTCGAGAGCTGCTGGTGAAGGTGAGATGTCGGTTTTGCCCTCTTCAAAATGGGTTAGGGTTAGAGTTACTCGTAGTTTTCAGCGGTCCACGTGTATGTTTCAGGTTTCTGCGTTCTGCTTTAATACACTTCAGCACTTAGTCTTTAAAACGCTCTGATAGCAGAATGTTCACGTCATTGAGTAATAAATCAGTCCGCATCGGTGATGTAAGAGTTAACTCTTCCGTATCTTCGGAAAAAAAGAAGAAAACAACAGCTCCTGGACGGAAGCTGCTGCAACAGAACGGACTGTGAACTTCACTCCTGTCTTTATTCTGAGCTAAAAGAACCAGAAAGGACAAAGTTAGAGATGTTTTTTCAGAGATTATTTGACTAGTTTTCCTCCTAAATGAACAGTTTGGACATGTTTACTCCAGATAACGTTAGTGTGAGATGTTTAAAGGAGAAGAGACACAGAGTCAGAGGAAGAGCTGCACGATAATGTCACACAGTTTCAGAGAGACACAGAAATATTGTAAATAAAACAGGAAAAGTTTAATGGCTCATTTTAATCATATATTTTAGTCTGAAGCCGATTGATATCCAAACGGAGCTAAATAAAACGCTTTCAAACATTTTCCTGACATTAAAAAATAAATGTGATCCTTATTTTAAAATACAGCAATATTTATTTGTGCATTTTTGTGTGTGAATATTTGCAAAAAATGCAAGTGTTCAAAATGACCAACCAAAGTATAGAAAATATTGGCCTAATATCGGTTATCGTCCTGAAATGTCCATATCGGTGCACCACTGGTTTTAAGTCTTTAAAACATGAAATAAGCAACAGTTTTGAACTTCCAGGTTAGAGATGTCACTTACTTTGCTTCTCTTTTTCGAACAAATGGGAAAACAATACTATTTTCTAGCCTCAAACTCGTCCTGGAGCTTCACAAAACGCATCCGTGGGTAAAACAAACACTTGTGTGCCCAACATTTCTGTTAGTGTTTGTTCGGTTTGCCCTGATCACAGATGTTCACTTTTATTAAATGAACAAATAATGTAAAAGACAACAGTAAATGTGTTTAAACCAGGCTCTGATGTGTCAAAAACAACTTAATTTATTCATATTTTGTGACATTTTAGAGTTTAATCCCTGTTCCTCCAGTGAAATTGCATCACTTTTGCCTTCGTTCAAACTCTTGAACGGAGACAGTTTAGCAGTTGAAAGCTCTTGTGGTGGAGTTTATCAGATGTGGTTCTGGGGGATTCCGTGACGTTGTCGGGGGGCGGGAAAAGCCCAGGTGTGGACGAGGAGATAAGGGTCTTCTGTCTCTTCTGAATCTTCCGTCTGTTCTGGGCGTTTGCGGCGCGTCCGTATCGGTGTCTGACACGGGCGATAAAACAACAACTCCGGGCGTTACGTCAGACGTCGATTGCGCAACACTTTGAACCGTTCAGACCGTAGTGTTCCTGTGTTTTGATTGGCCGCTATCTTATCTCAAAAGCGAGTAAGTTCACGCTCATCCGTTTAATACAGAAAAATTTGTTCAATTTCCATTTTATTGCGGCAGCGTCAATTCGGATTCGTTGTGATTTATCATGAAAAAATTTTGTTTTTTATATACGCAATTTTGTTGCATTCGCGTATAGAGCGTCAAAAAAGTAGTTTCTTTGTGTAAATTCTGCATAAGCTTTGACCGGATTTGGTGTCCCTGGTGTGATGTCACTTCCTGTCTCTCCCTGTCACTTCCTCACTCCTGTGTCTAGACCTGTGTGTTCCCCAAAAACGTTTCCTAAAATGAAATGTGTATTAAACCTAATTTTGTGTTGCATTTAAAACATTTCATTTGCAAAGAGTTGAAACTTAACTTTTTACTTTTATCTGCCAAAACTACTACCAAAAAGATTGAAATAATGACTTTTTTTTTTTTTTTTTCTTTTTTAAGCACGCAATCTCATTTCAAAAAGTGTGATTGATCTGATTCAATATTTGTATTGATTGACTGCAATTATAATACAGTGATGGAAGGTAAAGTTGCCTACACAAAAAGGGATGAAATAACCATCTTTTTGTCTGAAATATAACAGTTTACAGCGCGAACAACTGGAGAACGTAAATGTAAAAGAGTGACTGTTTTAGAACTAAAAGTGGTCAAACTAAGCACTCTTTTGTTTCTGTTTCCAAGGAGGGAACGTCTAAATTTGCCACTTTGGAAATCAACCCCAAACGAGCTCAGAGGAGGCACCAGCAGCAGAGAGACCTGGTGAGACTCTCCCCCTCCCCCTGGTGGAGAGAAAGGGGAACGGCACTCAACGGTTTTTCCCCTTTATCCCCAGGGCGTGATGCAGGGGACCATCCCGTATCTGGGCACTTTCCTTACGGACCTTGTGATGATGGACACCGCCATGAAGGATTACACCGAGGTCAGGAACAAACCGGATGGAAAAGGATGAATTGTCACGATGTGCTGTAAACAATGTGTGTTTGTTTTTGTTTGTTTTGTGTCTTAGAACGGGCTCATCAACTTTGAAAAGAGGCGAAAGGTGTGTATTACTTACTTAAATGTATCATTATTTTTCTGTACTAAGTGAAATGGAAGTTTATTTATGCTTAATTATTTATTTATTTATTTATGTATTCATTTATTATGTTTATTTATTTATTGCTTATTTATTATTTATTTATATTTTTGGTTTATTATTGCTTATTTATTTATAATTACCTTTTTATTATTATTTATTTATTTTATTCATATTTAGTCATTACATTTTTGGTTTTATTATTATTTTATATATACATTCTATTTATTTTTTTAAGTTATCTTTTTAATGTTGGACGGAGTTGGGTTTCAATATGTGTTTGTTCTGGATTGCAGCGTATTTACCTTGTTTATATTGTAAACTTGCACAAAATAAATTCAATTATATCATCTTAGAGGGCAAGAGTCACACTTTCTCCATTTAATTAAAAAAAAAAGTCACAAAATCCCCAAATATTGAACCCCATTTGGTTTTGTTTTATTCTTTTGGTCGACAGAATACAGAACTGTAACCGTGCAGTTTCAGGTCACTACAATCGCCCCGATGCGACTCAAACGCGGCTCTTTGCCAGTGGAAACGATCAATTCTCTGTTTAATTTGTGCTCTTAGAGTGGACTTTGAACACTGGGTCTATCTTCAGGAAAAACAGAAACCCTTCAATAAGTTCAAACTGATATAAACCATGAACCAGTCCAAAAACATTTACATTTTGACCTTTTAACAACAAAATGTTCCGTAGAATTCTTTGTCTCAACTTAAATTAAACCTTACTTTTATTGGGCTGCTTTTTGTGTGAGTTAATATAATAAAAAGTCTTAAAAGCCTTAAAAAGTGATGACATTTGATAGTGCCGAAGCCTACAATAAAGTGTTAAATTTAAAGTATAATGGTTTATTGTCAGAATGTGTTTTGGGATTTTATGTTTTATGTTAATCGCGTCAAAACTTTAAGAAATATGGTACAATTTGTGTAAAATGTCCCATAACTGCATTTGAATTGGTTTTAAGATCATAGTAAATGTCTTTATCAATGCATTTCATATTTTGCATCCAACAAATCTTACAGTAAATATCAGTAAAAGTGTTTGGGTTTTTTTTCTTGTAAAACTATCAAATGGCATTAAATTGGACCTAAACGTCCTGCTAAAAGTCTCTCAAAGGTCTGCACTGGCCCAGACCTGCTCCAGTGACCGCATCACCAGCATGAATGTGTCCTGTCGTGCTTGTTTTCAGGAGTTCGAGGTGATTGCTCAGATCAAACTGCTGCAGCTAGCCTCCAACAACTACAGCTTCACTCAGGACAGCCACTTCAGAGAGTGGTTCAGCTGCGTGGAGAAGTTCACCGAGGCGGAGAGGTAAAAAACTCAACCTACAATCGGAGCGAAACCTGGTTTCAACTGCACCGGGCAAACAACAGCATTTATGGACACGTATTACACATTACAAATTTACACCGACATCATCATCATCTCACTTGATTTCAGGAATATGTACTTGGGCCTTAAAACTCCTGCCATGGACACAATAGTTACCTCTGGAACATTCTCTTACAGCGGCAAAAAAGGCCCAAAAAAATATAATTCACAAATTGCACCGACGATCAGGGACTGGATAGACATTATACTAGACATTGGCAAAATGGGAAAAAATTACATTCAGACCTGATTTGAAAAAGGACAAATTTGATAGATTGTGGAAACTCTGCTGGAGTCACATTTAGTTTCATTCACAGTTTGATGAATCCTGGTTAGAAAGTCCTCTCCCCTCCGAGCCTCAAAAACTCTCCGTTCTGAATCTCCTCAATCTGTGATGTGGCTCTGTTTTTTTTGTTTTTTAACTCCATAAATCATCTCCAAACTTGTACTGAGCATTTTTGCCATCAAATCACGATTATTATGACTGCGTGGCTACATCGGGAAGTCTGAAACGAGCCAATATTTTTCTCTCTCAAATATGTAATTCCCTCTGCTGCCAGTAGATGGAGTCCTAAACTCAGTTCCTTGTGTGGGAAAAGCCAGAGACATGGAACTCCTTTTGTTTTTAATTCTAAAACATGAGACGCCAAATGAAAGGTTTTCCAGAGCATGTTTAAAGGCTGAAAACAAAACAAATAATGCATAATATTTGTCCTTGAACTCTGATGGAATTAGCTTTAACTCGCGACGTCTTTTGTGCTTTTTTTATGAGTATTCGCACGGGAAAAGCAATATCAGTAATTCACTTAAATACAGACATGTCGGAATGATAAACGCACTGAAATATGACAAGAACCGTTTAATAATTCCCTCACGTTAGCATTAGCTAGCATTTCTTCTGTTGTTGACGTTGAAGTGACATTTCTGCACTTTGGCGGTGAATTTTTTGCCGCGTTCATGTTCCGTGCGATACCTGAATCGAGACATTTAAAGGCACATTTCGGCACTTTTCTCATGCTTTGTTAAAACGATGACGAACAAAAACATCAAGAATTTTTTTTTTCCTCTGACTTGTTTTTTTAATTGTGTTGTTTTTGTGTGTGTGTGTGTGTGTGTTTTTGCTGCAGTTATAACCTGTCGTGTGAGATCGAGCCGTTGTCGGAATCCGCCAGTAACACGCTCCGAGCCAAGAAGAACGGCGGCATCATGAAGCGCTGGAGCGAGTAAGTTCACACTCAACCTTTTATTACAAAAAAATAAATTTGAAAAAACTTGTTCAATTTCTGTTTTATTGCTGCGACGTCAAATCTGATTACTTGTGGTTTAGCGTGAAAAAATTGTTTAGCCAGTCGATAAAAAAAAAAAATGCATATTGTCAATTAGAGCGTCAATGACTAATCATGAGCAAATATAATCAGTCGTATTTTGCTACATGTAATCTGTACATGTACATGTATCTGGACTGAACAGATGCTGAAACACCTACGAATACACAGTTTATAACAAAGACGATGACATTATTAAATCAAAATGTCATCAACATTTAATTAATCTATAATAACCAGTCTCCACTTTCTCACAGTGTGATGACTTCTAAAATAATGTAGTGATTATTTTTCTATTAGTCAAACCATTAAATGAAACTGATACATTTTTAACCGAATAAAGGTTGAAATATGGTGACTAAAAGCTTCTAGATGTAGAGTATTTACAAATAAATATGCATTATTGGTGAAAATCTGAAAATGTCTTTTTTTTTAAAAACATTTTTACCACCGTCTTTGTTCTAAATGAGTCTGTGCTGTCCAGATAACATTCTTTTTTATGGATGATTTAGTCTTGATTAGTTGATCAATTAGTTGATAATATATCAATATAAATATACAGACTGCAAAACACATTTTATCACAAAGACAGCGACATTATTAAGTCAAAATGTAAAAAAATAAATCATTTTAATCCGAATGTGTGTAACAATAATACACATGAATTGTAAATATTTTCCATCTAGGAGCTTTCAGTCACGTATTTTGGACTTTATGTATTTAAAAGTCTCAAAGTGCAATAGTAATATTGATTTGACCAGTCGACTGCTACGATAATGCTCATGCTGTTGTACGTGTGTGTGTGTGTGTGGCGCAGTCGTCAGCTGACAGAGGCGGGCTGCAGCAGCACCTCGTCCCACTCAAAGTCCTTCGACCAAGCGCAGTACCGCCCATACCAGAGCGGGGGCGACAGCGGCGATGCCCTCAGCGTGACCTCAGTCAGCTCCAGTGGGTCGGACCTGGAGGACGTCAACCCGAGCTTCTTATCGGACTCTCCGGAGGGACACCACGAGCGCAAGGTGACGCCAGAGTACAAAAGTACAACAGTAAAAGTATCTGTGCCATAAAATACTTTGGTATCTGAACAGTATTTTATCCAGATCAATACTTTTACTTTGGACACTTTAACAGTTCTTACAACACCATTATTAACATTAGCTCAGTGAAATACTCAATAACCTGTCATTATTTCCTAAAATTACAAAATAAGTTCATATAGATTCAGTTTTACAGTAAAAAAAAATTACCTAATTTATTTTATTAGTTAATTTTTTAACTTTTCATACTTTTATTACTTATTTTAACACTTTAATATTTATCCCTATAATAAATATTAAATGTATTAATCCCTTTTGTCTATTGAACGATGAGTCGATTTCCGTCTTCCCCTACCTCAACTATCCCCTCCCCTTTTAGTACCGACCAATCTGGAAGCCCTCTGAATCACGTTAAAGTTAAAAAGTGTTTTGTTTTTTGTGTTTTTTGGTCCAGACGTCAACTCCCTCGGTGAAGCTGTCGGTTTCTGCTCTGGGGAGAGACGCTCCTGTCGCCGACACCACCTCCACGGTAACAGTCACTAAGCACTTTTATACGTTCTAAAGCTTTTTATTTTACAACCCATTTACTAGTGGGAAAATCATGTTTTATATACTGGAAATGCTGTCCTCCTTTGACATTTGAACAACAGCAAACGCAAAAGTGAAATAGCTTCTGAAAGTGGTGCCATTATTCACCTCCTAAAGCGCAATAGTCGTCAGTTGAAAAGACTTTGAACCATGAGATGAATATGACCAGTTTGTGGAGCCAAAACCTAAAAATGAATAATGACAGTGTTCAGTGTTGATGAGAGGTTTAAATATGTAAAATAGAATTGATTTGCCTTGTATCTGCGATCGAAACATCATCAAAAGAGTGCACTGCTCATGCTCTGACCTGTTGCCTGATGTTATCCCCTCTGTCAGTTTTGGGAGTGCACGTCCCTGTCGTCTCTGGACACGTCAGGGATGGGCTCCGGCTCCGGCTCCTCCTCCGCCTCCTCGTCCTCGGCCTCCTGCTCCACGCCGCTGTCCGCCTCTCGCTCGCACCACAAGCGCTCGGTCTCCGCCGTGTCCAACTACTCCACGCTGTCCCTGCCGCTGTACAACCAGCAGGTGGACGACTGCTGCATCATCCGCGTCAGCTTGGACGTGGAGAACGGCAACATGTACAAGAGCATCCTGGTGAGCACTTGCACCAGAACACTTACAAGAGAATCCAGAACACGTACAAGAACATCCTGGTGAGCACACGCACCGGAACATGTACGAGAGCATCCAGAGCACGTACGAGAGCATCCAGAACATGCATAATCGGCACACAGCGGCCTCATTTTCACCCCGAGAGCTGCTTTTTTGTTTTTTTTTTGTTTTTTAATTAACGGCAATAAAATATTAAAAAAATTTACATAATACAGTCACAAAACAAAACAAAATAAAACTATACGCCACCCTCCACCTCACATTCACGCACAAAAACTATCAAAAACTAAAACGGACTAAATAACAGTGATACATCAGAAGAAAAACGCACAAAAAGGAAAATAAACCTGAAAACACCAGTATTTCAATGTGTTTTAGTAGGCCATATATTTACTTTCCAAATGTTGTATTATTATTATTTATCATTATTATCATTATTAAATTATATTTTATTTTATATTATTATTATTATAAAAAACATTTTTAGGAAATAATGTGTTATTATTATATTTTATTATTATTTATCATTATTAAATTATATGTATTTTTATCATTATTATCATCATTATTAAATGTTATTATTTGTATTATTTTTTTGTATAGAGCTGCTTTTACACTATCTGTGCTGGGGAAAACTGAACACAGACCTTTTAAATGCACGTTTGGCCACAGTTCTGGTACTTTATACTTGAGTACTCGTCGTCGGTGCTCTTTAGCCCCTTCTTTCATCACACTTTTTCCCCCCGTTGTGTTTGTGTCAGGTGACGAGTCAGGACAAGACTCCGGCCGTGATCAGAAAAGCCATGATCAAACACAACCTAGAGCGAGAGAAGAGCGACGAGTACGAGCTCATGCAGAAGATCTCGGAGGACAAGGGTGAGCGTCCACCGGGGGCAGTATTGTTCCCGTATCTGTCATAGTTTTACATCGGTCTAGTTCCTGTCATTTTCAACTTTTATTTTGACATTTTTCTTCACAAACTGGAAGTGGCGCGAAAGGAGTTCTAAAACTGAATTCCCCTGTGATGTCATCAGTAAGCGACCGACATCAAAAATGCCGGGACAATTTACACACAACTGACACCATTTTCTGATGTTATTATTTCATTACTATTGTGTCATTGATATGGATTTGAGCTTTTGTTTATAGTTTGGTTGCTAGGTTGAAAGTGAAATGACAGTGTGTTCCCAGTCATCCATAGCGCTCGGATCGTCACGAACAGTTTTCCAGCTCAGAATTCCTGCATAACTTGTATTATAAGAACAAACTAGACATTTCTTTAAAAAATAATCCTTAAAGTGACGTTCGACAGGTTTTTATAATTTTCTAATTTTGACTTTATTTGGTGTATTCATACCTGTTGTACATATATATTATAGATTTACACCAATCGAGTAGGTATTTGTGGAAAAAATTTTGAAAATGACAGGAAGTGACATCACACCAGGGACACTCATTCCAGTCAAAGTTTATGCAGAATTTACATAAAGAATTATTTTTTTTTGACTCTCTAAACATGAATTCGACAAAATAAAGTCGCTCATGTATTTTTATTTGTCAAATAACAATAATGGTGACATTAGACGTAATTTCCTACTGTGATGTCATCAATTGCAAACAGGAAGGGAAATTATAAACCTATAAAAACTGCTATTATCATTTCTAGCTAAATTCAAAATGTATTTATCTTAACTGCATTTTAGTTGTTTAGTGAGTCGTCCGACCTGTAGGGGGCGCTTTAACCTGACACTGTTTTTGTTTTCTAGTTTTTCTCTTCCGTTTTTTGTTTGATTGTTTGATTGTTGTTGCTAATGTCGCCGCTGTACGTCTCCCTTTTGTCCTTTTTGTATTCCTTCTTCACGCATTCACGTTTGTACGTTTTGCTTTGTGCACAGAGCTGCGTATCCCGGACAACGCAAACGTCTTCTACGCCATGAACTCCACTGCCAACTACGACTTTGTGCTGAAGAAGCGCGGCTCGATGCGGCCGGTGCGCGCCAAAGCCGTGGCCAGTTCCACCCTGCCCCGGATGAAGCAGAAGGGACTCAAGATCGCCAAAGGGATTTTCTGAACGAGCGGCATTTCAAGAAGAAGAGTCTGTGGCTTTGTGTGTCTGGGTCACGGCGACGGACTGCGACGGCGTGACAAAAACCCTGAAGAAGGTGAAATGGCAGAAAGTGGCGTTTGTTACAGAAAAACGTCGATGTTTGGTTTGTTTTTTGGAAGAAGAAGCTGAAACGCGTCGAGGAGCAGAAAGAATGGAAGCGACTCACAAGTTAAAGTCTGTGGATGGCCAAAGAGGGCAGGTTTTGTTTTGTTTTTTGCATTGTGTGCTTTCAAAATCCGCCTCCTCACCGACTTATGGGAAAAAAATGAAATTAGCAAAAAATGTAGATAACATCGTGAATGTTGAAAAGCGAGACTATAGTTTATCGTTAAAAAAATGCCACAAAAAGCATTTTTCTGCACTTTTCTGTTTAATTTGACAGACATTTCATACTTGTCTGACAATTAAAGCTCAACTAAAACATTTAAAGACGCGTTTGAACACATTTCTTTGCGACTGACATTGAATATCGTCACTTTTGTCGATCCCTCCCTGCCGCGCATGCACATACACTTTAAAATCCCCAACCCGTCGACTTGAACCACTTTGTTTTAGCGGCAAACGTTAAAGCTGCATTGTGTAACTTTTCTCGTGGGAGGTTTCGCCACATTCTGGTCGCCGTTGCAGATCTGTTTTAGGTCGCGCAATCACAATTATTGATTTAACCCAATAATAAAACATGAAATGAATATTGTTATAAAAGAAAATCGACTGAAATGTCCATCATCAAACTGCGACACAAAATCATTCAAACGTATCTGTCCTTTTTGTCAGTTTCAGGTGTATTTATTGCGCAAAAATTAGTTTAATGCAACACTATGGGCGCGTCGCCGCAAAGGTTACACAGTGGACCTTTCATTTCCTCGTCAGTATTCAACATTTTATGCTCGCCCAAGCGTTTAAGTCATTTTCCAAACGAACGACAAACGGATTTTTAAACGTTTTTGGACCCGTTTTTAGCCTCTTTCGACGCTGTCAGACAACGAGCGCAGTTGATCTGAATGTTTCGAGGGACAATTTAATGCTTGAACGGGCGTGTCGGACCACTTATGTCCTGTTACTTGACGGATTCTTTCCCGCAGAACAAACGGTTGCATTTCAAGACTCTAAAACTGTGGATTATGCGCCAACCAAGTGTCAATTTTCGTACCGATTTTTATTTTCTTGTCGAAACAGAAGCCACCACTAGCCGCGCTTCATATGGGATGTTGCCATGGCGAACAAACCTGTAAATATAAAAAAAAAGCAAACAGACTGTGACGTTTTGTTAATAGTTTTTGGTCACGATTTTTTGAACAATGTGTCTTTTTTTTGCTTTGTACATTTTTATTTGGCGTCGACGTGTTTTTCATTTTTTAATTCTGTTTTTCTAACGGTGCTGCTAATGTTATGATTTTGTATTTTTTGGCGTTCGCTTTCGGAGCCGCTATGTTGGAAAGGGATCATCTTCATCAACCGGACTCATGAATGATCAATTAAACATTCACAGAAAACGGAACTAGAAAAACACAGTGCTAAATTGCGTATAAAATTAGCGGCAAAAAGTTTCACATTTTATCATTTTGTCAGTCGCTTGATTCGGACAAACGCGACTAAATTCAGATCATTTTTTCCAACATGGCGTTGCTGTGTTTCTTTCTCTTGAGACGTTTTAACTCTTCAATCCATGTTTTTCGATCACTATGGTGTGTTTTTGATTTCTTGAGCGGCTGCAGTCTTTGAACGCACCTTGATGTTTTAAATCACAGTCGTTTTAATCCTTTTTCGTTCCAAAAACAGCACACAAACACGAACAAGTCGGGTTTTTAAGGGCTTTTTCTTTTATTTGGGAGCAGCTTCTCACTAAAAGCATTCTGGGAAATGGAGTTAGTTACAATAGTTTGAAGATGCCTTAGGTTTATTTGCAGACGTTATTGCCACAGATAGAAATACGTCAAGATTTATCTAGATTTCACCGCATTTTTGGTACAAATTTTCCGTTTTTAGACAAACATTTTTAGACAAAGGGTCTACAGACTCTTTGGGGACATTTGTGAACGAAAACATTCAAAATTACAGAACGGAGGCAAAAGCGAAGTGAAAAATGATGTAATTTCAACGTGGAAACTGGGATTAATCTCCAAATCTGCTTTTTTAGGTTTTTACTGGACAAATACTCGATTGTTTTTCATTTTAACCACAGATTTGGTTAATTTTTCTCCAAAAATACTTTTGTGAAGCTCAAATTCAATTCAATTGAAGCTAGAAAATAGCATGTTTTTTGTGGTTTTTATTTAGCCTGATATTTCTTCACTGAAATTTTGAAACTGTTGCTCGTTTTTAGTTGTAAAGACTTTTAGCATTTGCTCTGATGTTGGTTCTTCTCTAAAAATGGGTTATAGTCTATTTTGCCTCCATTCTGAAATCACAAACATTTTAATGACATTGCATTTTAAAAGTCAAATTTAGGCGATTTTCAAATGTGAATAAAATGTAGATGCACTTCTTTGCCACTAGAGGCCAGTGCTTCCTCGCCTAACAAAACTACATCTATTTCCTTTCTGGGCTTCAAAAGTAAACTCATACAAGCAACACTTACATCACAACATTGTTATAATTATTACTATACTGCTAGTACTATTTCAAATTAAAATACTTTAGTGGCAGAAACAGACCATCTACATTTTACTGTTTTTATTGTTGTTGTTTTTTTCATTTCATTTGCTAGTTTCATTTGGATGTTGGATGCGATATGAAAATGCAAAAGACAAAAAATAAAAGTGGGGCAGAGCGTTCCAACACTGTGAGCTTGAAATCAAAACTCTGCCACGCACTGTGAACCGGACAAAAAATAATAATATGAAAAAAAAATAGAGCAAAGAAACAAAATTCCGCCTGGTAAATTGTGATTTGAGTCAATCGCGTTTTTGATATTTTGTGCCAAAATAAGAAAGAACAGCCTTCCATAGTGAGACGTGTTTACCGTTTTATGAAAAAAAATCAAGATGAATAACGTTTGGGGAGAATAAAAGTGTCGGGATTTTAAGAAACTGCTGAAGAAAAATGTCACTTATTTAACAAATGATGAAGTCAATTTGAAAAGAAGAAATCAAAATTATATTACTCAAGTTTTTGGTTTAGATTATTTTATTTTTTTATTGACGTAAACGGACCAAAAATCCTTTTAAATATTATAATTCCTAACAATTCAATCTGAAAAACAATAACATGTTTAGATTTTTAGTTCAAATGTATTTTTAACAGTGGAAAGTACAAAAGTAAAAGTACCGCACTCAAATAAAATATAAATTAATCTATACTTTACTGGTTGGTTTTTACAGTGGATACTTTTACTTCACTACATTTGAGAGCAGGAATCAAGCTGTCTAATGTTACTAACATTAAAAGTGACATTTAAAGTGTAAACAGAATTGGTCCGAGTACTGAACCCTGTTGTACACCCAGTACTTTCTACTCCTTGAACTGTGGTTTTAGAGCTTTATTTTTCCACATTCATTGTGACATTCTGAGTAAAAGTTTGGAGTTCAAGAACAAACCAAATTATATACATAAAATTCACACACAAAAATATTCAAATTAACTTCTGTTGCGCAAAAATCTGCGTATTTTTTTAAATCAAAATCACCACATTTTACACTAAAAGTTCTCAAAATCTGACTCTTAAGTAAAAGTATGAGCACCAGTTGGAAATGTACTTTAAGTCATTTTTGTATGTGCTTCTTTTACTCAAGTATTTCTTTGCTGAAGTAACTAAATTGTAGATTTTTGTAGAGAAATTTGCAAAATAATGTTGAAAATATGATATTCTGAACAATTCAAACAGAAATAGCAACGATAAACACAATGTTTAGTTAAAATTTACTTGACATTTTTTTCACTCAAATTTCCTTGAACATTTTTTGCTTGATTCCTTGCTGCTCTCTGCTTCTCCTAATAATTCAAAGCCACCATCACTCACCGCCACCGTCATCAGTCATTGACCACTACTTTATACCGGACTCTTTAATTTTAGTCAAAAATTTTAATTCCAGATGTATACAGTATGACGCGCTTAATTTGAATTCACGCTTAATTTGAATTCCCGCAAACCTGACATTTTCTACTGCAGTTTCTTCGCTGTCTGCTGTGAGTTTCTTTTATATATATTTTTTAAACTTGCTCTAAATATAGTTGGTAGTTTTTAGTGTCCCCTTCGCCATTTTGTGAATATAAATTTCAACAACAACAAAAAAAGGTTTACAACAAAGTGGATTTCAAAGTGACGTTTGATCAGGTGCCATCGTTCGTCGGATTTTGGATTTCTTTTTAAATAAAAAAAACTGCCTTCTGGTTTTTCTCCCATCGATGTGTCGTGTAAAAAATAACAATGATGTGTTTTGTTTATTTATTAATTTGTACAGATTTTATGGTTTTGTTTTTTGTTTGTTTTTTTGCATTGTACATTCTCTCCTTTTCTCGGCCATAGAATAATATATACATGTACATATGAATAAACTTTGTAAAAGTTAAAGCGGCATTGGACTGGGGTTTTTTGGGTTTGGATCTTGGTTTGGTTCTGGGTTGCTCCTGGTTTTGGTCTTGTCCCATTTTTAACATACAAACATCATTAAAAAAGAAACAACAAAACAAAGGGCAATCTGAAGACATTTATTTTTGAATTTGTGAAATAATGTTTTTGTCCAGGTTTAGTCCGACTGAAAACCTGATTTAATCCTGGTCTAATATTGGATTTTCACAAGTTGGTTGTTGTGTTCAGTGTTCTACGTTTAATCTTTTCTTAAAATTTAAAACAGAGAGCGAAAAGATTTAAAAAAAATAATACAACTAAACATAAAAAGAAACACAATCACGGCACATTTAGATTAAAATAAAAGTCCCATTTGGTCCAAAATTGATATTTGTCCAAAATTGTAATTTTTCCCATTTGCTTGATGTCTATTCCTATGTCAGTCCAATCCTTGATCGTCGGTGATGTTTGTGTTTTCCATTTCTTTTGTTATGGCCTTTTCTCCTGCCGCCAAAACTACGTTCCAAAGGTATCCATGTATTGTGTCCATGGCAGGAGTTCTGAGGCCCAAGTACATCGTTTTGAAGTTCAGAGGGATGGAAATGTCCCGTTTTTGGTCGTCCACTGAGATGTACACGCATTTTCCCACTCGTCATCTGTCAAAACAAGATAACCTCTTTCCCATTTGTTTTTAATATATTTATTCAAGTATTTGTCCAGGCTTTGCAGGTTTGGTGCCAGACTTTGGTCATAACATCGCTCATAACTCTTTCCAGATAAACCCAGATTTTACTCCAAGATTCTCCACTTTTATCCCGTTTATCACCTTGAACTCTTTGTTTTCATGTTGACGCCGCGTCCCCCTGCCGACCGTAAACCTTTAACTAATCTTCTGAATCTTCGGCCCCATAAACCGTGGAAAAACATGTTGTGTTTCGTCTGCAAAATCATCTGACAAACGGCGAGCGAGTGACGTACGAAGGACCTTTGTTTTTGGGTTGAGTAAACGAACGACCAGGTTTACTTCCGTCAGTGAAAGAATCAAAGTCTGCTGCGTCAGGGAAGGGCATCTGACCCGATTCTGTTTACCACGATGACTCCCACCCTTCAGCCACTGTGCCTTTTTGAAATATTGTAATTTTTTAAAATGAAGCTGGTTAAACTAATGATGGTGGTATTTTTGTAGTAGAAAAATAATTATTAATAAAAATAATCTTTAATATTATTTTTTAATCAATGCAGTTTAATTATCATAATCTTAATAATAATAAAATAAATATCTTAATCTATATTTGTTCAGAACTTTTCCAAACAATCTCAATCGAGCTCCAGTAAACAAAATAAAAACAGATAATTAATATAGATTGTTAAAAATGCAATCGAGCAAAAATAAAGCTCTTTTAATATTTATTTATTTTGTAAATAGAATAGAGTAGAATAGTAAGTAGAATATAATAATTCTATAAGTAGAATTATAGTAATTTTTAGAAGTATTTTTGTAACAGAAGTAGTGGTCATAGTATTAATGTTAGTAACAGTATTAGTAGTATTAATAGTAACAGCAGTAGTAGTACTTTTTAGTAGTATTTTTTGGTCGTAGCAGCAGTTAAATTAAATCCCGTAACGGTAGTAGTATTTTTATTTGTAGTGTTATTTATATTTTTAACATTCAAACTTAATTAGAAATTAATTTTGTCATTTGTGTTTGTTGTTTAAATGTTTTGAACTTGAAAAATTAAAGGTTTTAAGAAAAAGACACAGGGACATGATATGATTCCCTGCTCCACCACCAGGGGGGGACTGTGACTGGCCTGTTCTTTCTCCTTTTAAGGACACATCTCCTCTCTGGGTCCTGGTCTTGGCTCTGGTCCTAGTCTTGGTCCTGGCTCTGGTCCTGGCTCTGGTCCTAGTCTTGGAAGTGTGACCGTGACCTCATTAAAAGATAGATCAAATATTTCTGCGAAAAATCAGGTGCTGACATTTTCTTCAAGTGAGAGGGATTCTACAGTTCAGTTCAGTTTATCCTCCACTGTATCAGGTATACACATACACATATATGTATACATACACACATATACTTATATACACATATATGTATACATATAGACATACATATGTACATATATGTATAGATATAGATAGATAGATAGATATACATACATACAACTACTTGAATACATACTAGCATGCACATACATGTATATATACATATACTCGTGTGCGTACTTGTCCATATATTAGGATTTGGACTGAAGCTTCAGTTTATGAATGAAGTCATCACCGCGAACAAAATAAAACAAACACAGAAAATAACATCACTTAAAGCAACGAAACGACCTAGATTGATCTTAAATTGCTGAGACGACACTTTCCTCGTCTCATGGTCCTGAAAGTGGATTAACAAACAAACGTCAAAGTCCAGAAGGTTCAGAGAAAGTCCAGAAGGTTCTCTGGGATTTTTCTGGGAATTTACACAAAGAAACAACTTTTTTGACTCAAAAAACAAAGTCACTCTCATATATTTTTTTTTTGTCAAATTTAAAACATTGTGACATGAGATGAGTTTTGGCCCAGTGGTTACTGGGCAATTTCCTAGTGTGATGTCATCAATTACAAACAGGAAGTGAAATTATAAACCTAAAAAATATGCTATTCTGGAATAAAAAAAATTAAATTTTCAGCAAAATTTTAAATATATTTATCTTAACTGCATTTTAGTTCAATGAATCGTCCAACCTGTAGGGGGCGCTTGTAAATGTTCTTCTCGTTGTGACTTTGTTTGGTGAGACTGAACCTGTTCTGCCGCAGTTTGTGACAACAAAGCGACAGGAAGTAAAGGCTGAATCCCTCTGTGATGTCATCAATAAGCGACAGTCCATCGAAAACACACACAATTTACACACAACTGACATGTTTCAACAGACATTTAACAAAATTAAAGGTGTGATCATTATTATTTGTCAAATTTGCCGTATCGACTTTAGACGTGGCAAAAGGTGAATTCATTGAGTCCAAACCGAGTCCGAGTCTTCAAACTGTCAGCTCTACATGTTTTCTGTCCCTTTGTTTACTCTGGAGACGGAAAATACTACTTTATGATTCATTTTGTTTACGTCAATAACGACTGACCTCGTTTTTAAGAACAATAAAGTCTAACGTGACCTTGGACTGGATTATTGGCACTTTATGAATAAAGTTATTCATTTGAAACCGAAGCGACTTTTCCACTCAAAGAAAATAACTCTTTTCTCTTTAAGTCTGAGCCAAAACCTCTCACTGTTTATGAAGAAAACATGATTAATCACTGTTCAAAACCAGGTCTAAACCAGGTCAAAACCAGGTCTAAACCAGGCCTAAACCAGGTATAAACCAGGCCTAAACCATGTCTAAACCAGGCCCAAATCAAGTCCACATCAGAACTAAACTGGGCTCAAACTGCGATCAGAACTAAACCGGGACTGTACCAGGTAAAACAGGCCTGACTCAGATCCAAACCAGGACTAAATGGTCAAAAACAGGGCCAAATATTGACTAAATCAGAGGTAAGTCTGGATCCCAACTTCTAACCAGGACTAAACTGGGACTGGACCAGGACTAAACCGGGACTGGACCAAACCTTGGCCAAATTCATTCTGGCTCTGTCCCCAGTCTTTAAAATAGAACTATGATTAATGTCTGTTCCAAATGTCCTTTTGTTGTCGCGGCGATGGAAAACCGTCTCCAAGAACAGGAGCCGATGCCGTTCTGCCACAACAAACCTCCGAGAAACACAAATCCACTGTTGACTGTAAACTGCTGTTACGCAAACTTTACGGGCAGGAGTGCCGTTCCGGTGCTCCGGGCGGAACAGACAAACATCGCAATCACTGATACCGCCGAAAAGAGGTGAAGGAGTGTTTATCTGCACTTCCTTTTCTTTACTAGGATTATAAATAGTCCAGTTTTTCTTACAAAACCACATCAAAGTCCTGGATTTCAGAACTACGTACTCTGGCCTCAAAACTCCTGCCATGGACACAATAAATGGATACCTCATACTGTGTCGCATTTTTATTCATTTTTAACTTTGTCTCTTGTTCTTTCTCTGGTTGAATTCAGTTCAATGTGTTTTGTTTTATAAAACTGAAAAGGGATTCAAAATAGGCCAGGACTAAACCAGGACTAAACCAGGACTTAAGCAGGACTAAAGCAGGTTTAAACCAGGACTAAACCAGGACTAAACCGGGACTAAAGCAAGCCTAAACTGGGACTAAACCAGGACTAAAGCAGGACTAAACTAGGTCTAAACCAGGACTAAACCAAGACTAAACCAGGACTAAACCGGCTCTAAAGCAGGACTAAACCAGGTCCAAACCAGGTCTAAACCAGGACTAAAGCAAGTCTAAACTGGGACTAAACCAGGACTAAAGCAGGACTAAACTAGGTCTAAACCAGGACTAAACTGGGACTAAACCAGGACTAAAGCAGGACTAAACTAGCTCTAAACCAGGACTAAACCAAGACTAAACCGGGACTAAACCGGGACTAAACCGGGTCTAAAGCAGGACTAAAGCAGGTCCAAACCAGGTCTAAACCAGGACTAAAGCAAGTCTAAACTGGGACTAAACCAGGACTAAAGCAGGACTAAACTAGGTCTAAACCAGGACTAAACCAGGACTAAAGCAGGACTAAAGCAGGACTAAAGTGGGACTAAACCGGAACTAAACCGGGTCTAAACCGGGTCTAAACCGGGTCTAACCCAGAATTAAACCAGGTCTAAAGCAGGACTAAACCGTGTCTAAACCAGCTCTTTCTTGAGTTCGTCTCGTGTTCTTTCTCTGCTCGTGTTCTGTTCAGTGTGTTTTGTTTTCCGTGTTAAAACTGAAAAGAGATTCAAAACAGTCCGTTGTCTTTGAGTTTTTTACAACAAAACGAAAAACCAGGTCTGAACCAAGTCTGAAGCAGGACTACAATATGGAGGAGGCTCTGCAAGGGCGGTCTGCGAGTTCAGAGGTCGGTCTGAGTCTTGACCATAGTCTGGACTCAGTGGACAGGGTTAAGTTCTCTATCTAAACCTGGAGCAAAACTGGACTAAACCACATCTGAACCAGGACTAAATCTGGACCAAAACAGGCCTAAACCAAATCTGAACTCGAACTAAATCTGGACCAAAACAGGACTAAACCAAATCTCAAATAGAACGGCAAAAGAGTTGCATAATTTCAATTCTTTGAGTACTTTTTCAGGAGTTAAAACCTAAAGAACTTGTAACAATTTGATGTCTTCATAATAATTTCCTCGCTCCATCAGCCACGACAGGTTTAATGTGGACTATTACTTTACAATCTCCTGTTTCTGAAATGTGCTTTGGATTTTACAGTCATGAGACCGAGGTCGGACGAGGTCAGGTCCAGGTTGGGTCCAGGTCTGTTCTGCCAAAATGTGCTTTAAACCCGACTGTGGGCCTGAGACGTGGCGTTTACACTGGACTCACTCACATCACGTGTTATATTGTAGAAAGGGTTTTTTTTCTACAATGGAACACTCCTGGACGAATGAGGGATTACACCGACATCACGTGTTACAGACAAAATATAGTTCATTTTATGGACGCAACACGTTATTTGTGCTGACGCCTCAGATGTTGCAAAATTAAATTTTAATTACATGCAAATTTAATACAGACATAATACAATTTGTTTTTTTATTGTTATTGTTATTGTTACTATTATTATTATAGTTATTATTAATAGTATTATTATTTATTACTACTATTATTTCTATTATTATCACTTCTATTTTTATTATTATTGTATTATTAATATTATTATTATTATTATTATTATTATTATTATTATTATTATTATTTGGACGACGCATTTATTGCCAAGTTTAACCTTTAGAATTATTCAAACTTATTTGATATTGTTTTTGTCACCACTTTATAAAAACTACACCTGAATCAACCCAAATAGTTTATCAAGAACGATTCAGACTTAATTAAGGGGCTTTGGCTCGGATTAATTAAATTATTAATTATAAAGCGCGGTTATTTCTCTCTCTTTTTTCTTTCTTTTTACTTTACATGCATGCACTTAAAAAAAGGGTTTTACAGCCTTTTCATTCGACACAGATTTTAAACGAATGGGGCGCTGTGATTGGTTCATACTCTCATTTCGTTTGCGTGTCACGATTTAGATCGTTACCGAATAATTCCTGCAGAGGCTCACGTGCTGCACGGGTCGATGTTACGTTTTGGAGTAAAATTCTGGCGACAAACCAAACGTTTAACCAAAAAAAAAAGAACGATTTTTCTTAATTCTCCGCGAGCGAAATGACGTACTCGATTTTAAGCGAGTCGCGTTGCCTCACGAGAAGGCGGGGCTTGCTGGGTCAAAGACGCTCGCTCGTGATTGGCCCATAGTGAAATGACGTCAGTCTTCTTTTTCATTTTCTTTTTTCTTTCTTCTTTATCAGATGGACCAATCACGCGCCCGCATTCCAGCAGCGGGGCGGGACGTCGGTGCATTCTATATTACGCGGGCGCTTCCGCACCGGCATTTCAGTGTTTCACCCGTGTCGAGGGGAACATCGTGCTGCGGCGGACGTATTTATTTATTTATTGTAGTTTCTTTTAAGTTTGTGTCACGACCCACGATGCTCGGCCTGTGCCTTTACGTCCCCGTGTCCAACGCCGACCCCGTGGAAGTGGAGTGCTTCGAGTCGAACGGGCTTCCGTCGGAGCTCAACTCGCTCTTCAACAAGCTCAGCGTGTTCCTGCCCTCCCAAGAGTTCTCCGCGTACCAGAAATGGAGACAGGTACGAAACGTCCCGCTCGCCCCGTTTCCGTGACCCGTGCTTGGTCTCGAACACGCCAGACGCTTATTTGGTGGACTAGACTGATTACCGACGTGTGGGAAATCCAATTAGATCAAGCGCGTTTTTAGTCCGGTGATCTGTGGGATTAGCATTATTAGCATAGTTAGCACCGGCATTTTTCTGTTTCTTGGAGTCTTTTTACGAGTAGGCCGTGTGCGAGAAACTGCAATAAAAATGACATTTTTGGCTTCTTTTAAACGTGCAAAGTAACGCGTAAACATTGATTAAACATCATCTCTCTGCTAAAGTACTTGTATTGTGTGGATGGAGTGGGAAAAGTGGTGTTTTCTGACGTTTTTCACGTTGGCGCCGGCGGACCGACGCACATTCCGGAGGAGAGAATTCCACTTTATGAACTAACACGCCCACATCGTACAAAGAAAACTTTATTTACAACACGGCAAGTTCAGGTAGAAAATGTATCAACCAAAAAAAAAATCGTACTATTATAAGCTTTGGGTTTAAAATTCCTCTTCGTTACATTTTAGAGAAATTCAGTTGTAGTCATCTGGACTCTGTTTTAGAAAAACCAAACCGTTTCGGACTCTCATCCGTTACGTCTTTAGAAGTTTGTAATTTAAGGCGTGAATTGGATTTTTCCCACGGGTTTGTCTTGCGCGTTAAATTGTGTGTGTGGGTTTTTAATGATTCATGCTGATGCTGCTGCAAAAGAATGCTCGAGTCTGGAACTTTCTAGACCGGGCTAAAGCCGTGTCATTGGACAAAAGCAGACGGGTCGTGCAGGAAACGAGTGCAAACGTAATAACGTCGCTATTTCTGGATGTCGAAAGTGCACGTTTGAGCTGCAGAGTCTTTCAAATGCACAGAAAAGTGGAGTAGTAAGAGCACAGAATATGCAGAAGTTTTGAAGGTTTTATTGAATTTATGGCTTAAAATTGGGGGTTTTCTCTCTTTTAATTTGTGGTTAAATTCAACTTTTAACGTAAAATATGTAATGAGCCAAAATACTGGATTGGTCTGCACTTTTTTCATACAAATTCTCTTGCCTGTTAATCCTTTTTATATAATAGGGTTGTACCATATGTTTTGCTGTACGTGGCGTGTGCTACATTGGAAATTACTGACGAGTTGATGGTTAAATGCATTTAAAACTCCAGAAAGCGTCATTTAGGACAGGGGAATTTTCCGATTATTATTATCTTTGTTGACTTGTGTGAAGGGCGGCAGGACTGAAATATGCATCTAATGAACAAAATCACACTTTAAATGGCCTGGAAATGGTCTGTTTAAAAAAAAAAGGCCATTTGTATTGAATATTCAGTCAAATTTTATTCTAAAATCTGAACTCTTCTGCTCCAAACGTCATCCTTTTCACCGATCCAGGATCTGTTGTGCAGCTCTATATTAACCTCCAACACCCAAGATTTTAGAAACTGTACAAACTGAGGAAAAACTCTTAATATCTCCAGTGAATTGTGCAGCCCAGACCCTCTACTTTCATTTTGCGTCACTTCTTTGGGTTTGAACTGGTGCTATTGATGATTTCAGCTTCTCATTTTGAACAAGTCAACCTTTTGGGAGAGTGGCTTTAGGGGTCAAATGGTGTCGCAGGAGGTATTTTGCGTTCTGAATGTTTTCTTTTTTGAGCAGACATTTAAAACCTGAGGTTTACAGGACGCACAGGCGGAAAGGAGTGAACGTTGAGCTGTCTTCTCTGGAACTTGACGTTATCGTAACACTGAGGCTCTTTGTCATGAGAGATAATGCTGTCTTTTCCTGTTCGAGCAGGGCGTTTCCTGGAATTGCAGGGTTAATCGGATCTAAATTTACAATATTATCTCACTTTTTTCTTTATGTAATTGTGCATTAACGAGCTACGCTTAATCCAATCAAATTGAAATTTTTTTGGCAAATGGTTTGTATTCATGGACATTTTAAGCCGTTCCCGCTTCAAGTTTTGGTCATTTCAATGTAGTAAAAAAATCTTGGCCTATAAAATTAATCTAAAAAATGACACAAACAGTTGTTGTATAACTTGTCTATATTCATCTTAAAAAGAAGAGGGATTATATCACCAGAAATGCATTTTAATTGTTCAAATTAGTCAGTTTTTGTGCTGTAAAAGACTATGCGCTGACATTTAACTTAAAAAAAAAACCCGCAGACATATGTTTTAGAAGCTCCATTGACACTTTTTTATTATATTTTTTTAATTGTAGAAAATTCCCTAAAAATGTGCCATTGACAAATGTAATCGCAATTTTGAAAAAAATCCCCCCCCCCCAGAAATCATAGCCTTCTCCTCGAGCCGCCGTGTCCTCCTGTGACCTCCATTGGCAGAGTTCACTCACTCACTCTACACCGTTAAACGAGGCCAAGTCCAGTCCGGCTGTAACCAGATCCAGGTCCCAGTCTTGTGACTCTGGAGGAGGAGGAGGTGGTGACGGTGACCCTGTAAAGTTTACGGGGGAAGCCGACTCCCGTTTCAGCCAAAAAAATTTGGGAGCTATTCTGAGTCTGAAGGGGCAACGTTTTTGTGGTTGTGTGTGTGCGGTTGTCCGTGGTGGTCACTGAATGTCCCACAGCGAGAGAACGGCAGGTGTTTTAAGCCGTTAATTTAGCTGCAAAGCGGTCCGTCCCACTTGATTTACGCGTTTGTTCCCACGTTCTTCGTCGACTCATTTGTGTTGGATGTACTGATTTTATGAAATGTGAAGTGAACGGTTTATTTACAGCTTGCGGGCCTGCATTAGGCTGGAACCATTTGAAAGAAGTGCGACAATTTTCTGTACAAACGACAAAGTATCCTGTCTAATTCTGCACAAAAAACTGCTAATTACAGTTCCGATCTGCACAAACACGCTCTGAAACCCATTTTGTCAGTTCATGGACCTGTCTCAGTCTTTTGGTCATTTTGCGTTTGAACGTGAACTTTTAAACAGAATCCGATTATTAACTGTTCCCGCCTTTTTTTTTGGGCTGCTGCAGAAATGGGCACGCGCGGATGAGAGCGGCGCCGACGGGCAGCTGGACTTTGAGGAGTTCGTCCATTACCTTCAGGACTACGAGAAAGACCTGATGCTGGTGGTGAAGAGCTTCGACCGGAAAAATGCAGGTACGGAGACGCTAGCGGCTCGAGCTAACTGGGCTGTTGGCGTGGGCGTCGCCTGGAGCTGTCAACCTAGCTGCTTGTTTTTTGTTTTATTATTTTTTAATGGTCTAACTTGTGTCTAACTCTTGTGTGAAACCAATCCAGGACTTTTTTTTTTTTTTTTTTTTTTTTTTTTTAGAGAAGCAAATGCGTTAACTACTGTTTCTTTGCTAAACCACTTGCTGCACAAACTTAATATTCATGTTTATTTATAAATGATTGAGATTGAATTAGATTAGCCTTTTTTATTGTCCTCACAAAACGATTTATGCTGACCAAAGTACAGTGTTATGATGTGGAATACATTTAGAGTGGCAACAAAACTAGCACTGCTCAAGGTTTAAACCTGGTCTACATCCTGACCTTCACCTGGAACTTGTTGTGCTTAAATGGTTCTTCTGACAGTTTATCTTAACATTTCTCATGTTTTGTCTTTGTTTCCAGGTTATGTCGACCCTAAAAGAGTTTGCCGCAGTCTCTCCGCGACCTCGGCGTCCACGTTTCCCTTAAACAAGCTGAAACGGCCCTGAACAGGTACTGCAAAAGCGACACTGTGCAACGTAAAGTTGGAAGAATTCGCTCCCGAACTAAGGTTTTTTTTTTTTTTTTTTTTTTTGCCGTTTTCTCCGCAGCATGGACAAGAACGGCATGATCACGATCGGCAGCAAAGACTGGAGCGACTGTGCGGTGGCGCTGGAGGAGACTGAAAACATCCCCGAGATCATACTCTACTGGAAACACTCCACGGTGAGGGAAACGCACTCTGAGCCAGGTAGAGGTGATTCCACTAGTGTTCCCTAGCAACCAGACTGTAAATAAGAGCCTAAATCCACAAAAATGACAACAGTTCTGATCTAACACAATAATACCATATACCACCTTTTTTATTTTGTGGAACGATGGTTTAAACTGTCAGAAAAGTGTCAGTTAAGTGTCAACTGTTTGTCGCACACTGACATCACAGAGGGATTCAGTTTTAGAACTTGTAGAATTTTAAAATGTGTTAACTGTTTACCACAGCCAAACACGGTGAGAATTAGATACAATTTCAAATAGTTGTAGGTTTTGATGTTTTTAAAAAAACATTTTCATTGTAGAAATGTCCAAGTTGCTATTGAGCTTATGCAGATGAGCTCACCGCATTTTTTTTTCCCTAGTAAGATCTCGAAACGCAACAAAAAATGTGGAACACCTGCTACAGTCTAATAACAAAAGTAAACGTCAACAACTCTGCTAAATATTTAATCTGTACCCGGCATCCAAAAAGAAGAAAATGACAAACAGTTGTAGAAAACCAGATAAACCACAGGTACGCTACAGCTACTGTACGCTAGCGCTGCAAGATTATTACCATCGGCAATCGTTTTTAGTCAACTGTTTACAAGATTTACTCGGCTCCAGCGCATTTTCACAAAACAAGCTTTAGATTTAAACTTGAATGTCCTTGTCCTTGTTACAATTGAAAGCGTTTTTCACTCGTCACGATTTGAGCCCTGTTTGAAGGCGCCGCGGGAACGCTCTGATCCCGTTTGACGTGCGGGAGGATTAGGTCTAGACGTTATGTAAAGCCTGGCAGGTGGGTCAGGCTGAAGTTCTCAGTTTTAAAAACCTGAGCTGACACACACACACGCCGGTCGTTGGATAACCGTCGACATCAGGGCCAAGGTCCAGACCAGAAATAAACCAGAACATGTTCACACGGGTAATTAGGCTTTCTGAAGAGACATTTTGTACTCTTTGCTCGTGCGTTTAACTTTGTAAATGCCAAAGTTTAGACGGTGTTATTTATAAGTAGTACTGTAGATCCTTTGGAGTTTTTAGACAAATCCGTTCTAAATTCCAGAGCGGATCAAACATTTCAGTGGAACATGAGTCATCGGGATTAACCTCCAGAATGTCTCACAATCTGAAAAATCCAGGTATTTTTATCAAAGTAAAAGCAAAGCCTGGTTCAAACTCACTTAAAACGGGATTTGACATGATTTGTATATTAAAAATTAGATTATGAGCGACAGAGCGTTTTTGATGAAGGCAAAATCAAAATTTTTAGGGTTTACTCAAACGCTTAAATATTGAGCCCACTATCATAAATATCAATACAATATGGAGGCTAGAAATTGGGATTATCAGGTTATTCAGTTAATCAATAAGTGTGATCACAATGTAAGAATTTAAGAATAATAAATGAAAGAAGGAATCGTAGTCAAATTTTTTAACAATCCATTTCTTTTAAAAAAATGTACAGTAAAGGGAATTGTTGACGCCATGACTGCACTTGACCGTCCTCTTGGTTCCGCAGATCTTCGACGTGGGCGATAACCTGCTGGTGCCCGACGACTTCACACTGGAGGAGAAGACGACCGGCATGTGGTGGCGACACCTGGTGGCCGGAGGCGGTGCCGGAGCCGTGTCGAGGACTTTCACTGCGCCCTTGGACCGCCTCAAAGTCATGATGCAGGTACGACGTGTGCGGAACGCCGTTGAACACTACACAAATGGCACCATTTATTTAACTATGTAAGGGTTTCAAGCGTCATCTGCAACGCACAAAAACATTTACGCAAATAAGACATTTAAGAACAAACAAAAACAGAGCTACATTTAAAATAAAAGCACATATATTTTTTCTAGAAAGGGATGGTTCGATTGATCAAAACCCTAAGCGAGACCAGTTTTCCCAAATTACAAATGGCGAAAAGCTCAGGAATCCCTCAAGGCGCCACAGCCTTGAGGGATTCCTGAGTTGTATTGTTCTTTTTGTTTAAAAAAAATGTTAATAAAAAAAAATTTCAAACATGGAATGTCAAAGTAAAGGCGCTAAAGAGTATGTTAAAGTATGTTATGTTTGGATATGGAAGCGTGTTTATTTAGTTAAATATACGGTTTTGCCCAAATTTTTCAACCTTTTTCTTGACAAACTACAACTTGATCGGTGTGAAACGGATAAATATACACCGCAAATGTTAAACCCGTCAACTCGAGTCACAATTTACGCACAAAAACACCTCGTACGCCTTTTTAAAAGTCCTAGAAAACGGCCCGCTATGGCAAGCTTGCAACGGGACACCGGCGGACCAGGACGCGTGACTCCAGGGGTCACCACCGCGACCTTTCTCATTTTGACCGTAGGCGGTTCAGGCTTTCGACGACGTGCGAGAGGAAACGTGCGGGTGAAGGGTTGAACTATCCTACGACTGTGAAATGGGCGAGCCGTTTTGGAAAAGCATTTGAAATAAACAAAGTCGTAAATATTTTCAAGAACTGTAATATGAACCGCAAATACAAGGTGTATTTAAAAGGTCTAGTTACAGCAAAAAACATTATCAAACTAGTAAAGGTTGAAATGCTTCTAAATGGAGAATATTTACAGATTGTTTATTTTTGATGATGATCTGAAGTTATTTTTTTTTTGGTGGGGGGCTCGCAATTTTGATTTACTGAAGCAACTGTCTTTGTTAAAACATTTCCGTGTGCGTTTTAGTCTGTTTTTAGTCCAGATAGCGATTATCAAAATTATAATAACTAAATGTTTTTGTACAAAGACAGCGGCAATAAAAACAATATGAACACATTTCTAATTTGTGTCAATGATACGCTAAATATGCTACTTGGAAGCCACATTTCAACTTTTTTATTTGGATTAAAATGATCGATTACTCAGTCGTTGGTTGCCCGAAACATAATTTGACGTGTCGTGATTTGCCAATAGTGACAATTAAATACAAGTTTTGGAAGCTAAAGAAACTGATCCGATTGGCTAAGACCTAATTTCTCGTCTGCTTCTCTTCACCACATTTATGTAACAAATGCCGTGTTCCTCATTTGACCCACTGTCAGCACGTCCTCTGCCCCGCTAATCTGAACACTTTGCGTAACGCCGGTTCTGTTGCTCAACGGCGCTCGTCTGTCGATGATAACCCCCGCCTCGTTCCGACCCGGCCACAGTTCAGACTGCGGCATCGACCAACCGTGTGCTCAGTCTGGTAGCCGCGCCCCTTTTTCGACCCGCGTCAGTGCCCGGCGATGCGTCACAGCCGGGACTAATGCCCTCTGAGCGTTTCGTAATGCGTCTTTATTGGGTCTAAAGGTGAGTGAAGCGCTGCCCAGTGCCCCAGTTTGATTATCGTAACTGTACTTTGTGGCCCAAGGTACAAGGTCTCAATATCTGAACTAGTCCATGAAGCAGTGACATCATGACGTGACTTTTCAGGTTAACAATTTTCAAATATCTATTACAGATTTAGTTAAATTAACGTGACCTTTACAACAACAAAAAGTAAACCAAATCTAGACAAATTTCAGTCTAAAAACTAGTCAAAATGAACACTGCTGAAGATGAATCAATTTGTGTTTTTGAGATATGTGTATATATGTATATTACACATATATATTACACACATATATACCACATTGTTGCAACTGGCAATTACAAGGGTCATTTTGGAGTGGTGTCCTTTTGTTGTTTTTTGCTGTAAATGGCCCACTTGTCTAGAGCGGGCTGTAAACCGGTCTAATCTTGCGCCAGATTCTGATGAAGAGGTGGAGCCCTGCGCAGAAACAAAGATAGGAACTTGTGTTTTCATAATGAGTAAAGCGGTAAATGAGCTGCTTCAGGAATGTTGTGAATCTTTGAACTGGAAAACGAATGATTGACAATTCCACCTGGCAAACTACTTAAAGTAACCTTCAAATGCTCTTATAGACGACTACGAAGTTCGACCTGCAGTTTGCTCTGCTGACTGCAGGTGGAAAGGCTTCATCAGAGGCTTTATCTACCGTCGCTATAGTGATTACTGTGCAGACAGCTCTAACGTGCCAATGTCCCTGTGTCTCAGGTGTACGGCTCCAGGACCAACAACATGTGCCTCATGAGCGGTCTGACGCAGATGATCCGAGAGGGCGGCGTGCGCTCTCTGTGGAGGGGCAATGGCGTCAACGTGCTCAAGATCGCCCCCGAATCGGCCCTCAAGTTCATGGCCTACGAACAGGTACGACACGACACGGCCTTTCATTCAGCCACGTTTTTCCCGTAAAATGTCGGCTCTAATTTTGTCGTCCGTTCTCAGATTAAGCGCTTGATCGGCAGCGAAAAGGAGACTCTGAGCATCTGTGAGCGGTTCGTGGCTGGTTCTATGGCGGGCGTGATCGCACAGAGCACGATTTACCCGATGGAGGTGTGTGCGCGCGCGGGAGTTTTGGCCAGTTTAGCATAAAACCCCTCGTCCTAAATGTTTGCGTTTGTGGTTGGCAGGTGCTGAAGACACGCCTGGCTCTGCGTAAAACAGGGCAGTACTCCGGGATCGCCGACTGCGCCAAGCAGATTTTCAGGAAAGAAGGTCTCTCGGCGTTCTACAAAGGCTACGTCCCGAACATGTTGGGCATCATCCCCTACGCTGGCATCGACCTGGCCATCTACGAGGTGAGAAACAGTCTTATCGCTTAACGGACTCACTGTTCCAAACTGAGCTTTTAACCATGTTCTAACATTGGTCTCATCAAAAACACCTGGAGTTGTTTGAGTAATTTGTGCTTGTTTACGAGGTCCTCCCCGCTGAGCTTCACAAAAACTGTCTCAAATAGCCCAAATTGGTGACGTCTCTGAGATCTGGAGGTCTGCAGCTCTGGATTTGACGCTAATAAAACGTCTCCAGACTTCTTCATTACAACTGCGTGCTCACATTAGCAATCTGGAGATTCAGAACAGAGTGTTTCTGAGGCTCAGAGGGGAGAACCAGGATTCATCAAACTGTGAATGAAGCCAAATGTGCTCCAGCTGAGTTTGTGATGAGGGACCGTGTGAGAACAGGGTTAGAAGCTCAGAACATTTAGCAGAATGTGTCAAACTGTTGCCGTTTCAATGTTACTAACTGAAAGCTCTCGTCGTCAGACTCTGAAGAACAGCTACCTGCAGCAGTACGGCTCCAACTCGTCAAACCCGGGTGTGGTGGTGCTTTTGGCCTGTGGCACCGTCTCCTCCACCTGTGGGCAGCTGGCCTCCTACCCTCTGGCTCTGGTCCGGACTCGCATGCAAGCTCAAGGTGACTTTTTAAAAATGTTTGTGTGTAATCGACCACTTCAAATATGGAGACTGAAGGCTTCTAAAGAATGTTAAAGTGCCCCCTACAGGTCGGACAACTCGAAACTAAAACTGAGTTCAGTTTTTTATACATTTTAAAATGATGCAAAAAATAAAAATGCTAAATGCTTGTTTAGGTTTATAATTTCACTTCCTGTTTGTAATTTACGACATCGCACTAGGAAATTACCCAGCAACCACTGGGCCAAAACTCATCTAATGTCAAATACACGAGAGCGACTTTATTTAGTTGAATTCATGTTTAAAGAGTCAGTTATTTTGTGTAAATTCTGCACAAACTTTGACTGGAATGAGTGTCCTTGGTGTGATGTCACTTTCTACAGATTTTTCAAAGTTTTGTCCACAATTGTCTGCTCAATCATTTGTATGTACGACAGGTACAAATACACCAAATGAAGTCAAAATTGGAAAACCCGTCAAACACTAAGTCATAATGTGTTTTTATTGATTAAAATTTGAAAATGGTGACTTTATTGTTTTACATTTTGATTTAATATTACATCAGTCTAAGATATTTTCGATGTGTTTTAGAGTCTGTTTAGTCCAGATTACTCAAACTGCGATGCAGATCTCTGACCCCTCTCTCTCTCTCTCTCTCTCTCTCTCCCTCTCTCGCAGCGGCGTGCGATGGCGACGGCCGCGTCTCCATGTCGGGCCTGTTCCGGCAGATCGTCCAGAGCGAGGGGCCAGCCGGCTTGTACCGCGGCCTCGCCCCCAACTTCCTCAAAGTCATCCCCGCTGTCAGCATCAGCTACGTGGTCTACGAGAACATCAAGACTCAGCTCGGGGTGGTCTCGCGCTGACCGCCTCCACGCGAACACTTACGAGAGAATCCGGAGCGGTTCGACTGGAGCTCGACTCATTCTGTGAATGTTGGCGCCGGGAGGGGGGTCCATGCCGCTCGCGTACCGTCCTGTCATTACTGGTCTGTTCACGTGCTGTCGCTGCCGGAGGAATGTTGACGCTCGAAGGACGTGAGCGGACGTTAATTTAGCAGCAAGTGATTTTAAAAAAGGGAAATTGTCTAAAACTTGGCACAATTTGATCACGTATAACCTAAAAAAATTGTCATATTTCCTTTTTTTTTTTTAATACAGTTTTTGCTCTAATTTCAACCCTCAAATGTGAAAATCCGATACGATCTTTACAGATTTAAAGGATTTCATAGACACTGAACTTTATTAATGCTGAGACTGGATTAGAATCTCCATCAAACTGATTCACGTGCAAAGAACAGTTTCTTGAAAAAAAAAAAATGTATATCTACATAAACGTTCTGAATCGTCAAATCCGAGCGGCATCGACCTCCTGCGGTCAAACGGAAGGAAACGACTACGTTCTATTATGGACTCTGTGAGCTCAGTTTTTTTAATTTTTGGGGGGCGGAGATCGTTTAGCTTTTCCGCGGCTGCTATTTATTATATTTTTACTTCGACGTGAGCGAACGTCGAACGGAACTTTCCAAGGGACCAAAAATAATAATAATAAATCGCTCTTGTTGCTCGCCGTTAAAGGTGCCTGTCGAACCGTCGCACGTGAGTTTAGCCCGAAAACGGACACGGCCCACGTTTGATACAAAAGCAGCGCCGAATGTTCATCCCGTTTCACGTTTGTTTGTCCCAATAGAGAAGTCGTTTGCACATTTGTGAGTTTGGAAACTTCTCGCCCTCTTTTTTACCTCGTGGACGAATGTGAACTTCATGTATTTATTTGTGGGTTTATTTTTTTTTAAAATTATGTTTAGAAGAAAAAGCTGCACATTGTCTGAAAAGGGACGGCTTTTAAAGGTGGAGGTTTAAAAAACGAGCCTTGAAATGAATCTGCTGCTGCTGTTCTAACACTAATGTTTTTGGGGCTTAAAAGAGACCGTTGTCGTGGTTTTAAGTCTGGGATTGGTCTTCTGTTAATCTTGGCCTTTTTTTTTTTTTTTTTTTTTTTTTTTTTTTTTTTTTTTTTTTTTTTTAATTGGTCTGATTTTATTTGAATTTCCCGACTAGTTTTGTGCATTTTTGGCCACAATTTGCCGACAAATCCTTTTTGATTAAAAACTGTGCGCACGTTTTGTCGTCAAGTAACATTAATAAACAATCTAAAACATCAAATGTTTACACCAAATTTGACCGTCTTAACTTTTGACCAACCCCGAACGCTCAAACCGGGTTTCTGTTTGATTTATTTTGTTTCGAAGAGTGAAACTGATGTTTAGCCCTTTCTTATATTATTTAAACGAGTATAAATGGATTAAATAATGACTTCACTAACCTCAAAAAAAGACACACGGTATTTATTTTTTGTGGTGTTTGCTGTCACATTTGTACTTTGGAGGAGGCTGGGCGCGGGCAACGTGATGCACTTTAATCCGAGCTTGGACTTTTTCAATGTGTCAAATCAAGTCTGTTCTTGGACAATCTTCAAGTATTTTTAGAGTTTTTAAATGGACCATTTTGATGAAAAATAAATACTATTTTTTTTTTTTCCCTGTTCACTTGTTTCTGACTCTTTGTCTTTGTACATGATTCCAACAAACTGTTTCCATCGAAGCATTTCTGGCTATTAAACGGTGTCAACTGATGCTGTATTTAAACTTATTGTGAGTGGAAGAAGTAAAAGTCTTAAGGACTAAACTAAAAAAGTTCTTTATCTGAAGGGACATAAAGCTCATTAAAACAGATTAAAGATACAGTAGATTGTCAGTTTCCATTTACAGGAATAAATGACACAATTGTACCCAATCAATGATAAAGTCCAGTCTGATTCAAACTGTCACAACATCATGTGGCAGTTTATTGCACACATTTCATATTAGAGTTAATTTCTAGTTATATTTGTTCTAAACTTAAAGTCCATATGTCAGTTTCTTGTTTTTCTAATTCTGACTTAGTTTGATATAGAACCTGTGGTAAATATTTCAGTTTTACTTTTAAGTTGCCGTTTGAAGTAAATATTAAAAATAATGCTTTGAAATGACTCGGAGACGACTCCCTCTGTGATGTCATCAGTGTGCGACACAGACAGTTGACACTTAACTGACACACTTTTCTGACAGTTTAAACCATCGGACAAAATATAGGTGTTCTATGGTATCAGAACTGTTGTCATTTTTGTGGATTTAGGCTCTTGTTGACAGTCTGGTTGCTAGGTAACAGCTGTGGAATCACCTCTACCTGTTTCATATTTGAGCTCATGTCCAACCAGGAAGTATGATTAAACTTTACACAAACGGTCAAACAAATGGGGACAAACAGGCAAAACGTTGAGTCAAATCTGAAATATAATTGTGTTCAGTGCGTTTTAGTGAAATGTGTAGTTTAACCTGGTCTCAAACCTAGAAAAAAGTTATTTTCAGTCCAGGTAAAAAATGTGGTGCAGTAGAAAGTACAGAAAACTATGTAAAAAATGTAGTAGGCAAGGCAAATTTATTTGTAGAGCACAATTCATTCACAAGGCAATTCAAAGTGCTTCACACAACAGGAAAAAATGCATTAAAATCACAAAGACATGACAGATATCACAAAATATTAATTTCAAAGTGCCATTTTCAGGCTCCGTCAAATAGTTGAAGACATAAAAGAGAAGAGTGCAAAGAAAAGCATTTCAGTCATATGCACAGCCAAACAAAACAGTTTTTAGTTTAGATTTGAACATTGCCAGAGTAGAGGTCTGTCTCACATCCTCTGGAAGTTGTCCAGGTCTGGTTTAGACACTATACTTTTGATTTTGGCAATGTTTTTTAGATGGTAAAAAGCTGCTGATGTGATTGATCTGACGTGGCTGTTAAACCCCCAGTTTCTAACTTGATTTGTAGGTTTTTAGAGCGAGACTCTGGAGCGACTGCTAACACTTTCTCTTTGTTTCTGTGGGCCAAAGACGATGATTTCAGTCTTGTCTGAGTTCAGCTGGAGAAAGTTGTTTTGCATCCACACACTGATCTGTTGGATGCAGTGACAGAGTGAAATCCACTGGTCCATATTCACAATGAAAAGTTAATGATGCTATAAAGTACTACTTGTCAACATGTTTCCACTGGTTTGAAATCACCAGCTTATATTTTTTCTGAAAAGCTAAAAGCTGTTTTTTATTTTTTTTATGAGAATGGATGAAGATGAACGTTGAGAACGAAAGTAAATACCTTAGGTGTTTTGCTGCCCTCTGCTGTTCTGTTTGACACGGCAATGGAACGATGAAAATAAAAGAAATATTTATTTTTGAAAAGTGATTTACCGTAACATTTCCGAACCAAACATGAAGCACTTGGAGTCTTAATTTTTCATATTCAACCACAATTAAGTACAAGGATACGTAGGGGTAGGTGAAAACAGTCGTTTTTTGCCTCAAATGCAGGACAAAACATAATCAAAATACAACTTTGATTAAACCAATTAATAATTCAAATTATTATGGTTTAAACTGTGAAGGAAATAAACAGTCTGTGAGCAGTTTAAACTATTACTATCAAATAATATAAACAATTATCTAAATCATAGGAGAGCTCAAATAGGAATAACTTGAACGTGAAAAGGATAAGATTATTTATATATATATATATATATATATATATATATATTTTAAATAATAATAAAAAAGAAAATAAAAATTACATGTATAAATAAATAGTCCACAAGACAGCGCTGTTTTGATAAAATCTACATTATTTTTTAATTATGTACAACGGAAGTTCTGTCTCCGAGTAAAACTTCTAAAACATTGTCGTCCAAGTACTTCTCTATTCAACATACACCTCAAACAAGTTAAATAAATCACTTTTTCAGACTCGTGTAATTTAACGTGCGCATGTGTTCATGTTGTACATGATTTGCTATCCATTCCATAAACATGTCTAAATAGTTAATAAACTATTAAAACTCGATTAGTTCAATATCTATTCTTTAATTACACCGAACAACGTCATTAGTTCCACATTAGACACGTTCCGTCGCCGTTCTTAAATATGACACGTCTGTTTTATTTTGAAAAGGCAAACCGGATCTCGCGCCGTCCAAACGTCAACACAGTAACGGGAGTCAAAAAAAAGCGTCGTTTCTCTGTCATTTTTCTGTTGTAGAAACGCGACGGACGGAGCTCCCGACACAAGAGATGAATCCAGGTGGGTCTCAACTCACTACCGACCCCGTTTCCCCCGCAAACGCGTCACTTTGTACCACTTTATTTCGTCACTTTTCACTTGTGTTGTCACAGATTTTCGCGTCGGTTCGTCTCCAAAGAAGGACATCCCGGGAGACAGCTGAACGTCCACATTTAAACTTTAACAAGACACGGTTGTCTTTTTAAAAAAAGAAAAAAAATTGGGTGGGGGTATAAAGTGGTGAAAATCATGGCTTTCTTCGTGAAAAAGAAGAAGTTTAAGTTCCAGACGCATTTGACGCTGGAGGAGCTGAGCGCGGTGCCTTTTGTGAACGGAGTGTTGTTCTGCAAACTGCGGCTCCTCGACGGGGACTTTGTGGCCACTTCTACGAGGTAAAAAAAAACGCACGAACATCACATTTTCAACACTATCGGGAACAATACACACTCCTAAAGCTCGTCCGGATCCATAATTGCATTTTAAAACTTGCATTCCGGTGGTTTTGTGCCGCGTTTGTGAGAAAATCGCAAAAAAAGCCAACTTGAAATTAAAGGAGATGTGTCATGTTTTTATTTAGGTGCTTAGTATCGAACTGTGACGTAAGTAGATCACCGTTTTGCATTTTGTTCGTCGTAAACCGTAAAATTGATCCAAAACGGCGCAGATGAAGGAGCGGGACGTTGACTTTCCTATGAAAATGGCCAAACGTCAGCTGCAGGAGAAAACATTTGACATATTTACAGATTTGAAATGAGACTATGGGCGATATTGATGAAATACTGCTTTTCAGATAATATTCTAAACAAGCGTGTGCTGAAATCAATGTCTTGGTTGAGCTTCAAGTCTTGCACCAAATAGGAATGGACCATAAAAGGAACATGTTATATAATTTTGAGGTAATTTTTTAAATTATGTACAATGTACTTGATATTCTAATTTTGCGTATTTAATTTAGTTTGTTTAATTCATTTTTTTATTTTTCAGTTTTCTAATTTATAAACCAAACAAACAAACTCCAGAGAGTGAAAAAATAAAATAAAAATAAACTAAACTAAAGATTCAAAAACAAAATTATGGCATATTTAAATTCAAATTTGTCCGAATTCAGTCCAAATGTTATTTCTTCCATTTGCCTGATGTCTGTTCCTATGTCCGTCCAGTCCTTTGATCGTTTGTGATGTTTGTGTCATCCATTTCTTTTTTCCTGCAGCCAAAAGTACGTTCCAAAGTTATCCATTTATTGTGTCCATGGCAGGAGTTTTTAGGCCCAAGTTCTTAGTTCAGAGGAATGACAGTGTTGAAAATGTAGCATATTTTCAAAACAACAAGGAAACGAGGAATTTACTGTCTCATTTGTCGGTTGTTTTTAAAAAATGTGGCCTACTTTTCAAAGACAACTGAAGATTAGATCATTGTGATTTATCTTATCATTTTGCAGTGTGACCTGGAGAGAAACGGATTCAAGACTAAATTCAATCAGGGAGTGATCAAATGGTCTGATATGGCTTTATTATCCTTAGTTTTGAGCCGATACCGATATCTGATATCTGTCTTCTTGCTGTTGAGGCCGATAACTGATATTTAGACTGTGTTCATTATTGCATACCGTATTTTTAGCCTAATTTGTACTCATTATCTGTTTTTCAAAAGACAAAAAGGTGGTTAGCGACCAATAATGTTCTTGGTCGACTAAAAACACGTCCAAAAGATGGATTCATCAACAAAAGTGTCTCTGTGATCTGACTCGAGCGGCACAACTGCACACACGGAGAAAGCACTTAAACTGTGTGTAAATGTAAAACGGACGCGCCCCCTACAGGTCGGACGACTCATTGAACTAAAATGCGGTTAATATATTTTGAATTTCGCAAAAAATGGTAAAAATGTTATTCCAGAATAGCAAATTTTTTAGATTTATAATTTCACTTCCTGTTTGTAATTGATGACATCACTGGGCCAAAACTCATCTAATGTCACCATTTGTTTTATTTGACAAATAAAAATCTATTAGAGCAACTTTATTCTGTTGAATTCATGTTTAGAGGGTCAAAAAAAGTTGTTTCTCTGTGTAAATTCCGCAGAAACGTTGACTGGAACGAGTGTCCCTGGTGTGATGTCACTTCCTGTCATTTTCTCCAGATTTTTCAACGTTTTCTCCACAAATACCTCCTTGATTGATGTAAAAATATAATTTATATGTATAACAGGTACACCAAATAAAGTCAAAATTTGAAAATCATAAAAACCTGTCATACGCCACTTTAAACTCACGATTCGATCGATTAATCGCTGAAACGACTAAAGACCGAAATCGAACGCTCCGAGGCCCGACTGGAAGCGACGCACGGACTGTCTACAGCTCGGCCGATCATGCGTTTTATTTGTATTATTTTAAACCAATACTGATACTCCGATACTTGGCTCGCTGCGTTTAAATCCATAGCAACGCTCACAAATCGATTTACAAAATTACGTTTTTACTTATGAATAAAGAATGAAAAATGGCAAAAAATGGTAACAGAATGTACTAATCTGGTATTTGTTTAAACGCACGGCCTAATTGTTCTTCCATTTCCATTTTTACTCATCATTCGGTCAGAAATATCGGTACAAAACATAAGCAAAATGTTCGATATTTGTCAATCTTTAGACTCAGCAGTCGGGCTAATCACTCTGCCGCAGTGTAGTGTAATTAAAGCCTGTGAACTGTGTGTGTGGGTGGGCTGGTTTTTATGGCGTTTCGTTATTTTCAGCGCGTTACCGTGAAGTCGTTTTGACACGAAAAACAGCAAGAGTCAACGCGATAACGAGAAGCAAACGGTGACCAAACTGACCAAACGGACCAAACACTGAGGCCAGAAACGGTGAAAGTAGAGCTGGAGTTTTTCCAAGTAAATTCATAAAGTAAATCTACAGTATTAAGGAACTTTCTCAAATGTCATATGTCCAAATGTGTTTATCGATGATCAGACTCGTCTCAAGTTCCTGAATCTAAAAAATTTGGATTATAAATCAGTTATTTTCATTTATTTATTTATTTGTACATTAATTCTTTATTTTTCAATGTTTTTTTATATTTTTTTTATCTATTTAATTAATTAATTAATTTTTATTTCTATTTTTTTATTAATTTATATATTTTCATTGATATATTTTTATTCATTTATTGTAAGCAAGTGTGACGTCCCCCGGTAAAACGAGCCCCGTCGACGATTCTCTCAGTAATCGAACAGTTGCAATTAATCGATCCCCTCGTTTCGGTCGCAGTCGTCATTTTCATATTACTGAAGCTGAAATTCAGATCGAAACAAGGCGTTGTTTTGTGTGAATCTGAACTTCTGAGCCGCTCTAACGCTTTGATCATCTCCAGAGTTTGTTTTAACAGCAGATAAAGATCAAAAAAAGCTTTAATCGCTGAGAAGAAAGTCAAAGTGAGATTATGCAACGTCTTCAAAAAGCTGATGAAGCGATGAAGAGGTCCAAACCACGTCACACTCTGAGATACGGAGAACACGCAGGAGAACACGCAGGAGAACACGCAGGAGAACACGCAGGAGAACACGCAGGAGAACACGCAGGAGAACACGCAGGAGAACACGCAGGAGAACACGCAGGAGAACACAGCAGGGACACGCAGGATCTGGGCTTCAGTTTAAATAATCAGACCTGTGTTTGTGAGATTACACTCTTTATGGTCATTTTTTAATCGTTTTAAATTCTAGCCAGCGACCGCCGAACCAGGCCCGAACCAGGCCCGAACCAGGCCCGAACCAGGCCGAACCAGGCCCGAACCAGGCCCGAACCAGGCCCGAACCATGCTGCTGCTACTTCTATTACTTTGACCACAAATACTTTTACTACAAACACAACTACTGGTGTTGTTTTACCTGTTTTTGACTTTATTGTTTTACACCAATCAAGTTGGTATTTGTGGAGAAAAGTTAGGAGTGACATCACACCAGGGACACTAACTCCATCTAAAGTTTATGCAGAATTTAAACAAATAAATCACTTTTTTGACTCTCTAAGTATCAATCCAACAAAATAAAGTCGCTCTCATATATTTTTTATTTGTCAAATAAAATTAAAAATTTACATTAGATTTTTTTGGCCCAGTGTTTGCTGGTAATTTCCTGCTGTGATGTCATCAATTACAAACAGGAAGTGAAAAATGTGATATTCTGTCATTGAATTTGTGTAATATTTAGCGCCAATTTTAAATATATTTATCTTAACTGCATTTTAGTTCAATGAGTCCGCCTTTCAGAGGTGCATGTTCTCTGGTTTGTTTTCTGCTGCTTCCTTTAGTCCAGTCCGGTCCTGGTCCTGGTCCTGGTCTGTTACATAACCCTCAGATTCCTCTGTCAGAGTACACGCGCCTAAGAGCAAACAGCCGGACTCAGAGGACGTTCTGTCACTCACACAAACCAGGCTTTTGTCCTGCTCAGCGCTGCAGCTCACCCGATGCACAACTTCAGCGACTGAGCTTTACAGGGACTAAAGCTTTCATTTTTGAAAGTTTTTATTTATATGCGCCTTACTTGTTTTGATTATTTTTGTATTACTTTTTGTTTTGTTTTGTGTTATGTTTTTGTTTTTATAAATAATGTTTTTTTATAATTTGTGTGCTTAATGCGTCTGACATGACACAATTACAAAAAGAGGAGTTAAAATGCAGTGAAATAAATTAAAAGAGAAAAAAAACTAAAACGATTAGAAACCTGAAGTACAGTGGGGCAATAAGTATTGGGCAACTTAAAAATGTGTAAAGTTCACCCATTTAAAAAATATAAGAGAGGTTTGTAATTTTCATCGTAGGTACACATCCAGCCTGAGAGACGGAATGTAAAACAACAACAAAATTCCAGGAAAACACATTGCATGCTTTTTAAACAATTTATTTGTGAAAATGGGTGGCAATAAGTATCGTGCAGCTAGAAAACAAACAACTCTTCTGTCCCTCACAGACCAGTCACTTGCTCTTTAAGAAGTGATTCCGGGCTCCACTCGATAACAGTATGAATACACCTGTTTGAACTGATTACGATGCATAGAGACCCCTGCACCACCTTCAAACTGTCAGACTCCGTCTTCACCATGACCAAGACCAGAGAGCTTCCCAAAGACACAGAGATAACATTGTACAACTGCACAAAGCTGGGATGAGTCAAACTGCAATTGGTAAACAACTTTGAGAGAAAAAGATCAACAGTTGGAACATTAGAAAATGGAAGAAGTATGACATCAGTGACAATCTCCCTCTGAGTGGGGCTCCATGCAAGATCTCACCTCGTGGGGTTCAAATGATCCTGAGAACTGTGAGGAATCAGCCCAGACTACACGGCGGGAACTGGTCAATGGTTTAAAGACAGCTGGGACCACCCTGGGACCACCGTCACAAAGATGCAATAAGTAACACACTATGTCGTCATGAGGTGAAATCCTGCATTGCCCAAAAGGTTCCCCTACTACACAAAAATCATGTAAAGGCCCCGTCTGAAATGTGCTAAAGACATCTGGACGATCCAGAGGAGGACTGGAGAATGTGATGTGGTCAGATGAGACACCACTCGCCGTGTTTGGAGGAAGAAGAATGCTGCATCCCAAGAACACCATACCTACTGTGAAGCATGGGGGTGGAACATATGCTTTGGGATGCTTTTCTGCAAAAGGGACAGGAAGACTGGTCCGTATCAATGGCAAGATGAATGGGGCCGTGTATTGTGAATGTGACATTTTGGGTAAAAACCTCCTTCCCTCGGTCAGTGAATTGGAGATGAAACGTGGCTGGGTCTTCAGCATGATGACGATCCAAAGCACACAGCCAGGAAAACCAAGGAGTGGCTCCGTAAAAAGCATATCAATGGTTCTGGAGTGGCCTAGCCAGTCTCCAGACCTCAACCCAATCAAAAACCTGTGGAGGGAGTTGAAACTCTGTGTTGCCAAGCGACGGCCCTCAAATGTCACAGCTCTAGAGAAGATCTGTGCAGAGGAGTGGGCCAAAATACCAACTTAAGTGTGTGTAGACCTGGCCAAGAACTACAGGAACCGTTTGACCTCTGACATTGCCAACCAAGGCTACATTACAAAGTATTAAAAGTAACTTTTGCTGGCTGCCCAATACTTATTGATCCCCCATTTTCACAAATAAATGGTTTAAAAAGTATCCAATTCGATTTCCTAGTTTTTTGGGAGGATTTTTTTTGTTTTTTAATTGTCTCTCACTCTTGATGTGTACCTAATAATGAAAATTACAAACCTCTTATCTTTTTAAATGTGTGAACTTGCACATTTTTATGTTGCCCAATACTTTTTGGCCCCACTGTAGTTTCCCGTTTACGCTAGCTTTAGCCGCGTCCCGCAGCGACACAGACTCGGAATTACTTCATTTGCTGAGATCGGCCTCAGGATAATATAGTATAATATAATAATATAAGTATACGTCAAGTACATTTTGGCAGCCGCGCTGAAGTCTTATTTTGATTGTCATGTATTCGTTATTTGGACTTTACAGACATAAAACACATTTTTGGAGATGGCATTATTAGATCAGAATGTCAAGAATACACAATTTTCTTTCATTTAAGACCAGGTATCTGTACTTTCACAATACTTTTTCTGCACTGTTTTAATGTTTCCTAAAGATTTTGAGTTGAAGACTAAACCATAAAACGCGCATAAAAAGTCTAGACATGTTGAAAAATGTATTTATTTTTCAACATCTCTCAACATTATTTGATTATCTGCGATACGATATATGGGATTATTGTGAGGAAAAAAACATGACGATTTAACGATTATTCACGATTATGATTGAGTCCGAACAACAGTGAAATTGTTCATTTTCTTGTGACGTTTCCTCAAGTTTGTGATGAAATTTAGCACTTTCTGAAGACAAAATCAAGTTAAATGTGACACAAAAACAGATTAAAAAAAGTTATTTACATTTAAGTCTATTTTTTTTGGCTGGGTGTTGAGCAAAAGATACTTCAAAACTGCCACGACGATCGTTATTTTTTTGTTTCTCCCGATTAGCGATTTCACCTGATCATCTTGACATCCTTTATTCCCGACAAAGCAATATAACATCTCTACGGCGATGAGCGGGAACAGAAGGGGGCAGGTACGGTGAGGATTGTTGCCGTAGCAAGTCGCCGTGTCAGAACATCCGCCGCGCTTACTTTTTGCAACTGGACGGCCTATCTTTAGCTCGGGCGTGTTGGTCGATGAACTCGAATCCAGCCCTTCTTCTCGCGACCAAGGACAAGACTGTTCCTCGGCAGACAGCGGATCCTCTGTCACTCCGGCTCCAGCCGTTGCCAGTGGAAACGGGACTGACTTTTTTTAATTTTTATTTTTTTATGTCGAATGAACCAAGAAGTCCACAAAACCCCACGTTTGGCTCAGGAGCGGCTTCGCGGGAAACGGTTTCGGAGCTGGTCATGTTTTTGAGATCGTTGTGTTTTTCCCGTTCCTAGACGATACTGATCAGACTTTTGGTAGGGTTGGGTGTTTTAATTTGAAAAAATTCAAACAAATACGCAGACAAAAACTAAGAAATATGACTATTGATCGTACAATTTTCATAAGAATGTGTTTAATCGCATGATCTCAAATTTTTTTGGTGTTTTAATAAAAATTTGGAGTGAAATCGTGAGTAAAGTTATCATTTATTGTCTGGAACCTTTTTAAGTTGCGTAGTTTTATGTTGACAGTTTATCGGCTGTTCAAATCCCACTCCCGGAATAAAAAAAACCCCAAAACATCGTTCACATTGGTTCGAGCGGATCAGAGCCCTTGTCTTGAAAGTAGAAAAGTGCTATATAAATGTGATATTTTGACTGTCCAGCTTTTTTTTTGTCCTTTGACGGACTAAAGGGGCTCGACGGAGGAGGACTAAAAGGATCTCGATGGGACTTTGGAGTTGTATGTTCCAGTAAAGTCTTCTGTTTCGCGGAGCTCTGTTTATGTTGAAATCAGTTTGTTTTACAGAGTGAGTCATTTTGGCCCCAGTTTCTCTCAAACACATGTTCCTCGTCTCCATCTGGCAGCGCTCACCGTTTATTCAGTACAGCGAGTCTAAAGAGTCTAAAACGAAACCTGGACTAGAACTGAAGGACGTGGACATTCAGAGCGGAAATGCAGTGCGAAATGCGGAGCGAAACGAGGGGCGTTCGAAACGAGGGGCGAAACGCAGGGCGAAATGTGGGGCAAAATTAAGCAGGGCCTTGGTTTGGTCCTGGTTTAATCCTGCTTTGGCCCTGCTTTGGCCCGGCGTTTGCCCTGCTTTGGCCCGGCTTTGGCCCTGGTTAGCTCAGTTTAGTCCTGATATGAACATGGGTTGCTCCAGTCCTCGTCCCGGTTTAATAACAATTTAGTCCACGTTTAGTCCCAATTTTTGTGTGCACGCAACATAATCAGAATAAGGAAAGGTTTTATTATCGATGAACAAAATTCACCCACAAATACAAATTTAGATAATGTCGTGACTATTATTTTGAAATTAAGCAAAATTTGAATCTCGAAAATAAATTAAACAGAATAAAATTACGTTGCAAATTTTCAAATAAAAGTAAATGGTTGATATTTCTGAACATTCACGATTTATTTAGGAGACATTTTACGTTTGTTCCGATAATTAAACCTCAACTAATAACTTTATAGACATGGTAAATAAAATGTAAACAATGACAAAAAAAGGCATGGAAAAATGAATGTGTAAAACGAAAAGAGACAGAATATAAGTACAAAACGTAGGTCTTTTTTTATCATAAGGAAGCAGAAGTGTGTTTTGTTTTGCTTTTTCACAATAATAGCACTTTTGTAGCAAAGAACTACAGTTCTGTTGAAACCGTTTTGCCAGATGAGCTGTGTTTATGTGCGAAGACAATTCCGAGCTCATTACTGCAGCGTTGAGCGTTTGGAAGTGGCCACGTGCCGGCGGCGTCACCTTTTGGTCCGAGCTCGGAGCGTTTGGTGAAAAATAACAACCTGGAATCGGCCGAGCGTTTTTTGAGAGGGCGCAGAGGAAGGAGGGGCAGATGAGCTCCAGCTGTTTCCTGTTTTCACACACGCTTTCCAGACTTTGGGATCGTGTTGTGCCGTCAGCCCGAGGGAAAGTCCGATAACTGGGAAAAGTGGAGGTGGAGACTTCGGGAGTGGGGCTTGGTCTTAACAGGGACTGAACCAGGTCTGAATCGGGCCAAAGCATTAGAGGCGAGACCCTGCAGGTGGAACAAACATCGGCGTCAATTTAAATTTTCTTGTCATTCACTCACATACACATAAGAAAATGTGTATTACAAGTTTTTCTTCAGGTAAAACCATGCCATTTTTTGTGTGAAAAGGGCCAAAATTGCACATATTTGGGTTTCAGTTCTTTGCTTCATCAAGAAAATGCACAGATCTGATTGTTCTTTCTGCAAATGTGCCCATTTTTTGTCATTAAAACTTTAATTAGTCAGACTTGGAATCGGATCTCAACAAATCCTTCTGTACAATCTGTCAAAATCCGGTTAAATCCAAGTTTGGTGTGTTTAAGCTTTAAGACCTGTTCTTTATGAGCAAAATGCATTTTAAGGCAAGGCAAGTTTATTTGTAGAGCACAATTTGTACACAAAGGCAATTCAAAGTGCTTCACACAACAGGAAAAAAATGCATTAAAATCACAAAGACATGACAGAATAGTTTAAAAAGAGAAGAGTGCAAATAAAATCATTTCAGTCATCTGCACAGCTAAGCAAAAGTTTTTAGCTTGGATTGGAACAATTTGAGCCTGTCTCACATCCTCTGAAAGACTGTTCCAGATTTTAGCTTCATAAAACTGAAACGCAGATTTTAAGAAGGAAAATGGCCTTTGAAATCACAAGTCCCAGAGAATCATATGGAAAAGTGGATTTAATGACATAATGGAATATCTTTGGTGCAGATTGGACATTGCTGTTGTTTCCAGGTGAAAGCTTTTATGTTGAGCTGCTCTGCTTTTTCACGTTTCAACTGTCACAGGAGCTGAAGATTCGATTTTTATCACCATTTCTCTCAGCCCTAATTAAACGTAACATAAAGTTTGTATTCATAGTAGCAGACAAACTCTACAACCCTGTAAAAGTCTCCCATGTGTCTCTGGACTACAGAACGACCTCCACGCACCAGGCTTATTCTCATGTCGTCATGTTTTGATCCAGACTAAGCTCCTGCATCAGTTTCTAATCGTTCCGCAGCGATTGAGCCACACGTCCGGTAACCTTGGAGACAAACGGACACACACACAACACAATCGCATGACGCTTCATTATGTCGTCCAATACGTCTGTGGAACCATTCTTGGACAATGCTGGTTTAGTTGTAGTTTAGACGTGTTCAGAACGTGCGCACACAGCCTGGTCCTCGTGTAAACGTTCTGTTCCATTCATTTTTTTATGTGGCAGTGACATAAAAATATTCACTTTCATGTTGCGAAATGTGATAATCGATGTATTCTGCACGATAGTCTGTCCACTCATTTGTTCATCACTGATTTTTAGCATTTTGGCATTTAATTAAGTGACCCAGTACAGATATAATGTAAAAGCATATATTCAGGTGAAAATATGACCACAGCACTTTAATTTCAAGTGTTTTATTCTCCGAGAAGCAGGAAGTGCGCTGTTAGCATGCTAATGTCTGTTAGCTTCACCCGAGACGAACAAAATTCACTCTGAAAGTTGTGAAAAACTTTTTTAACTCATGCGTTGAATATTTAGGATGCTCAGAATGCATTAGGTAAGTGAGCGACACTGTGAGTGGGCTGTGAAGAGTTTAACATGAACCAGTTTTTGTTTTCCCGTTTCAAAACTAATAATCATAGTGCCTTTAGCAACAGTATTTCTTAGTTAAACCACACACTTTTTATCATCCGTAAATATGTGAAACCATTTTAAACAAGTTTCCTCTCTCAAACAATTTATTTTATTTTAAAAATAATTTTGTAAAATATAAAAGAAAATAGACTGTATCAGGATATTTCAGTGTTTGAGCAGACACATGGAAGCAGTTGTTTGTTATTTGCATTTGCCAACAATTATTCGGAGTCGATCTCGAATGACAATTGCTCAAATTGCTGGTGCCCCATGTTTTTTTTTTACATTCGTCGTTGTCTGGCTTAACAAGTTTTTTCCTTTTTGATTGTGATTTTGGCCCTGTAAAGCAGGCAGTGTGTGTGTGTGTGTGTGTGTGTGTGTGTGAGAGACTCATCCAGTGTGGAAACTGGAACGTTGGTTTATTTCTTTATTTCCGTTTAAGTCCAGTGGTGGAAGAGTACTGACTTGAGTAAAAATCTAGATACAGGAGCAAAATAAATACTCAAAATAAAAGTATACTTGCGAAGTGTCCCTGTAGAAATGTACTTTTAAAGCTTCAAAACTGGTGAGCTGGGTAAAAATCTTGCTGCTTTTTGCTCAACAGAAATTTTCCTTGCTGTTTTTTTTATTTTTATTATTGTATATTTTCGTCTGCTCAAAGTCGGGACGTTAAGCTCAAAGTATCCAATCTCAACGCAAACTGTAAAGAAAAGTACTTGTAGTGGAGAAGAAAGTATAGATGTTGCGCTCAAATGTAGTGAAATAAAAGTTTAATTTCACACAGTGACAACCAGCAAACCCTCATATCGTGTCAGTTAGGTCAGAGGGTCTTCCTGAGCGGCCGCTGACGTCACGCTCTGGCCCGTTTCCTGCTCCTGTTGTGTTTCAGACTTTCCCGTCCACAGCCCACTCGTCATTTATCTGAAGTACTCCGAGCCAGTAGGAATAATCAGCTGTGGCACTACCATTTTGTCCTCACTTACGCCTGCAAATAGAACTACTGTGGCTCATGTGGCTTTACCACATGATAAACGTAGCTGCAGCTCAAAAGTACACATTTTGAAAGATATTTTTAAAGAAATGGTAGTACATTGTGGTCCCCTCAAATGAATACTGCATAGATATCTTGAAAATGTAATGTAGCGCACAGTCAGCAATTATTCTGAGGTTCCCCTGACTTAAACACGCAGTTTGGTTGTCAAAAGATCGATAAAATAATACTAATCAATAAACTAAAACTAGTATCAATACTGAAAATAAAATGGGGCTTTTACTGAAGCAGTTTTTATTATCAGAACTAGTATAAAATTGTATGATGATATGAAGTAAACTATCCCTAAGTTTAAAGAAAATTGTACTTATGTTTACATTTCAAGCCATTCATTTTAATGAGGCAGCAAATTAAAACTGTTATTTTGTCGTTTGTAGACAGCGCAAAAACATGGTTGTTGTTGTTTACATTTCCTGTTGTCACAACTGTTGCCCAGGTGCGTTTTTGAAAAGTTGATTACGCTTGTTAGCATGAAGGCTAATTTGGCTCATTTTTAATGCTAATAGTGCTATTGTTGCCCAGCTCATGTTTTTGGTGCGTTTTTGTCCAGGAAATTGTTTACGAAAAGTTGATCACGCTTGTTAGCATGCAGGCTAATTTGGGTGCTAATTTGCTTATGTGGTCGAGGGGTTTCGGTCATCAAACAATCATAGTTTGCGATGCTTGGACGCTAACGCTCCCCTTGAAAATGCATTAGTGCTAACTCGTGGAATTGTACCAGGCTAATGGAACGCAGCGTTTTGTTTACGAACACCAGAAGGATCTTTTGAGGTAGAGTTTGAAATGTAGGCATTGTGACAACACTACGTTCTGTCCCATTTGAAATGCGCACTGGTTGAATTACTTAATCTCATTTTCAACATTGTTACAGTCCAGTCTAAACAAACAGAGCCTTGACTTGCTTAATATTATGGACTTGTTTTGTCTTTCATCACATTTGTCTTGATCTTCTGCCGCTGACACGCAGACGTTTCTTTTTTTTAAAAAAACGAAATCAATTTAAGTCTAATTTAATATCGGAGTTTAAGATCAAAGCAGAATCCAGGCACAATTATTTTAAGTGCAGAGTTTGAATCACCTCCAGGTTTTACAGGTTCTAAACCCGGCACCGCTGTTGAAACACATGGAAGGCATTTGTGTAAGTACTGTGTGACTTAGACGGGGACGCTGGTTCAATCCCTGCTCTCACCATTGCCTGCTGCAAGACACTTTTCCTCCCTCGTGTCTCTGTAAATGCGTGATTGTTGGTGATCTACGCTAAAGCCCGGAACACACACTGGAGAATTTGCCCGAGTTAGGCCCTGATTTGCTTCTCCCCGAGGGCACAAAGTTACTATGCTCCTCTTGTCTGCAGTGGCAGTGCGATATCTGTGATAAGAACATTTTAAAATGTCACCACTACTGCAACAGCCAGTAAAGCAGAGCGTCGGGGGGCACACAGAAAAGCAGGACACACACACACAATTACCTCTCATGAAGCTATAAAGTTTAACTGCAGAATTCTTCTCCATCCTTTTTGAACAATATTGTATTTTACCCCATAAACGACACCCAGAACACAATACATCGTTGTTTATCCAGTTTGAAGTGTCAAAAGTGAGAAAAATGCTAGAGTAGATCCTCACGTTTTATTTTTCTGACCAGTATTGCGATTTGATTTGCATTTTACGTTTAAATAATAGGATTCTGTTGTAAAGTTCCAATTTCAAACGCATCCAGGAGAACTGACACAATAATAAAAGAATCACTCCATTAATCAGCCCCACAGCAACTGTGGTGATGGATGTCAAATGTTCCAAATTGTAAAGCAACTTTGAAGGAAATCATCAAAACCCACCCATTTTATAAACTTGTAAATTTTAAATCTGATATAATCAATATATATTGTATTGATGTTATTAAAAAAAAAAATGTTATCTAAAAAAAAAAAAAAACATTTAAAATTTAAAAAAATAAATAAATATTTGTTAAAACATAAACAGAACCAAAGAGCAAAATTTAAATATAAAAAAAACACTGTTTTCAAGAAGTATGCTAAAATAAAATCCATAAATGTTTAACCTGATTATAAACTATATCCAACCACACAGCATTTTTGGATGGACTATCATGATTTTCCGAATGATGAAAACTTGTATTTCCATAGCAATTGACAATTTAAAAACTATCTCGTGATGTTGAGTCCTGTAAATGTTACCTAATAACAGAAAGCTGAAACCCAAGAAATGGACGTTTAGCATCGTACACTAGATGTTACACCACCATCTGTCTCCGTTGAGAGGTTTTCCTGAAAGAGACGAATCCCTGGAATCCCTCTTGACCTCAGTGCACACAGGAAACGCTCTAAGCTCCCGGAGACCCGAACCACACATAGTCACTGAAACACGAGCTGCTTCTGAGAACAACATGAGGCTCAGAGCGTGACCCGACAGCAGCAACAGGAGCCTGAACGCATCACGACAAGAGCGAGAACTGTGGATAAGTCATGACGTAACACACAGCTTTGTGTGACAGCTGATTCTAGTTTTTTTCTTTCTTTTTTTAAATTATTTTCTATTGAAGGAAAAACACAAGACAATCGAAGCGTATGTATAAATAAATATACAATAACAATTGCAACAACAGAAAAAGAAAAAAAAAAGTGTGTATTTGAGATTATTATTTAAAAAGCAAGGTTTTAAAGCATATCACGTCCATGGTTTGAGTCACATGATTTCAGTTTATTTCAGATTTGTCCTTTTCCAAGTTCAGTCCGTATGTGATTTCTTCCATTTTCCGTTTGTCCATTATCATGTCGGTCCAGTCCTTTATTGTTGGCGGCGTTTGTATCATAATTTTTTTTTTTGATGGCCTTTTTCCCAGCTACCAAAAGTATCTCCAAAGATATCCATCCTTATTGTCTATTGCAGGGGTTCTGAGACCCAAATGCATAGTTCTAAGGTCAGATGGGGATGTTAGTGTTAAAATAGTCTGCAGTGCCTTATAATTTCTGTCCAATAGTTCTGTGCAACAGGACAGTCCCAAAAGCATGATAACGATGTGCCTCCTGCAACCACATTTTCTCCAACATTCAGCCCCTCCCTGTGAGTAATGAACACTTTGACATGGTGTTATAAAGAAATGGGTCACATTATTCCAACAGAACTCCCTCCAAACATGAGAGATTCTACAGTTTTTTCATGCATTGTTTTACGTTTAAAAGAAATGCTTAAACACATTGGTTATTGGGTAGCTCCAGAACACTGATATTAATTTGGTCGATATCGCCTCGTACATTCGTTGTTCGCTTGGCGTTCGGGGTTGCACTTGCGCTCTGGTTAAACCGTGTCTAGGCCTTTTATCAGCTGTGGCTCTGGACCGCATTCCTGAGTCCACTCCGTTTTGTTCAGGCTCATGCAACAGCCCACTCTCCTGACCCACAAAAAGAGGCCTGATCCTGGGTACAAAGCATCCGACCGCCCCCCCTATCCTCCACGCTCTGCCACTGGGATGGAGCAATAGATCTAACGTTTGACAAATACTCGCAATTTGTATCTGAGAAAGAGACACAATAGGTTTAATATGTCACGATATTACATTTTATTGTTAGCATTATTGTGCTAAGAAACGTCCCGATTTTACGTTTTATTCATTATTCACTTTGACTAAAAATGTTTTTGGCCCGTAGGCTTTATTCGACAGGACAGTGGAGCGTGAAATGGAATTGAGAGCAGGGAATGACATGCACTAAATGGTCGGAGCCGGATGACGCTGCTGCCAGGCGGCATATGTGCTATCCACTAGACCACGAGCGGCACGAAATCAAACTGTCTGAAATAAATATAATCCCATAAACGGCCTCATTTGATCTGATTAGCCTTTATTTTACTGCTACATTTGACCCATCCTTCAACCAGGGGCCCATCTCCAGATCTTTGTGCAAATCTTTGTCAGGACTACATTCACTGGAGGATTTTGACCTATTGTGCATGTTTTGGGTTGACGAAGGAAACACACCTAGACACCGAGAGAAACACCCGACCTTTTAGCTGTGAGCCGAATGTGCTAGTCGCTCATGAGAATCTGAAATCAAATCAGAAAAAGTTTGTAATTGGCAGAGAACAAAATTGACCAACTACGGTGAGTAAAGCTGCCGTTTACTCATTCTTGCCATAAATAACCTTGGTAAAATACATTTTGTTTCTATTTTTACTAAAGTGAAAAGTGAATTTGTGATCTTGTTGCTATGGATGTTAAAATCCACCACCATTTATCATCATTGTAACGGCAAATAACTTGTCATTGGTCAAATATCAGATATATGTACCGGCTCAAAAAATCCCCCCGTCCCTAACCCAATTTTACAAGTTCTTTTAACGACTTGTGCAAGCCTCCGTGTGCCTTTCTCAACTCTGAAAACATTTTCCCGAGTTCCCGAGGAGCACATGAACGCAGCAATACTATAATACACAATAACCTGGATTTGAACCGGCAGCTTTAACTGCATAGAAATTGCCTTGGACATTTTATATTTTTAATTGCGTGGGATAGTATGTCTCTAAAAGTGGCCCAGCTGTAGCTGTAGATGTTAATGAAATGCTGGTAGAGTTCAAAGCAGTTTGTAGAATGCGTTTCAGCTGAAGAAAGAAGTTCTAGACCCACATTTACATGGAGAATAATTATGGACCTACTCTTCCCATGGAGCTAAGTTAAGTTTGGTCTATTTTAGTTCGTCTTTGGTTTACAACGTGTTATTCCAAATGATAGATCTGCAGTGGTACCGCATGCTTCATCACGACAGACACGTCCTCTCAACGCATCCATAAACGACATAACTCTTCTCTTTGGTCGTCCTCTAGATCTCCTGTTTCCTGCAGCTTCAACCTCCTCATTCTTCTTCGTGTATTTACTCTCCCTCCTCTGTAACAGACACTTTAAAACGCTCTGTCATTTTCCAAATTCCAGAATGAAGTTGACCAACTGCTTTGCTTTTTCTGTGGAATGGAAAAAAGTTGGCTACCATTTTCTTCATAAAAAGTATAATTTGTGGTTAAGTATGTAATATATCTTGAACTTTTCTGGAATTACTTGTTCGACAAAACCTTCATAAAAACTGCTGTGTTTGTCATTATCTCTCATAATCCTTTTAAAGGCCACATTTTAGGCGGAATTCTGAGCTTCTAACCCTGCTCTCACATTGGTCCTCATCACAAACTCAGCTGGAGCACATTTAGGTTCATTCACAGTTTGATGAATCCTGGTTAGAAAGTCCTCTCCCTCCGAGCCTCAAAAACGCTCTGAATCCCCTCGATCTGTGATGTCATATTCTACCTGTGACGTGGCTCTGTTTTTGAGCTCCACAAATCATCTCCAGACTGGTTCCGAGCATTTTTCACATCTAAACACGATCTATACAACTGCGTGGCTTAAACCAGGAAGTCGGCAAGCAGCTGCATAAGCAAACAGTGTTTTGTTTTTTTAGCCAAACTAAGATGCCAAACTAAAGGTGCTCAAGCTACGTACAGGGGCCACCATCACTAACATGATAAATCAAATGGCATGCCATCCGATTTGACATGAAGGGAAAATAAACCATCCCTAAAACCCAACTTCATCCAATATCTTAGGTAGTTTAATGAGGGAGTGAATGTGGACGCGGCAGAATACAAAGACATACGGAGCGCGCACGTGCAATTACCGCGATCTGCCTCATTGAAATGAAACTCTTGTCCAGACCTGACTCCCGGTTCAAAAGACATGTATATCACTATACAGATGCAGAGTCTACAGTTGTTATTTTGTCTGCTTTCTCAGTGAGTTTCAGAAAGAGCACGCTGCAGTGTGAGCGAGCCGACAACACGTTTCAAGCCCCTCCTCCCAGCGTTACCGTGGAGCTATACACACACACACACACACACACACACTTTTTTTGTTCTGCCTGAGAAGTCCTTAAATCTAGTTAAATTATCTTCAGCATTTAAAGTGGAATGGTCAAAAAACCTAACAAAAACTTAAACCAGTGTCAGTCAGACCATCCTCCAAATCGCATTATTTTCCACTTCATGTTCGTCTATATATAGCATGATGAACAACATTTTCACATTTAGTGAAAGAGACTCTGGGCATTCTTCTTCGGAGCTGCAGGTTCTTGGAAAAGTGTGACATAATGTTTGTTTTTGAAGAACAGCTGAAGTGGTTCATTTAAAACGAGGATACAGACACTTCAGACAGGTCCTCCTCAGACCAGGGCAGACTCTTCCTTTTGTACTTCACGTCAACATAAATCCAAACACGAGCCATAAATCTGACCGGCCCTCTGCTGTGGGTTAGTCACACTCTCCAGGACAAAAATGTTCTTTTGCAAATCCTCTGGACTCTTGACGAATGATCTGTTGCATTTTGAAATTTAGCTAATTTTAACATTGCTCCCATTAGCGCAAAACGGGCCCGACGTGTACCAAATTTTAATCAGTTGTTAAACTTTCAAGCTTTGACCTTTAGCTTAGCTGTAGTGATGATGGAAACCTCCCATGTTATCCTAATGGGAAATGAAATTTCCACATTTTTACGCTTCACACTTTAACGAACTCCTCCTTGGGCAATGGCCCGATCAAGCTCAAATTTGGGGAATATCATCTTCAGGAGTGGGTTATCAAAAGTTATCCAAATTTTTATTATACGATTTACTGTGTCTCTACAGCATAGCCGCAAATTTGTCCCACAAATCTAAACCTTTTACCATTAAGACAATTGCTCCCATTTGGTATTTAGAGTGGCCTCTACACCATATAGTTTTTCCAAATTACATGAAATTTTGCACAACACTCTATTTTGGCATAACGATCAAAAAAGTCCGAAAAGCCGAAGTCATATTTCGTACGGTCTAGCTGTCGCGATGACAGAAACCGCCCATGTTATCCCAATGGGACCATTGCCAAATCTCTAAAATGTCCACATTTTTTTCACTTGACTCTTTAACGTACTCCTCCTTGAGCGTCGGCTCAACCAACTTTAATTTTGGTGACAATCATTTACAGGAGCGGGGCATCAGAAGTTATCAAATTTTTTCTTCCAAGTGCTACGGTCTCTGCGCGACGGAGCCGCAAAGTTGACAGAGAATTGTGTTCATTTGGATTGGTTGTGCACAGCATTAGCTTTGACCCCCTGAACATCCTCAAAAACTCACCAACTTTGTCCAACATTCACAATCAGCAAAGACTTTTGTTTATTAATCGGAACATAAAAAATGCAATTAAAAAATGGCGTGACAGCGCCACCTACAAAAGTCAAAATACATTGCGCCTATGGGAGATGGCCCGAAGATACGTTTGTCGTTGAGCCAAGAAATTCCGTACACACATTCATCTAACCAAAAATATTATTGTAGCCACGCCCCTTGACTAACCATAAACATGTTCTCTTTAAATTCATGTTTAAAAACGCCGAGTGAGCAGTATTTCCTCACTTTGTACTTTTACAACCAAGCTTAAATTTGGTGGACATCTTCTTAAGGAGTGGGCATCAAAAGTTACCCAAGTTTTATGGACAAGAGCTACAGTGTCTGAGCGGTGAAGCTGCAAAGTAGACTGGCAATCGTGTTTATTTACGCTTAATGCGTCGCCGTCTGTTTTGTTTTTATGGACAAAGCTCAATACACTAACAGGCCCGAATAAGAAAAGGACTGAGTAAAATGCAGGGAGCAGAGTCCGAAGCCCGGCGGCCCTTCTTCTTCTCGGGACCAACTCCCCTATTTTTTACCTAGTGAACATTGACAAAAAGTCAGGAAAATTTGCACACCTCTAAAACTAAAAAATGTGGCGCGTGAGCGCCCCCACTCTTGTTCTGTTTGTTTTATACTGTTTTTCTTCGTATTATCTTAAAACAATAAATACAAATATATATGTTCATGGTCCATTTGTCTGCTGTGGTTTCAGGGAGGAGGTGCATGACCACTGTGTGCGCTGGAGGAAGAGGTTCACTTTTGTGTCCAAGATGAGCGCAAACCCCAAAACGGGAGTCCTGGACCCGGCAGTCTGCAGAGTCTCTGTCAGGAAGGTATGACCCCCGGACGGGGACGGGGACGGGGATCGGGACGGGGATCGGGACCGGGACCGGGATCGGGACCGGGGACCGGGATCGGGACCGGGGACGGGGATCGGGACCGGGATCGGGACCGGGGAATCGGGCACATGGGATCGGACCGGCGGGATCGGGGACCGGGGATCGGGACGGGGCGGGACGGGACCGGGCGGACCGGGATCGGGGACGGGGACGGGGATCCGGGACCGGGACCGGGGACGGGGACCGGGGACGGGGACGGGACCGGGGACGGGGACCGGGACGGGGACGGGGACGGGGACGGGGACGGGGACCGGGACCGGGCGGGACGGGGGACCGGGACCGGGGACGGGGGACCGGGGACGGGGACCCGGGGACGGGCGGGACGGGGACGGGACGGGGACCGGGACGGGCCGACGGGGACCGGGACGGGGGGACGGGACCGGGACGGGGACGGACGGGGGACGCGGACCAGGGGGACGGGACCGGGGACCGGATCGGGACCGGACGGGACCGGGACCGGATCGGACCGGGATCGGACCGGGATCGGGACCGATCGGGACAGGACCGGGACACGGATCGGGACAGGGACCGGACCAAAAAAAGGACTACAGCTTCAGTTTCAGTTTCAGTTTAGTTTATTAGGACAATGTGCAGTTTCATTAAAAATATGTCTGCACCAGATTTAGCTTTAAGCTAATTTCCATCTGCAGTCCTCACAAAAATACATTACAACAAGTATAAAGTGCAATACAAATATAAGTGCTTATCTCCAGACCTCACAATCTATAAAATACAGTACAATGAAACAAATAAAGTGCAAATACAAATACAATCTCCAATCCTCTCTATAAAATACAGTACAATAAAACGATAAAATGTAAACAAATACTAACTCCAGTCCTCACAGTATAAAATGCAGTGCAAAATACAATAAAGTGCAATACAAAACATAAATACATTACTTTCTTACTTATAAAAAGCCTCATACCTGATTTGTACTATTGTTTTGAGGGCCATTGCCAACAGAAGATACCCACGAGGGTAACGTCTGTTGGCCGACTACAGCAAGACTAAACCTAGCCCTCTCAATTCCTCGCTCGTCCGTGCCATCACTGAGCTCCCACAGTGGTGTTTTGCATTTCCATTCTGTTTATTTCTGAGTCCTAAGTGAGCCCTGGGCCCTGTCATTTGTAGGACAGTAATAGAACGGTAATAATCCAGCGCTTCATAATGTTTTCCTGTTTTTCCCACAGGAACTGAAGGGGGGCAAGGCCTTCTCCAAGGTAAGACCCTCTCTGTAAACCAGGTTAGGGGTCAAGATGATAAAAAACGTGTTATTGCCATTATGCAGGACCATGACGGTACGCTGAGGCAGGCAGTGGTTTAAGAAAGAAGTACTGTACTTTTAAAATACTATGTGCTCTATCTTGACTACTGCATACTTGGATATTAATCTGACACGCGAAACAGAGCAAAAAAAGAGCAAACGAATGTGACAAAAATAAAAGGAAAAAAGGGTTTGATTGAACAAGTTATTTATCAACTGTCAGGGCTGTCAGACAACTGCGCTGTGATTGGTTAGATTTCAAAGTGGGCATGGTTAATTGTAAACATATCTCTTATTATATATCTATTTTTTGTGTGTAATTGAGATATAGAAAAAATACTATTTCAGTCATTTTGATTACGGTTATCAAAACTTTGAGGCCGCTGAACTGTTGGCAATCTCCATAGCAACGGCAGTTTGAGTTCACAAGGGGGCGCGGCATAGGCGGCAGAACTTCTGATGGAGTAGGGCATGTCTGAAGTTTGTCCTCGTTCTGACAGCTGTAGGCGCAAGAACATACTGCCACACACGCCGAAAAACCCTGATCCAGTTATTGGCTTGTCTGATTATTCTAGTTCTAGATTTACTCGCCCTGTAAATGTAAAATGTATAAAAGCACTCCGCAGAACAAAATAAGGCATAAGAAGCCAAGAAACAAGCCCTCGCTCTGCCGTCCGCTTCAGTAAAACTCTAGAAGACGCATTTTTAAACCAAGGATCGAGACTTGCTGTGATAAATGAGTCCAAATGCCTCCAGTTTTATAAATATTAGCATTTCCTGATAACGATCTGCAGCCTCCGAGACGAGACGCAGCTCTCCGAGGCCTTGTACGGCTCATGGCACCATTTATCATCAGATCTACTTTAGTATTAGGTCATATTTCTGTCTCTTCTCAAAGCTTAACCCTCTTGAACACGTTTAAAATGGGTGAATTTTCCTTTTTAACAAAACATTTCCCCAAATATGTCCCTCTATATCAGTCGCAGCAGCAGTCCAGTTCATTTCTATTTTCAGATGATTCCTTAATGACTCTTGACTGTAGCGCGACCCGGATTAATGATTTCCTCTGAGGACAATCGTTAAAAATCCTGAAAAAACATCCTGGCGCTGCTACGCTAACGCTAACTTTCCCGCTCGCCTTCCCGCCGTGTCCGTTTCCTCGTTCAGATGTCTAAATTTAACCCCCGGGTTCCTGCCGCTCCACACCTGAGAAAACACTTGTGCCGCTCGAGAAAGGGAAATGTGTTTAATTTAAGACAACATTCACTACAAAGGTGCGCTCCGCCGGGACTTGAACGCCTCTGACCCACTTCTGCAGCACCGGCCGGAGACATGATCACGGACCGTTTAGGTTTTATGGTTATGGGAACGTTACCAGTGTTTTAAAGAGATTTACTTTTATTATCCAAGTTATTCATTTTGAAACGGGTATTGTACCTCTCAATAGCTCAAAAAAAAAATCTAAATTATTGCGTTTATAACTAGGGTTTAGCAAATACATGTAACAGGAACAAATGTGTAATTGTGAGATATCAAGATGAAAGTTCTTGTGTAATTTACTCACATAAGTTAAAAAATAACCACATCATGTTTTCATTTAATAATAAGCGTAATCCCTCATTCGTCCAGGAGTGTTCCATTTTAGAAAAAGATTCAGTTGTAGTCATCTGGACGATACGTTTCGACTCTCATCCAAGAGTCATTCTCAATCTGTGAAACAAGTCTGAGAACTCCTGTTTATATCCTACTCCTCCTGATAATGGCCCATTGAAACTTAACTGGGAAAATAAAGCATTTCATGTGTAAAAATGGTCTGTCGTCTTCTGATGTCTGTCGTTTTCTGTCTGTCATCTTCTGTTGTCGTCGTCTGCCATCTGTCGTTTTCTGTCTGTCATCTTCTGTGGTCTTCTGCCGTCTGTGGTCTTCTGCCGTCTGTGGTCTTCTGCCGTCTGTGGTCTTCTGCCGTCTGTGGTCTTCTGCCGTCTGTGGTCTTCTGCCGTCTGTCATCTTCTGTCGTCACCTGATGTCTGTCATCTTCTGTTGTCGTCGTCTGTCATCTTCTAATGTCTGTTGTCCCTTGCCGTCTGTGGTCTTCTGTTGTCTGTGGTCTTCTGTTGTCTGTGGTCTTCTGATGTCTGTCGTCTTCTGATGTCTGTCGTCTTCTGTCTGTGGTCTGATGTCTGTGGTCTTTTGCTGCAGCTGGGTTTTGCAGATCTGAACATGGCGGAGTTCGCTGGCTCTGGCTCCACAGTTCGCTGCTGTTTACTCGAGGGCTACGACACCAAGAACACCAGACAGGACAACTCCATCCTCAAGGTCAGACTGAACAAGTGTCCAAAGGTTTCTGTTCTTTATGCTCATCGCCATGTCGACGACACATGTGCTGCTGCCTCTCGCTGTTAGTCATGAAAAACAAAGCATAAAAGTGAAAATGAAAAGGGTAAAGGCCACGCAATTAACGTAGTAGTTTGATATATCCCTGCTGCTGCCATCTGAAGGACAAAAGCGGCATGCTCACTGTGGGCCAACAAAAAAGTCTCAAAACAAAGGATTCTTCTCTTCTGTCACGTCCCCAAAGACCCCGTTTGTCCAGAATGTGTAACTGTGGTCAGGAGGGACCATAGAAGTGGACTTAGAGATCATTCCAGACTGAGGCTGAGCTGTTTGTTTCAGGTTGTTAGCAGCTAATGCTAATGCTAATGGGTATGCTAATAAACGTTAGCCTACTCGCAGACAGTTTTAATGAGCCACATTTCCAAGTGTCCGGATCTTATATTTTAGGATCAGACACAAAGTCCGTGCTCTTGAAAGTTTTGAGGGCGTGTCCCGCGTGTGGACGAGGGAGAGCAGATGGAAAGGTCCAGAAAGTCTGTCTTTTTCAAGTATCAGCCCTTTTACTTTTCACTTCTATGTTCTATTTTTCATGACTCTCTAACAGCGAGAGACAGAAGCACACGTGACATCTGCATCATGTGACCACAGATAGGTCACATGACTGAAACACATGGATTAGTTTTGGCATCGCCTTGAAGATCTTCACGCTAATCAGAACGTCTTTTTACAGATGATTATTGGCATGACACTACTTTCCGGAGACCCTTGTTTTAAAACGTAAGTACGCTTTGTATTGTGAAACACTAACAAAGTACACAAGTAAAAGTACTGTAGTTCAGCACAATTCTAAGAGTTTGTTTACTTTTACTTCACTTTATTTGAGAACAGTATCTGTACTTTTTATTCCACTACATTTTTTTAACTGAACTGAAAAGTATAAACAGTTGATGTCTCGGCTTTGATCAGACAAGAATATGCAAACAAAATATATATATGAATTGACTGAACATCACAATTCGTAATCAAAATCATTACATTTTACTTTTTTTGCCCCTGTATCTGTAACACATCGTTCCCGTTCTCCCGGCTCCTCTTTTTACCGTCGACTGTCTGTTCCTCATGTTCTTGCTTTGACAAAACGTTGCATTTTTCCTCCTGTTTGAGTTGGTTTGGCTCCAGGTTCTTCACGTCTCCGTCTGAATGTTTTGACAGTTCCTCGGGCCGACGCGATAACATTTTATAACCCGAATGCCTCAGTAACGAGCGACTCTCTCTCTCCTCCCGATCAGAGCCGAGCCAAAGGAAACTCGCTGCTCCCAGTTTGCTCAACACGCCAATGCTCCTGCCAATGCTCCTGCCAATGCTCCTGCCAATGCTCCTGCCAATGCTCCTGCCAATGCTCCTGCCAATGCTCCTGCTAGGTCCGGTTTAGGTGTTCACAAAAAATACATGTGGAAAAGGACATTTGATGAGGAATGGGAAGTAACCAACATCCCAATGGAGAAGGGATTAGATTAAGAGATTAATGAGGCTTCAACAGCGACAACATGTATCTTGGACGTGAAACTCCAACAATGGAATCGATAGATGGATACCTGTGGAATTCACTTTTGGCTTAGAACAGCAAAAACATGGAGGTGGGCGACAGGGGCGGAGCCGACTGTCAAGGACTGAACTGAAATAACTTTGGACATTTACTAGTCGGAAAGACAAAATGGAGAAATTTGCCAGGACATTGGACAAACGGGAATTGGAGACGCCAAAATGTGAAGTTCAGCCTCTTCTAGACAAATGTTTTTTTCAGGTTATTAGTATTGAACTGTAGCATACGTAGATCTTCATTTTACATTTTGTTCATTGTAAAACACAATATTGATCTAAAACAGCTTAATAATAGAAACGGGAACATTGACTTCCTGTTCGAAGCGGCAGATCTGATAAGTCCCGCCTCTTCATAGTGATAAGCCCCACCTCTTCTTCATAGTGACAAGCCCCGCCTCTTCATAAATTACATTTCAGCAGATTGTCATTAAAAAAAAAATCATTAAAGTGACATTTTATGTTTCACTCGCAGTATTCTTTTTCAAATAATCACACTGCGTGCAGGGATGCGTGCAGGGATGCGTACAGGGAGGTTGCGTGCGTAGGAGGTTTTCTGAGCACTCGAGCATCAGTTGCAGGACAGAACAGGATTCACTCAAACATGTATGACTCCATAAGAATCAAACTTTGAGGAAACTAACGATGAGGAAATGCTGTCGTTACAAGGTTTTCCGTTAAAGTTGATTTGGCACGTGTCCCCTGAAGGTTAATTGATTGAATATTTCTAACTTTGTTTCAGGGCTCCAAGTTCGGCCAAGTCGATCATAGTTTCTGGTCGTGAGCCGGCCCTCCATATGGACCGCAAAGGAGAGGGGACCACGGCCGAACCTGGAGGTGTGTCTGTGGGACGCAGCGCCAAGCCGCGCCCCTCCATCGTCAGCTCAGGTAAATGTGTCGCATCATTTTACATAAATCAACGCGACACGCCTCTAACTTTTAAATTCATATTACGTCAAGCAAAACGTGATAAAATCCTTAATGATCTAAACGTATATCATGATTTTCTTGGAGCCATATCACAATTTCGATTTTATCATGTATTTTTCTAAGAGGCAAATAAAGTCACCTGCTTCTTCGTACCACTCCGCTGTGATTGCTTGAGTCCAGCTGTCACTCACAAAGCCTTACAGAGGTTGTCCAATAGGAGGAGCGGGTGGGAAACGGTGTGTAAATGGAGAAATGGATGTCTCCGGTCATACAAGCACTTTTGGGTGAAAACATTCCGCTTCATTCGATGGCGGCAGATACAAACTGACAGATCTTCTCTCCTGTTAGTCCCAGCGTCAGAACCACGGTAAAACGGCCGCTCTGTCTTACAGATGAAATCACCATCAACGGACGAGAGAGAAAGAGTGTTTTAATAGGTTTAGCGCTAGCTTTCCTCTGCTTCAGGTGAATGGATCCACACAGTGGACATAATATAGAAATACAAACGCATTCATCCATTTAATTTCTTTGTGACAATAAATTATGTAAATATTCAATCAGTTTGATGAAGGGATTGTAAATGTATTGTGTTTTTCATGTATCTTAGCAATAAGCAGCAGTTAGCATGCTAATTGTAGCCTGTGCTAACCCACAGGACACATGCACATGCAGTTATAGTTTTATACTTTGTTCCTGAACCAATAAACTGTACAAAATAGACATTAAACACTTCATTTAACTATATGAAAACCAACACAATAAATACTGGACTCAAATCACCCCAAAAATAAAACCACACAAAGTAAAGGCTACAGGTAGAAATACCAAACAAAACATGAATCATTCTGTGGATTCATATTTTGTTTAGATTGCCTGATCGTGAACATTAACAGTGTTTTGATATGTAAAACACACACATCTGACACACACATGATGAGCTTTGAGTCCAGTCAGTCAGTTTGAAAACATTGTCTCTGTGAAATGTCTCAAGCCAAAACACTGGTCCTCCTCGTTCCTTTCGTCTTTGGTTATTCAATAGAAATCACTAAATATAGTTTTTGGACGTTTATTTGAAGTTTACCATTGAGCGCATCCCATTCATTTCAATGGACGCAGCCCAAAAGGGTGCGGCGTTGTTCTGGTGGCACAGGAAGTGACGTATGACCAGAGACATCTACAGAATGACATATGATACGATCAAAATAGCAGGTTTTCGCATCATGATCACATTTACATCCCCACATCACAGCCCTTTGTGGAATGGAGCTGAACCATTTGGGAAGAATATCTCGTTTTGGAATATCTGCTTCATTTAACCTGATTTCTGGTTCTACAGGTCTTTTGGAGGAGTCTGAAGTCTTCCAGTCGGGTCACTCCAGAAACTCCAGCTACGCCAGCCAAAACAGCAAGATCTCAGGTATAGCTTTTCACCGCACCCGCTTTCTTCTGGTCAAACTGGGGACAAACTTGCATAATGTTTAGTCAAATCTGAAATATAATTGTGTTTAATACGTATTTGTGAAATGTGTTGTCTGACCTGTCTTATGGTCTTTAAAGGACAATAACAATACAAATAATGCATCATATTTTCCTTTAAGCAATTACAGTGACGTGCCACGCTTTATTTACCTGCATTTACACTTTTAAGGCAGTAGGAATTTAGTAAATGTACATTAATCGTGATGAAAATCTTGCTCCGGCTGGAAAATGGTGCTGATATAATTATTTTTGCACGTGGCCCGCCCCCCGACGTGACTTGATTTGTTTCTTGATTTTTTTCGTTGCCAGGCTACAGCACAGAACACTCGTGCTCGTCCAGCCTGTCGGACCTAACCCATCGCAGGAACACGTCCACAGGCAGCAGCGCGTCTGGGCTAGGCTTCAGCTCTGACGCCCCTGATCCCTGCTCTCCCTCTGAGGCCTCCACACGACCGGACAGACCCCCCAGACCCCCACGACCGGCCCTCCCACCAGCCAGGCCTGCCAGGTGCGCCACGGGACCCTCTGACTCTTTGTGACATTACATTATATTACATTACATTATTTTACACGACTTTACATAGCATTAATTTACATGACTTTGCATTATTTAACATAACATTACTTTACATTACTTTACTTAACCTAAGATTACTTTACATTACTTTACTTAACATTACTACATTACCTTACTTAACATAACTTTACATGGCGTTACATTACACTACATTACATTACTTAACCTAGCATTACTTCACATTGCTTTACTGTTACTTTACTTGTCATTACTTTACATCACATGACTATTTTACATAACTTTCTCTTTTTTTTTTTTTCGTTTTTACTTTGCATTCGTTTGCTTTACTTTACTTTACTTTACTCTTATCTCCAGATTCTGACCTTGTACACTGCATAAATGTAATGCCTCACATAAAATGATCTGAATTCAGAATATTAGTTTGTAGTTTTGACCAGGTTAGATTTGTAAAACCCATTGGCAAATGATATGTCCTGAAATAGAAAGAGAGAAACTGAAGAAACAAGTCAAAAACCACTTTAAACCAGTAAAATGATCAAAGTCCATCAAGTAAATGCATCTTAACTTGTCAAAGTTATTTGAAACTAATTCAAGGCATTTTACCTTTATGTAAGATATATTTTTTCACTTTTTCTGTTTTTTCATTAGAACAACATAACATAACAAAAGTAAAAATAAAATAAAACGACTAAAAAACTTTTATGCCTTTGGTTGACCATATCTTGAATCTCTTATCAATGCTGTTTGGCTTAAAACCTTGATCGTATGGCAACCAGTTTAAGATTTTAACATCTTTATTTAGTTTATATGTTTTAATTCACTTGTTCCATATCGTTAGCACTGATTTTACCCAGGGACTCTCCACTTCCTCCAAGTGACTCAACCGTTTGTCGTCTGCGAGCAGGGCCTGTACAGGAACTCCCGGCACCACACTACATTCAATATTTTTTCCATTGTGCTTTGTACTCCGGGTCACACCAGTACAGTAGTGCTGGGGGGGGGGTGGCTGGGGGGGGGGGGGGGGGGGGATCGGCAGTGTGAACAAATAGAGAAGTCTGGGCAAAACATTCATTTTAATAGTTTCAATCCTTTGGCTTAAATATGGAATAAGGTTCCATTTTTCAAGATATTTCCTTTATAAAGGAAAAAAGAGGGGTATCATTTTTCTCCAACATTTTTGACAAGTCTTTATGGAGGACCACACCCACAATAATTTGAGAGAATCTGTTTGCCATTTAAATGGGTAGGTCATTTTGAAATGTCAATGGGGGTTGCCAGTAGGGATATCATTTCAGTTTTTTGTACATTCATTTTGTATCCAGACATTGGCAAGGCAAGTTTATTTGTAGAGCACAATTTGTACACAAGGCAATTCAAAGTGCTTCACACAACAGGAAAAAATTCATTAAAATCACAAAGACATGGCAGAAATCACAAAATCTTAGTTCAAGACATACAAGAGAAGAGTGCAAAGAAAAGCATTTCAGTCATATGCACAGCCAAACAAAACAGTTTTTTTTTTTTTTTTTTCATTGGGCCATTTTCACCAAGAAAATGCATCACTTTAGGTATTGAAATATCTGGCTTCGTCAGAAACAATAAAACATCATCTGCATAGCAAGCAATTTTATGTTCGATCCCGTGAATTGTAACACCATGAATTGTTTCCGATTCTCTAATATACTGGGTCAATGGTGCCAGATACAAAGCGAACAGAAGGGGGGACCAGGCACAGCCCTGTCCCACCCCCCTTTCCAGGGTCAGTGGGGCCGTCAAATGGCCATTAATTTTTATTCTTGAGGTTGGACCATCATAGACGGCCTCAATATTTTTTATTATTAACTAATCTATTTGAAATTTGTGCAATACTTTGAATAGATAAGTCCAGCTTACAGAATCAAAGGCTTTCTCAGCATCAAGGCTCATTATTACAGCTTTGTTTTTTTGATTTTTAATATAGTTCATCTTGTATAAAATATATTTTTTCAGTGGATCTGACCCAAACTGCCCTGACAAAACTACAGCTGCACTATTTATACAGAAAAGTACTTGTAAACTGTGTATTTCTAGGTAAAAAGGCAGATTGAACTCATGTTTCACTCATTTAATCTTCAGGTAACTCACTCCAAACCTTCTCCTTTGGCTGTTGTGTAAGAAATCCTTATCATTTAAACCAAATAATGAGATGACTAATACGAGCGATTAATCGACTAAATGACTAAAGGTCGACAGCCACGTGTTATTGGTAAAGTAAATCAGTGAATGAAAACACAAACTCGCATGATCTCATCTGTAAGCCTTCAAAAGAGTTTAAAGTTCCCCCTCTTCTCAGGAGGAAGCAGGCGTCTGTGGAGAGCCATCCCGTGTGGGTGAACGACACTCGGATCGACGCCGACGACATCGTGGAGAAAATTGTCCAGAGCCAGAACTTTGCCGACATCAACGTCACTGAAGGTGCGAGCCGTCCCAAAATGCACCTCGTGAACATGATGGCGAGCTCGTTTTCACGCGCGTTAGAGCAGCCCCAGTTCTGTTCACTTCAGGGTCGGTCCTGTTCACTTCACTTCAGGGTCGGTCCTGTTCACTTCAGGGTCGGTCCTGTTCACTTCAGGGTCGGTCCTGTTCACTTCAGAGTCGGTCCTGTTCACATGCACAGCGCCTCATTCAGGTCACAAATGCAACGCCATTTTCTTTCTTTGGTGAATAGGTGCAACATGAAATACAAATATGATAGCAAAAAATATAAATTAAAAAAAAATTGTACACAAGGCAATTCAAAGTGCTTCACACAAACAGGAAAAACATTTATTAAAATCAGAGACATGACAGAAATCACAAACCTTCTATTTTTCTATTCATTCAATACAACAATTTTGCTGACATTTATTTGACATTGCCAGCGTAACAAATGTCTCTGGGATGGGCACATCGCTTTTTGATTATTTATATATGGATGGATGGATGGATGGATAGAGATATCTAGAGAGATCTATCTCTCTATCTATATATATCTAGATATCTCGAGATATTTTGGGACAGTGCACAGTACATTCACCTTATGATGCTTTGTGCCAGGTGTAACTCCGTGTTCACCCGTCGTCCCTGGATAGTTGACATGTTTTAGTCCCCAGAGGAAACCACCACAGACACGGGGAGAACATGCAAACTCCCAGGACCTTCTTGCTGTGATGCCAGAGTGCTAACCGCTGCGCCACCGTGTCGCCCGTGCGTTTGTCATAATGTAGTGTGTGACCGAGTGTGTAATGGTGTTTGTGTTTGTCCTGTTTCAGACAGTAACCTGCGCTTGTTTGTGAGCAGAGACGGCTCCACGGCTCTGAGCGGCATCACGCTCTGCACCAGGTAAATGTGCCAACTAAACGTGCCAACCAAACCCACAAGAGTAAATGTGCCAACCAAACCCACTAGAGTAAATGTGCCAACCAAACCCACTAGAGTAAACGTGCCAACCAAACCCACAAGAGTAAACGTGCCAACCAAATGTGCCAACCAAACCCACTAGAGTAAACGTGCCAACCAAACCCACTAGAGTAAATGTGCCAACCAAACGTGCCAACCAAACCCACTAGCGCAAACGTGCCAACCAAACCCACAAGAGTAAATGTGCCAACCAACCCACAGAGTAAATGTGCCAACCAAAACCACTAGAGTAAACGTGCCAACCAAACCCACAAGAGTAAACGTGCCAACCAAATGTGCCAACCAAACCCACTAGAGTAAACGTGCCAACCAAACCCCCTAGCAAGTGCAAACGTGCCAACCAACCCGTGCCAACCAAACCCACTAGCGCAAACGTGCCAACCAAAAACCACTAGCGCCAAACGTGCTAACCAAACCCACTAGCGCAAACGTGCCAACCAAAACCCATTAGCGTAAACGTGCCAACCAAACCCACAAGAGTAAATGTTGTATGTGCCCTTTTTGTAAAGTTCTAAACCGTGAGATGCCAAAGTAAAACTACTCAGGTTTAAAGACCAATAACTCCAGATAATGTAGACTTATGTAATTACTGACGGTGGAGGTTCTTGCTCTCGCCATTGGCAGCACATTCACACGTCACGCTGCTTAACGCAAAGCACATGTGCACACGCATGCACCCACTACACCACAAGAGGTCAGCGGCACAGAACAGGACTCGCATTTAAAAAAAAATTCTGCCACGGCGACACAAACGTTCAGTCACTTTCTCACTTCAGCCTCTTCTGACCCTTCTGTAAATGGCTCTGCAGCGCCTCCTGCTAGAAAGAGTGCGTCACTGCAGAAGCACTTGAAACTAAAGTAGCTCTGAAGCAGAAACTGAAATAAAAGACTATACTGCCTTGTTTTTTTAGGACAATTTATAAACACTAAGACTAGATTAAGACTCCATCTGAGAGCCACAACTTTATGTTTTTATTTATGATTAGACCATGCACATAGACCAACTGTTACTGTATAATGTGAGGCTTGTTTTCATCTGTAAAAAGTGCAACAAATTAAAGGTATAACACTGAAATAACATAAATATATACATAAATTAACATATTAATCATGTTAAAATGACGTAGTGGCATAGACAAACTGCACAAACTTAAATAATGAAAGCATGCAGATTATTAGCTCACAAAAGAACATGTTAAGAGGAAGCTGGAGTTACATTATGAAGCAGATGCATTAAAAGGACGTAGAGTTTTGAATCTGACATGGTTTGTGAAACCATGACGACGCAAACGCACTTATTATATTCTTCAACTATTTGTCATTTTTCACCTGATGCTGTGTAATGGGCTTGCAGCAGAGTTAACGGTTTGAGTGAAGTGTCGTTTAGATGATGGCAGCACTTGTTCTGTAATTTTGACCAGTGCTTTTGTTACTTCTGTTTTTGAGAACAGAACTGTCATCTCCATGCAAAAGAAAAAACCCAAAAACATGTCAAAACTAGAAGAAACATGACTAAACAAAGAAAAAAAATACATGACAAAACAAGACAACAAAAAAAGACAAAAAACATGAAAAACCAATACAAAACAAAGAAAAAAAACAAGAATATGACATAACAAAGACAAGACACGACAAAAAAAAACGTGACAAAAAAAGACAAACGAGAAAAACAAAGAAAAACCATGACAAAATAAAGAAAAAACATGACAAAAAAAAAAAAAACATGACAAAAAATATATATCAACAAAAAAAGACACATCGGACTATGGTATCGACTAACTAAACCTGACTCGGATCTAAACCAGGATTAAATTAGGACTAAAGTGTGATATTCCTTTCAATGGCACTTTTCCAATACCTTCTGCATTTGTTTGTTCCAGAGTGTCCGCTGGAGGATTTGAACCGGTCGTGATTGAGACTCACTAGAATCCGGTTCTGGTCCAGGTTTTTGAACCCCGGTCGGTCCTGGAGCTTCAGCTGGTCTGCAGCTGTGAGGGGATCGCCGGAATGTGCACTTTATTAAACCCTTTGTTCACAAATGTTACAACCACTACTGCGTTTACCGTCGACACTAACTAGAGTTTATTTTAAAAATGACTAAAAACATCCATTATAAATTGTACACTGCCAAAAGAGGATTATTATTGTTATTTAAATCCAGATTAAAGGTCCTGTTATGTAACTCCTTTCTAAAACGTGCACGGAGATGTTTCGTGCATATTTGAGTCGTCAGAGAAAAGGTTTTAAAGGTTTCATCGGGACGAGGTTTTTAAAAATCAAGACATTTTGATTTGAGAGAAGTTAATTTCAATCTGAAGAGCTGTCCTGCCTTTGTTAAACCTGTTGGGACAATAAATGCATAAGACACTTATTTGATCCCATAGAAAGTTCAAGTCTTCGCCACTTCACCACTGTTAAGCACCGATTAGCATTTGATTAGCTTGTTTTTTCACTCCACCCGGGTAAGAGCGCACTTGATTTTTTTTCACTAAAATGGTCTCCTTCAGTTCCCTTTTCGAACCATCTCTGCTCAAAATCCCCACCTCTCTGTTTCTAAACAAGTGCTTTTTGGCTTTGAGATGAAGATGCACTGCCGACTGTCGTCCTGAATTCTAGTGCCGTCTGCGCTGACAGTCTTTTGTGTACGTTACAGCCGTCTTCACACTGGAACGATTAAATGACATTGCTCTGTTGCACCTTGCCCTCTGGATGAGCCGGTTTCCGTCTTAAAGTGTTGCCTGGTTTAAAGTACACAGGAATGTCTTGAAAAACAAACGAACAAACCTCAAAACCTTGTCCAGATGACGACCTTTAAAACCTTTTCATCCAAAGACCACTCCTGGACTCAAGTTGACTTTACTGAGCAGCAAATTAACTCCCACCGAGATGTTTGCCAGCTCTCTGTAATCAGGGACTGTAACCATGTGCCTTCTACTCCTCTGTAATGACCCTGAAGCGCCTCCTGGTGGCGCTAGTGAAGGTGATCAGAGGAACTACAGGTGCGCAATAATGTTTCTTTTAGGGAAAGCCACTTGTTTTTAAATGAGCAAATCGAGGAAGCTACGCGTGTCACTTTGAGAAACAAAACAAAAATTGCGTTTTTGTTTTGAAATGCTGAACTTTTTTCGCAGTCGGGCTTTCTGTTCTGCGCAGAGAAACAAAAGGTTTCATTTTCTTCACTAAGAGTTATTCTATTATGGAAAATATTGCGATAATATTATCTTTTGACGCAGGGGTGAGTGAAATGCCAAAATGTCATATCGCGCAGCCAAAAAATTAATTTCTGGATCAATTGAAATTCGACCAGTTAGGATTTATTTGTTGGTAGACCTTGATTATTTGACTTGTTTCAAAATGTTTCTGACTTGTTTCAATGTATTACTTCTTACTTCAAATATTTTGCCTTTTAAGCACGTTTTCCTTACCCCTTTGGAAAATGTTCATATTATTTTTTACTTCAAGATAAATGGTCAGAAAGGCCTTGAAACCAGTGAAATATTCTACTTCAAATAAACCTCATCTGAATCTCATCAAGTAAAAACAATTTAAATCCAGATTAAAACTCTGAATTCAAGACATTTTAAAGCAGAACTAAGTCACTTTAGTGATAGAGCTCCCCCTGCTGCTCCCTTGTGAAAATACACTGTCAGAGAACAGACCCAAAAACGTTTATTTTTCTTTTTTTTCTCCTTTTTTATTTTTTGCCAGGTTTTCTCTGGACAGTTGTCTTCTGGTCGGTTTTCCCCTAAAATACATATTTAACCATCACAACGACCTACAAAGTTTAATGATGTAAAAATCTAACTTAATTCTCCTTTAAGCGAGACTAGATATTCATTTTTTTTTTACCGTTCACCTTTTTTTATCGTTATGTCGTCCAATTATGTCAGTTTCAAATCTTTTCTTTGTTTTTGTTTCCAAGTGAGAGGGAAAACAATGTCCAGTCTCCACCATTGAATCCACTTCATCCATAGAGTTCTCTGGGACATAAAGATCAGTCTTAAGGCCGCTCCAACACACAAGATTTGGATGTATCGTACAGAGAGATCCAAAATCCTCTGTAATTAAAAAATTTTTGGATCTAATATGTCAACAAAATAAAGACATTTAAACCTGGCTTTATAAAATAGAAGTGATTTCTGGCCATTTTTATACATAACACGCCTTATTTACATGATGCAAAACTACAAAATACATTGTTTTTCTTACATTTCAAACTGAAATCTGTACATTTAAGACTTTTTCCTGTTCAGCCGCTGTGTCTGGTCTGTTTCCTCTGTTTTTATAATTCAACAAGCGAGTCAAACGGCTGGTCCCCGGCGACCAAACGTCCTCCTATTCAAGTTAAAATACGCAATATTTTTTCTTTTTTTTTTTGAAAACGAGTGCTTAAAATACTAAATTAGCTTGAAAAGAAGCTTGATCAGATTTAGTGGCCACTGCGTTTCTGTGCGGCTTCAAACTGTGAGCATTTCGACAATAACTTAAGTAAAAACCAAGAACAAAAGTAAAAGCAACATTTTTATCCATATGTACTTTGGTTTTTATACTTTTTACTTTTATTCCACTACGTTTAAGAGCAGGTATCTAGTTTTTACTGCTCTACATTTTTGAACTGTACTGAAAAGTAAAAAGGACATTTCTTTTAAGGTTTGATGACGTCATCCTGAGTCAAAGACCCGGGTTTTGACTCAAATATTCATGTAAACATGATTTCGATCAAATAAATTCAACAGAAATACTTTAACTTAACTAACACGTCTTCCACCAATGTACTTTAGTGATAATATCCAATAAAAAACACTAATATTAAACATCAAACTCTGTATAATGTCTTTATGCTGCCCCCTGGTGGAGCAGCGTTCTTTTTACATGATTGGTAATATGTTTATTTTGATCAAAGTGGTTTAAAAACGAGACACTAGCGTATGAACCGGCCGGCTGGTTTTGGCGCGAGGTCGCTTCTGTATTTAAATCTAAAGATCGTTTTAGGGAACGTGCTAAAGTTGTCAGATGATGTAAAAGTGAAAATAAGAAGGCGTCTGTGAGGGGAAAAAAGAGGGAGATTTCGATATTACAGGGATGAAGAAATGACCCAAATTGTTATTTTTAGGTCAAGTAATGAATTTATAATTAAATACGATATCCGTCTGACAACTTTCCACACATTTCCGCTTTCTGTCACTATTTTCATTCAAGCTTTTTATTTTCAGACCGCATCATTATATTGTTTTCTTTACAGTTATATTTTAATCCATACAAACACTATTAAGACAAGGGAATTTTTCAACACTGGGAAGTTTTACATTGCCCAAAAGTATATTGGTCTGACTTTGGTGTTTTTCTGCCAATTCTTTTTTGTTTCTGTTCTCATCATCCTCTTCCATCTGGGGTTGAACCACTGTTGGCTGTTGTTCTTATAAAGCAATCGTTGATGTGTTTTTGTTCATTTATCGGAGATGTTATAAGCTATGCACACTACATTTGTCTAGAGAAGTTAAACTGATAGTACTGTAAGAACTGTGGCTGCAAATAAACTGTCTAACCTCTAAACCGTGGTCGTTCTTCTGGTCGTTCTTCTGGTCGTTCTTCTGGTCGTTCTTCTGGCGCTATCTCTTAACGGTAAAAGAGTCGCTGGATCTGATTCATATTCTGTGCTTTGCTGGTTTTTAATGTTCTGTAAATGGTCTGATAAGTGGAAAGAATCATTAGATTGTTAGCCTATTACTATGACATTATTCTATATAAAGTAATTTGCACGTTGAAAAGTCTTCACTGGACAGGATCAAACTAAACCTCTGGGTGAGTGTGCACATGCTCTACCACTAAGCCACGGCTCATATTTACGAATTCAGTTATTGTATATCATTATTTTTGTAGAAAAAATATATACACACACACACACACGCACACAAATATGTTATACTACAATGTGCTTTTATTACATGATTATTTTATAACATTTTGGATTTTTAATTGCAACCGTGTGAGGTGTTCCTAGGCTTTACGAGACTGGGCAGTACAGAGAGTGGGCAGACATTCAGCAAACAGCTGTATGCCATTTGCAATGTGCCATTGGTAATCTTTCACTGCCATATAAAATGAAAGTGTGTATTTTGGAGGAAGTAGAGAAAGTCTGGGATGTGCAGAACAGAAACACAATCGTCTGAAGATGGAGAAATGGGAACCGGGTCTAAACCAGGATGAGAACCACAAACCGGGGCAGACGGCCTTGTGCCAGTGCTGCAAGAAGTACTGCATTTTGTTACGGAAGTTAAAGTGCAGATCCTGGAGCAAAAAAAGAAACTCATGTGAAAATATAACGCTGTTCACGTGGTCCTCGTGTTTTCGAGATGAAAATCAGGGTTCTGCATCCATGTGCTTTTTAGCTCAGAAAGTCAGGATTTTGTATAAATATTATAATACAATAATAATACATAATATATACAATATTAAAACCACTGAGTCCTCTTTTTAACAGCATTTAATGGAGCTAACAGTAAGATTTGTTGCTGTTAGCCTTCACAAAAGCTAATGTTACTTTAGCTAACATTACATCGGTGGGCAGCCCAGGGCTTTGAGTGGATTTTCTACCACTTTCCACAAACGTTTAACTCTCAAAGACCTTTGTCAACGTGAGCACAAAAAGCTCAAAATCACATAAAAAACATAATTAATATTCATTGCTGCACAATTACAATACACAGGGAAGGTTTCAGACACTTACAAACATGTTTCTGTGGAGTTCATTATGTTCGCTAATCACCAATGCTAATCATGACTTAGCATTTTCTACAGAACTCGGTACTACGAACAAAGCCACATTTGTGTTTTTAAAATGCTTTAAAATGCTTTTGTACGATGTCATTTGTTGTTGTACAAATGTCAGAACCACAGCCGACAGTAAAGATGTGGATTGTTCTGACATTGGAGCAGTTTATGCAGATTTCCTTTGGAGTTTACGTTTGTTTACATTAGCGACCTGAACCAAGATGGGCGGCCGTTGGAGTAAAGGTCACATGTTCGGCATAAAACCGATTGTGCTGATTTTTGGTCAACAAAAGGGTAATTTCCAATCAATGTCTTAAAAGTTTAGCATTTCGTTGTGGGACGGAATGTTCCATGTTCCAAAGTGCTAACCGTAACGGGTGTATGACAGGTTTTTACGGTTTTCTCATTTTGACTTTATTTATTTGGTGTATTATATACCTGTTGTACACATAAATTATAGTTTTACACCAATCGAGTAGGTATTTGTGGAGAACATTTTGAAAAATCTCTAGAAAATGACAGGAAGAGACATCAAACTAGGCATACGCTCTAAACATTAATTCAACAAAATAAAGTCACTCTCATATATTTTTATTTGTCAAATTAAAAAAAACTGATATTAGATGAGTTTTGGTGGGTAATTTCCTAGTGTGATGTCATCAATTATGAACAGGAAGTAAAATTATAAAACCTAAAAAATTTGCCTTATTGGATAACATTTTTGTAAATTTTAGCTAAATCCAAAATCTATTTATCATAAGTGTGTTGTAATTCAATGAGTCCTACTTCGTTACTTTCAACCTCTGCTTCTGGCAATCCACCCCCTTTTTTTTTTTTTTTTTTTTTTTTTTTTTTTTTTTTTTTTTTTTTTTTTTTTTTTTTTTACAGGAAAATAGAAAAAGTATTGATAATATTACAATGATTTACTGGCACTGATAATCAGTTTTAGTTTGAGGAAATGAGCTGTGCCAGCCCAATCGTTTATCAGAAGTGTGGTACTTTTAAAAGTTTTTAAAAGCGCACTTCCTCTTTCTGTAAAAAACGGAGACGAGCAAAAATACTCTGATTCTAAGTGTGAAATGTCACCACGAGTGAAACAAATGCATCGAGACCGGCCGCTGCGTTTATGGCCGTTTACTGCCTTCCAAAAGTGAAATCGGATTCCAAAACAAATTTTGTAAATTAAGTACGTCAACCATAAAAAAATAACTGGGTACTGACGTTGAGAGAACTGTTTGAACGTATAAAAATGTCAGATTATTCTTATTATTATTATTAGAAGAGTATTATCATGTCGAGTGGATATGTGTGGTTTTTACTATTATATTCATTAAGTTCTGTTACCTAAAATAATAATAATAATATTGACTAAAACGACCAAAACACCAGTACAACTGCCCTGAGCTCACGTTAGATTTATGGCTGATCTGTTCCTCGAGTGTGGACTGATTGGGGGAAGCGACTCCTCTGTTAAGCTGCTCCCACAGTTTGGAATTCTGTGTGTTGGTCCGTTTTTGCAATGTTGTGTATTCATTTCATCTTAAATGTCTCTTTAAATTGTGTAAATGTTTTTTATGATTGTGTGCAGCTATTTTTTTCTCACTTTGCCCCAGTCGCGGTTAACATTGAAAAAAAGGTTTTGATCTCAGTGGGCCTTATGTGGTTGAATACAGATTTAATAAATATATTAATGAATTATAGATAGAGAGAGAGATAGATGGATAAAGATAAATAAATAAAGATAAATAAAGACACATTAAAATGAACAAGCATCTGACAACAATCCCAAATACCACAGCTTTTCCAGATATGTCCGGCTCGTTCCGGTTGTCGTAAAAGTGCAGATCTTCACTTCTTGTTCCATTCCTTTCTGTGGGAATTAGCCAAGTATTGCTCACATAAATCTAAATAAAAAGTTCTCACATCAGAGCGAGTGCCAGATGGATAATCACTGCAGCAGGTCAAGACGTTTACTATGATGTAAATTTGTCACCAGAGGAAACTTGCGTGTTTATAAAAGTTTTGTTGCTAAGCTAATGCTAAAATACAATGAAAGTAATCAATAATGTTAAAATAACGCCACAAATAACCTGTTTACAAAAACGTCTGTTTTATATTTAAGTTAATGTGTTAAATACACGTACTTTCACAGCAACCGGAACTTGCCGGGCCAATAATCTCTACGCACACCCTAACAGCACATATTTGAGATTTAAAGTCTGGATAACAAAAGAGATAAAGATTGTCTACCAGATTGTAAAAAAATAATAAATTAAAAGCTTTGATGAGTTGAAAGAATCCTTTGACTTGGAGAAATAAGGACATTAATAGGCATTTACAAATAAGGAGTTATTATAACCAAGAAATTAAACAGAGCAATGACCATTATTAAAACTCATACTTTGAAGACGTACAAGGCAAGGCAAGTTTATTTGTCGAGCACAATTCGTACACAAGGCAATTCAAGTGCAAAGAAAATCATTTCAGTCATCATACAGCCAAACTAAACTGTTTTTAGCTTAGATTTGAACATTGCCAGAGTAGAACCTGTCTCACATCTTCAGTCCATGTTTATTCCTGACTCTGGCACTAGCAGGAGGCCAGTCCATGTTTAGTCCTGACTCTGGCACCAGCAGGAGGCCAGTCCATGTTTAGTCCTGACTCTGGCACCAGCAGGTGGCCGGTCCATGTTAAGTCCTGACTCTGGCACCAGCAGGAGGCCGGTCCATGTTTAGTCCTGACTTTGGGCACCAGCAGGAGGCTGGTCCATGTTTAGTCCTGACTCTGGACACCAGGAGGCCAGTCCCTGAGGTCCTCAGAGTCCGAGATGGTTCATATGGCACTAACATGTCCGAGATGTACTTTGGTGCTAGGCCAGGGTCTATTCTCTGAGACACAGGGAGCCAGTGCAGAGACCTGAGCACAGGACTAATGTGATCGCACTTCCTGGTTCTAGTCAGGACCCGAGCAGCAGCGTTCTGGATGTACTGCAGCTGTTTTACAGCTCGTTTGGAGAGGCCAGTGAGCAGGCCGTTACAGTAGTCTAATCTACTAGAGACAAACGCATGGATAAGTCTCTCCAAGTCTGGTTTAGACACTATACTTTTGATTTTGGCAATGTTTTTTAGATGGTAAAACTACAGCAGGTAGCGGTAAATGCACATTTCGGCTGCCAACTGCCATTAAAAGTAACACAACAACAATAACAACAAGGCTTATAAAGGCTAATAATTCTGAACTTTCGAGAGGAATCTAAATTGTATAACTGCATAAATAATCTGGAGAGCTACTCTACTAAATATTTTAAAAACAAATTGGAAAGCGAAGGTAATGTTGTTTTGACAGACAACGAGTGGGAACGTGTGTGTACATCCCAGTAGAAGATCACAAAATCACACGTTTGGAGGGAATTTTATTGGGAAAATGTATTGCCCATTATCACATTGAAATGCTAACTGTTGGAGAAACTGTGGCACCAGAAGACTCATCGTTACCATGTGTTTTGGGACTGTCCTGTCACTCAGAAATATTCGACTGAAAGGCAGTTTTTGACATAATCGTCTCACTTGACTTCAGATCTATGTATTTGGGCCTCAAAACCCCTGACATGGATGCTGTGAATGGATACCTCTGGAAAACTGACCAAAAAAATAGACTACACAAACTGACTATCAAGGACTGAATTAACATGATAATGGACATTAGAAAAATGGAAAAAATTACATTTGGACAAATTTAACAAACTTTGGACAAAATGGGATATTTATGTGGGTCAACCTGTGCTGTGATTTGTTTTTATATAATTTGACTTTATTGTCAAGTGATGCTTTTATTTTTTCTCTCTGTGTCATGTTTTGTTCTGTTCTGTTATCAAATAAATAAATTAAAAATTAAAAAGGAAAGAAAATAAATAATTGCTAAAAATACAAGTAAGTCGAAGTTTTATGGACAAAATAAATCAGACTGTGGTGCTTAAAGGTAATAATGCAGTTTATTTAAGTGGTGGGCGGTCACTGTGTTTCCATCACCTTATTTTGAATGTGCATTTTAAGTATCACATGGAAATGCCAAATATCGCAATTAGGACCTTTAATTGCCATCAAAGTGTATATGTTTTCTTGATTTGGATTTTGCTTCATGCGCACAACAGCTTAAGAAATTGTCGAAAAGACAACGCTTTTGGTCACATAAACTTGTTTATTGACCTTTCTGGTCATATCATAACCCTGTGACGAGCTGACCCCTGTCCAGGGTGTACCCCGCCTAAGGCCCAAAGTCACTGTGATAGGCTCCAGTAACCTGCGACGCTTAACAGGAACAAGCGGTAGAAAATGAATGAATGAACTTATTAAGCAAATATTCTTCTTCTTCTTTGGTGGTGTTTTATGGCGGTTGGTATCCATAGTACCGCCATTATTTAGACTTCATTCTTTTCGACTGTGCCAGAAAGCTGTGCTCTCCGTGCCCGCCCTCAACATACTCCAGTTGGTGGCGGTAAATGCACCTTTCAGCTGCCAATCGCCATTAAAACCAACACATAACAACCGCCATACATCCATATAAGGATGTTCTGTTGTCACGTGATTCTTCACAGAATGATGTCACAGGAGTGATGTCACTCAAAGACTCAAAGACAAGATTTTGTCAGAAATCCTGAAACCAGACCCAATCGATACAGCAGTCAACACGGCAGAAGGGTTTTAGAAGCTTATAGTTCACAATATATAAGGTGTGTTTCAGAGACAAAAGGCATAAAGGCTTTCTCTCGCTCTTTCTCTCTTTTTCTCTTTCTTTCTTTTTTTTAATGGTATAGCGTAAAACACATACTTTGAAGCCATACAACTACAGAAGACGTACAACTACAGTAGGTGGCGGCAAATGCACCTTTCAGCTGCCAACCGCCATTAAAAGCAACAACAACAACAAAACACATAAAAATGGTCAAGATTTGGAGACCGGGGAAAGTCCGTGCTCTCCGCAGAGAGAACAGTGATCTGAGAGATACATTTGCCTGTTATGTTGACGAGTTAGAGAAAAGTAGAAAAGCAGAGGAGGACCTGCGGGGCTCAGTGCTCAGTTTAACTGAACAACAACAAAACCTCCTGCAATGCAATGCAAATTTAAAAGAAAGTTTGGCACGAGAAGAGGCTAAAAGACAAGAATGGGAGGAACAAATCAAGTCACAGAAAGACGCGGAAATTTCAGAGGCAAATGCAAAAGTGAAAAGTCTTGAAGAGACTCTTGCGTACAACCATCAGCACAGCGCGAAACTGATGAGAGAATTACAGATGAGGAAAGTGGAAACTGAAAAGAGGATGAACGAATGTATTCAAAAGCTGGAGAAACAGAAAAGACTCCACGAGGATCTGACGATACAGCTCACAAAGAAAGCCTCATCTCTTCAAGCTGCACTGCTGGCGGCTGAAGAGCACAAGAGTGTCCAAAGCAGTCTGCTGAAACAGCTCCAGGACGAGAGGGAGTTGAACGAGAAAATACAAGAGGAAGCCAAGAAGGAGAAAGAAGAGATAGAAAAAGATTTCCAGGAACTGAGAGACTGCTTTGACCAGAACACTCAGAATTTTCTCAAAGAACAGAGTGAAAATGAGGCACTCAGACTGGACAGACTGGAAAGAGAAAAATACATAGTGAAAATTACTGAGGAATTTCACTTCAACCTGGAACTCCTGGAGACAGAGAGCCATATAAACGAAGAGTTGCTGGAGAAGCTGAAGAAAAAGGATGAGAACACGGAGCTGGTTGATCAACTCACTAAACAGGTGACGTCACTTCAAGCTGAACTACAGGCGGCTGAAGAGGGTTTCAGGAAGGAGAAAGATGTGCTACAGAGAGATTTCCATGAGTTAAAGGACAGCTATGAGCACAACGCTCAGCTTCTGCTTGAAGAACAGAGTAAAAATGAGGTGCTGAGGGAAGAGGGACAGAAAATAACAAAATATATAGAGGATCTTCACATCTATCTGCAACTTCTGGAGACAGACTGCCGTAAAAACAAAGAGTTGCCGGAGAAGCTGAAGAGAAAGGACGAGAACACGGAGCTGGCTGATCAACTCACTAAACAGCTTATGTCACTTCAAGCTGAACTACAGGCGGCTGAAGAGGGTTTTAAGAAGGAGAAAGACGTGACACTGAGAGATTTACAGGAATTAAAGGACATCTATGAGTACAACACTCATCTTCTGCTCAAAGAACATAGCGAAAATGAGGCACTGAAGGAAGAGAGACTGAAAACAAAGACATATGTAAAGACAATCACAAGGACTCTTCACTTTAATCAGCAACATCTGGAACTAGCGTGCCGTATTAATAAAGAGTTGCTGGAGAAGCTGAAGACAAAGGATGACAATACAGAGCTGGCTGATTAACTCACGAAACAGCTGACGTCACTTCAAGACGAACTACAGGCAGCTGAAGAAAACTATAGGGAGAGTGATTTCAGAAAGATACTGAATGCCTGCATTGAAATGTATTTACAAGTCAGGGACTTCCAGGATAATTGCTGCCTAGTTCTAACGAGTCTGTCTTGCTGTGGTCGTATCCGTGGAAATAATCCGTCTTTCTCAGATCAGAATCAGAAAGAGGTTTATTGCCATGATTCAAACATGATTCAAAAACTACAAAAAACATGATTCAAAAACATTTAGGTGCTAGAGGGTGGACTCACAATCATCTACACTGGCAGCTTGGCTTTCCTCAGCTGCTGCAGGAAGTACATTCTCTGTTGGGCCTTCTTGATGAGGGAGCTGATGGAGGGCTCCCACTTGAGGTCATGGGTGATGGTGGTGCAGAGGAAGTAGAAGGAGTCCACGGTGGTGATGGGGGATTCTGTCATGGTGAGGGGGGGCTGTGACTTTCCTGAAGTCCACGATCATCTCCACTGTCTTCTGTGCATTGAACTCCAGGTTGCTACTGCTGCAACAGGACACCAGATGGTCCACCTCCCTCCTGTAGACAGACTCATCCCCATACGAGATGAGCCCAATGAGGGTGGTGTCGTCCGAAAACTTGATCAGTTTTACAGTCGTGGTTGGAGGTGCAACAGTTTGTGTACAGTGAGAAGAGCAGAGGAGAACGTGCACAGCCCTGTGGAGAGCATGTGCTGATAGATTCTTCCCCAGCCGCACGCATTGCCTCTGATCTGTCAGTAAGTCCGTGATCCACCCGCAGGTGGATAACGTTAAGCAGGGAGAGCTTGTCCTGGAGCAGAGCAGGGAGTATGGTGTTGAATGCAGAGCTGAGGTCCACAAACAGGATCCTGGCATGGGTTTCCAGGGAGTCCAGATGCTGCAGGATGAAGTGGAGTGCCAGGTTGATGGCATCATCTACAGACTTGTTATCTCTGTAGGCAAACTGCAGGGTCCAGCAGGGAGGAGGTTAAGTACTTGAGATGGGGCAAGACCAAGTGCTCAAATGACTTCATGGCCTGTAGTCATTAAATCCAGTGATCCGGGGCTTCTTGGGACCAGGGACGATGATGGATGACTTGAAGCAGGCTGGTACCTCTCTGTGAAGCACAAAACAGGAGATGAACAAAAGTCTCCATTTCATCTCATCAGCAGTGCCAGTTCAACAGATGACCAGGCTCTGCTGATGAGATGAAACAGACCTTTCTTTGTCTCCTGTTAAGAATTCACCTGGGGAGATATTTCTACGTGGGACCAGACATATAATGAGCTTGGAAGCTTATTTCGGAAAATTTCTAAGAAATACCAGCCCGAGAACCAGGCTGGCAATGCTACATTTAAGCTAGCTAGCTCCGCACCGGCACCAGCCCCTACGCGCCTAGGCACAGGCTCCAGCTCAAGCTCTGCCGCTGCTCTGGTCACCTCAAATATCCAGAGCAAGATAGACCCGGTGATTACGGCGGCTTCACCATTCTTGGATTTCAAATGATTTGGATGCGTCTATCTTTACGTCCACTACTGACACAAAGATAGACGCGTCCAAATCATTTGAAATCCAAGAATGGCGAACTGGACACCCGAGGCACAGCGTCTGAGGAGGTCTCTAACCTGAGCGACACCGTCTCTACTTTACAAATCAAAGTGGCAAAATTGACAAACCAGATGCTCGTTTTGACAGACAAACCGGAAGACCTGGAAAAACGATTTTTGCAGATTGTCATAATTCCAGAGGACACTGAAGGTAAAGATGAAGTCAAAGATATATGGCGACCTGAAAAGCTGGGATAATAAAGCACATCGCTCCGTGGCTCCCACCTGGCTCCAAACCAGTGTCCAAGACCTATTATACTAAAGTTCCACAACTTCAATGATAAACAGCGTGTCATGGTGGCATCCAGATGTCTCGCTGCGGGCCAACCTGGATCAACAAAGCCCCAAGTGTGAAGCACTATATGCCTGTGAAAAGCACAAATAAAGTTTTCTTACTTACTTACTTACCAAGTCTCTTTCTTCAACAACTACTCAGCACAAGTGGTCAAGAAATGCAAAGCTTTTGACCCGGTGAAATCCTGCTTGAGAGAGAAGAACGTGGAATATGCTCCGCTTTATCCTGCAACGCTGTGGATCAACGAGAATGGAAAAATAAAAGATTCGCTATGGCAGAAGGGGCTTTGGCATTTGCCAATTCCCTACCAGATACAGTTTGACATTCTTTCCTTTTTTACCTTTATTTGGTGAAAATGTTATATCAACCATACCAGAGGGCCTTTTTTTTCTACCTAGAAAATGGTTTTCCCTCTATCCTCTGATCTCTTTTTGGAACAGTCAGTGGGCTCTTAGCATATTCTTGGTATGAGCCCTTTTTTTAAAAAAATTTCATTTTGTCTGTTTAATTGTGCTCTGTTGTTGTTGTTCCTGTGTTTACAGTGAGGAAAGTAAGTATTTGAAAACCCAGCGATTTTGCAAGTGCTCCCTCTTAGAAATTATGGATGGTCTGAAATGTTCATTGTAGGTGCATTTCCACTGTGAGAGACAGAATCTAAATTAAAAAATCGGAAATGACATTGTATGATTTTTAAATAATTTATTTGCATGTTATTGCTGTAAATAAGTATTTAAACTGTTTTTCTGTCTTCTGAGAACGAGGATTTTTTTCCTACTCTGAGCTGCGCAAGCCCTGCCCACTGGGCGGAGCCTCCTGATGATAGCCAGGACAGACACATGACACAGCAGGCTACTCCACATGGCAAGCATATGTGCTATTCGGGTTTTTCATTTGGGAAATAATTTAACCATCATTTCATCTTTTAAGATTGTGTATTGGTAATTCTATAAAGTTAAAGCAAAGATTTTTTCAGGTGTTTATTACAGTGACATGAATTAATTTTCCTGTCGTGTACAACAGCTTCATAGCAAGAACACAATGTTTTTCAACTATTTTATCAAGATCCCATCATTTTAATTGTCATTATCAGTAAACGTAAAAGTGTATTTCTCACAAACATCTCCAGGGACATTTGAAAGTGCAAATAACATGTCCAGATTTAGCAGATTTTGGATGCAATCTACACAATCGATTACTCTAAAGAACATTTGTGTCAGGCGAGGGTCGCTAATGTTTGTTCTACCTGATTCGTTTTTAAGATGTTTTGTTATTTACGACTTCATTTAATGCCAAAGATAAACTTCAAAACCTGTAGCGTGCATGTTTTAAGTTGATGGATAAAGGCCAAGACAAAGCTGATAAACTTTGATTCTTCTCTACTGAGTTCTGCATTAGAAAGGTGGCACAAAAGTACATGATTAGATATTCTGTGGTAAATGTTGCTGACTGGTCCGAATGAGCTCTTTCAGAAAACCCCGTTCGCACACAGCTATTTTTACTACCTGCAGTTTCCTTTATAAAGACGCATAGACCTACAGACTTACACAGTCTCCTCAGACAGACTCTACCACACCAAGATGGTCGCCAAGACTGTGCTGTGTGCAGCTGCTCTGCTCCTCTGCGTCGCCACTCTCTACGGTAACCAGCTTAGCACAAAATATTCAGTATGGATTTACTATGGGAATCAGTTTTATTGCTATTATTGCTTCAGCATTAATTATTATTATTATTATTATCATTATTATTATTACTGCATATTATCTACGGTCTATTTATGTATATATATATATATATATATGTATATATATATATATATATATATATATATATATATATGTAGTATATATATATATATATATATATATATATATATATATATATATATATATATATATATATATATATATATATATATATATATATATATATGTATGTATATGTATATATATATATATATATACACATGTCTTTATATATAATGTATTGTATATTTAAAGTTAGTGTTGAAATTGTTTATTATGCAACAAAAAAACATTTATTTGAATAACAAAAATGCTCTTCAACTCAGGATTATGAGCAGCACAACTCTTTGCTTTTTTGGCTCAATTTCTTTTATCCTTTTTTATCCTTGTTTTGCTCAACACTGCAAAATGTAAACTGAAAGTAATTCCTCTGTTGTTTAGGGATACCAGATTTTCAAAATGAAAAACTGGGACACACTCGGGTTGCGATGGGGGTAATGATAACATTGTAAAAAAGCACAGGTGATTAGGTAAATTTTTATGCCCTCGGTCGATTCATGGCTCATTCACGGCTCACTTTTTATAATATGAGACTTCTATCAGTGGAACAGAGTGCCGTTTTGTGTTTCGGATTTTCTCTTTTTTAGCAAACGAAGCAATAAAATAATCCATCTCTTTGCCCTTTGGTGGGTCTCAAAGTGGTCACAAATCGGGGAACAGGGATGTCTTGTATAAAACTGGGACAAATCTACTATTTTGGATACAGCTGCTGGGACATGGGACACAGGGCTCAAAACTGTGACTGTCCCGGGTAAAAAGGGACATCTGGTCACCCTACAATTGTTCCTCCGACTGCAGAGTTTCGCTAGCTTGTTTGTTAACGGCAGGGGGAGATAAAGTACACATCCACTCACTCCACGACAAGTAATTTCCTCAACAGACTCAGAAACATGTTATTTAAGAGGAGAAAGTGAATGAGTTCAACTGTGTGTGTGAGCCCAAAGTCTGTGTCAGTGATAAATGTGACGTAGCTGCAGCGTTCCCGTTGTTCATCTGGTTTACTACAACTGTGTACTTAATTTCTATTTTTTTATATGTCAGGTACAACTAAATATCAAGCAGAGTTGTAGACTTCTACATTTGTTATCAGACTTCCCATTTTAGTCGTGTTTTTAGTTTTTGCAGAAAATGTCATCACTCGGCATGCGTTTTATGTTACAAAGAAAATAATACATATATTATGCACTATTTATTCATTCATTTGAAAGAGAATTTGGCGGTACAACAAATCATTTCTAACATTATAATGCATAGTGAAACTACTCAAAACTAAGACAACATTTTTAATTTTATTTTTTAAACTAATAAAAACATCTAAGAATATATTTTAATTTAAATTGAATGGTGTATTCGTTTGGGCCTGCCTCTGGTGAGGGCTGAAGGATTATGGGGAGGAAAAAATTAGAATCTACCTTCCATTTTTTCTGACAAGCATTGCGATTAGATTTGCCATTTGTGTTTTGATTGTAGGATTCTGTTAAGAGTTCACAAACAAGTCCTGGAGCAACACCTGAGCAAATAATTAAATATGAGCAGCTAAAATAACAAGAAGAGTTTCAGTTTGTGGCGGTCTGTCCTTTTACTTTTATTTCACTACACTCGAGAGCAGCGTCTGTTCTTTTCCACTTCCCTAATGTTTGAGACGACTGAAATGGTCGAGGGGTTAGTTTTAGCACGGTCATAGTTTGAGTTAACGTAACAACTTTGTGCAAACAACAATATACAAATAAAAACAGCTAGAAAAATAGAAACATTGATTCAGTTGTTTCTGTTGAACAAAGAGCAATAATTTTTTTAAATATCTCTACTTTTGTCTCTTTAATAGTTTTTAAAACTATATATTTTTACTTTAAGTGCCTCTGACAGGTTTTTTACGATTTTCAAATTTTGACTTTATTTGGTGTATTTATACCTGTACACATAAATGATAGTTTTACACCAATCGAGCAGGTATTTGTGGAGAAAACATTGAAAAAGCTGTAAAATGATGACAGAAAGAAACAACTTTTGACTCCCTAAACATTAATTCAACAAAATAAAGTCGCTCTCATATATTTACATTTGTCAAATAAAAAAATTGTGACATTAGGTAATTTCCTCGTGCGACGTCATCAAATTACAAACAGGAAGTGAAATTATAAACCTAAAAAATGTGCTATTCTGTGATAACATATTCATTATTTTTAGCAAAACTTTTTTGCTGAGATAAGTGCTTATTGTGCGCTTGCTCTGGTGTTTTGTTGAGTTGTTTACAGTCGTTTGATGTCACTTTTGCAGCGATGCCAAGGTTGGGCTGTAGGTGCATCCGGACCACGTCTCAGCCCATCTGTCTGAGCTCTGTCCGAAGGATCGAGGTTCTGCCTGTGTCTGGATACTGCCGCCGCACCGAGATCAGGTACTGCTACTACTGCTACTGCTACTGCTACTACTATTGCTACTGCTACTACTGCTACTGCTACCGCTGCTAATACTACCACTGCTACTGCACTGCTACTATTGTTACTGCTACTAATACTTCTACTGCACTGCTACTTCTACTCCTGCTACTGTTACCAGTACTTATACTGCTACTTCTACTACTACTGCTCCCATACATCTTTGAGCTGGAGTAAAGTGTTTGTAAGTGTATCAGGTTACACTACATATGTCACAAAAACTTAGTGGACAAGATTATTTGTAAGATCCCCCAGTTGTATTATTATTATCATCGTTCTTCAGACGTATAACATGCATCTCCTTTGTGCATATTGTGACTGTCACAAATAAAACAGTGCACTCTCTAAAAGGTCTATGATCATCAGGGCTACTACACCTTGTCAGTCCAGGCCTATATCACTGCCAGTATTTGTGCACCAAATGACTTGAATTGGGATTGGATATATTCACATTTTTCTGGGGGAGGACCCCTAGACCCCCCTCTTCTGGCCACCCCATGGCCACCCTTGTTTCAAACTCCTGGGGGCACCACTAACTTCAGGGCTTAAGTAGATTTTTTTTTTTTTTTACTTGTCATTTCTGCGTCCCTGTATCTGTACTTTCACTTAAGTAACAAAATGTAGTACTTCTTCCGCCACTACTACTACAGCTACTGCTATTACTACTATTTCTACTGCTACTATTGTTACAACGACTCTTACTCTGACTGCTTGAGCTTCCGGATCAGATAACGTCCCCCAACAATGTTTAAGAACCCCAAGTATTCTAATCTTATTATGGAAACAAGGATCTGTGACTTTTTTCTTGAACCATTTTTGTTTCTTCACAGAATCACGAGAAAAAACACGCGTGTGGTTTGTGTCAAGCCCGACGAGGAGTGGGTCCAACAGAATGCTCAGAGACGTTCAGAGGTAACACGTTTGAGAGCAGAAGTAGAAGTTGTAGCAATAGTAGTAGTTGTTTTTGTTAGTAGTAGCTGAAGTAGTAGTAGTAAAATGGTAGCAGTAGCTTCAAGTATCAAATAAAACAGAGACACAAACAAACAGACTGTAGTAGTACTTGTATATTTGTTGACGTTGTGGTTGTTGTTTCTTTGCAGGACGAACGGCTCTCAGCTGAGTGACAACCATCTGAACTGCGAAACAGCCAAAGGGAGGAAATTTACTGTGAACAAAATGATAAACTACGATCTGACTGTGAATTCTGCCGGCAGCTTTTCTGTGGCTAAATACTCTCGTAACTGTAACTGTTTTTGGATTAAACACAATAGAAATTACCTAAATTATGAAATAAAAGCAAGAGCCTAAAAAACAACCTACTGCATGTGTGTTCTGTGAGTGAAGTGGGCGGGGAAATGGGTAGGGAATGTCATGAAAAATCTCAGTTACAAGGTAAATGTGCAATGTAACTTTTCTGGCTTTAAAACTGGCAATTTTTTTATTTTATTAAATTACAGGAGTTTGAAAAAAAAAAAACCCAAAAAAACAACATGAATTCTTACTGTGAGTTGAGTTGCCCCTCCACTGACCTGACCTGTAGTTTGGCGTGTAGAGCCAAAATGTAAAAAATGTAGTCCCAACTTACTGTACAGCAGTTTTTAATTGTTTTTAGAAGGGGTTTTTTACCAACCTGTCACATCACTTAATATTTTTTACTTTTACCTAGTGTAAATGTATTTACTTAACCACAACTAGCAATTATGGTAATCAATTATTACTTTTTTAGTTCAAATATGTCAGTATAAATATATTCAATATATATATATATATTATATATATATAATATATATATATATATATATAATATTATATATATATATATATATTATATATATATATATATATATATTGGTGGTGCAATCGCAGCTGCCTCATGTGAATACTGCCGTTGTGTCCTTGGGCAGGACACTTAACCCGCCCTGCCCCCAGTGTCTGCGTACACTGGTGTGTGAATGGGTGACTGGTTCCTTGATGTAAAGCGCTTTGAGTGCCTTGAAGGTAGAAAAGCGCTATATAAATGTGAAATTTTTTTACCAGTATTAAAAATAGAACAAAAATGATTTTGTGTCTGAGGTGAAAATATGTTTTTAGTACGTTAAAACAATGTTTATAATGTGAGTATCAGGGTGTGATAAAAATGTTATTTAAAAATTGGTTTATAAAAGTAATTAATAAGTTTTCGGTCACGCGCACGCAGAGTCACGCCTGCGTGAGCGGAAGTGCGTTTGTTGTTCTTCCTGTTTGGAATCTGTCAGCGCGCACCGGACTCGGGCTGCATGTCGCCACTCTTCGCCCCGTGAACCGCGCTCTGCCGCCGCCGAATGACGGTAAGCCTCTGCCCGGACCAAAGCCAACCCTCTGTGGCCTCTTGTCTGCGCTCGTCCCCGGTCCTGTTTCACCGGGGAATCGCTGTTTTGACCCCGGCACAGCGCGTCCCGACACCGCTGCGCCGAGTGGTCACAGCGCGCGCGCCTCGACCGACCCGCTGTTTACCCGCTGTTTACCCGCTGTTTACCCCGCTGTTTACCCGCTGTTTACCCGCGTCTGTCCGCGGTTCTGCTCCTTTCACGTTCCCCAAGGCGCAGGAGTTAAAAATAGTCCAGTGCGGAGCTGGACCTTTTGGATACGAGCGCGCTGCGTAAATGTCAGTCCTGGACGCGCTATGTTTGGACACTCAGCTGCTGTCGGGGCTCCAACATGTGCAGGCTGTGGCACATGTGCCACAACCTGTGCCACAGCCAGCCTGTGCTGTGGCACAGGATGTGGCACATGTGCGGTCTGGCTGTGGCACAGGTTGTGGCACATGTGCGGTCTGGCTGTGGCACAGGATGTGGCACATGTGCGGTCTGGCTGTGGCACAGGCTGTGGGACATGTGCGGTCTGGCTGTGGGACATGTGCGGTCTGGCTGTGGCACAGGCTGTGGCACATGTGCGGTCTGGCGGTGGCACAGGCTGTGGCACATGTGCGGTCTGGCGGTGGCACAGGCTGTGGCACATGTGCGGTCTGGCTGCGGCTTTTAGACACATGTCAGTCGATCAATCACAGTTTATAGAGCCCTTTACAACACTCAAGGTGACCAAAGGGCTTCACAATTAAAAAAAAAACCATAAAACTGTAAAAACAAAATAAAGTGTCTCTACATTACTTATTAAAAGCCAGTCTGATTTTAAGCCACGATTTAAAGTTCATTCGACAGTTTAGACAACACATTTCATTAAAACCCAGTGAACACCATTATATTACAGATTTGACTTAACATTTTGCCCGTTTGTCCACAGTTTGACTGTTTATGTAAAGTTTATAATTGTACTTCCTGGTTGAACATGAGTACAAATATGACATAGGCAGAGGTAATTCCACAGCAGTTACCCTTTATCTAGTTGAACGATGGTTTAAACTGTCAGTTAAGTGTAAAGTGAAGTGCACGAGGAGCAGGAAGTAAACATGAGAGTTGAGATAGTCACACTTCAGAGCGTTGTGAGAAAAACGATAAAGAAAAACAGCTGTAAGTGTTGTAAAAATCAAGTAGCATTAATCGCAAAGCCACAGCGCAGTTTAGAGACATTCCTTTCCATAGTTTCCTGTTAGCGCTCGCTGCTAAATTGCTAAGGCAGAAGCACATTACGGTGAAATGCATTGTGCTCCATGACAAACGGCAGACCTCAGCAGCTCGTTGGGTATTGGGACTGAAGAGCTGAATGTTTTATACTTGCTGAAGATATTACAAGTTCATTATTATTACTATTATTATTATTATTATTGTTATTGTTGTCTCTTTCAGAATACCAGTAATGCCAAAGGAAAAATATGAGCCCCCCGACCCGCGCAGGTGCTACTCCATCATGGCGGCCGATGAGGTGGCCAGCGGAAAGAAGTCCCAGTGGGCTGAGCTGGAGATTTCCGGTCAGTACGCGATATTTAATCCTCTTCATCCTCTTTTATTCTAGTTTTAGTTGAAATGTCACACAATTATGAGAGTTATATGTGTTTATGAGAAAATAAAAACTTAATTCCGCTTTAAATTGTTTTAATTATTCTGTTTTTTTAAATTGAAATGTTAGGTTGTCTCATGAAATAAATCTGGGGGAGACCATTCTGCTACTTCTGCCATTGCTCAATCAAGATTATAATCGGTAATCCTGATTTTTCTGGCCACAATATAAGTAAATAAATAAGATAAATAATAGATATGCCTAAATGTGAAGTAGTTTTTTTATCAGGCTGTTTTTGTCACATTTGTCATATAGAAAGCTTGATTTTGTAAATAGTCGTTAGACAGTGGGAATGAAAGAAAATTAAAGATTTGACGTTGTTTGCGCTCTTTAATTGTGAATAATTGTTAAATAGTAATGTTTTTTTCCAACAGTAATCATCACATTAAAACTTGATATTGTGACATGCCTAATCAACAAAGCTTCAGAAATGTATAATCCGTTCACACGGGTCTAAAACAATAAAAATAAAAGTCTCAAACGATATTGAAAAGAAATCTGTACATTTGAAGATCACACGTGAGACATCACATGCTCTGAGGGGCACCAGCCTGATTAGGCAGTTTGGGACATCACATGCTCTGAGGGGCACCAGCCTGATTAGGCAGTTTGGGACATCACATGCTCTGAGGGGTACCAGCCTGATTAGGCAGTTTGAATTGTATGACAATGGCTAAACTATATTACTTTCTAATAATAATACATCTAAAATGCACCAGAGTACAGGAAATTACATGACCCCTTTTAGGATTGGGATTAATGCACTATATACTGTATATAAAATTAAATGTATGTTTAAAAAAAGAAAAAAAAAGAAAAGAAAACTACTTAAGATATAGTCACCTTTTAAGTTGTCAAATGTATGTATTTTTTGTACGTTCGAAGTGGTTGGGGGCTTGGGGGCTTGGGGGCACCACTGAGTGTTTCTGCTTAGGGCACACAAATGTCTCAGCGACCCTGATGTGACCTGCCTTAGTCACTCTGGGGTTTTGCTGGGGTCAAGGGTCACGTGACTTCCTTGTAATAAGAACTGGATTAGTGACTTTTGCTCGGTTAATTTTGAGAAAAGAAGACGTGTGTGGGGAGTGTGGGGAGAACTTCTGATTGCGTTGCGTGTGTGTCTACATCACTGTTTTTTCTATTTAGTTTATTTTGTTTACATGCAAAAGAAAAGAAAAAAACATATCTAAAGTATTAGAAACAATGCATTCTATATGCATCTAAAATTAACATTGTCTATAAAAATACTAGCAACTGAGCGTTTTTTCTTGTGTTCTTTGTACTTTTAGTCAAGTACACTTTGACCGTACAAAGCTTTATTTAATTAAAAGGTTGTTTTTCAAGACCAGAGTTTGTTTTTCATACCTGACTGTTTCGACTGCTCAAAACCCCTCGTCGCTGGATTAAGGAGGATATAGAAATATGTCCATGACACTATAAACCGGGAAAAGTGGCCCTTTTCACTCTCGCACATCTCGGAGACTGTCCTGAAGAGGTCGGACTGTAGGTAGCGCTGTTGTCCTGCCTTGGTCAGATCTGGGCGTGGTTAAGCATCTAGGTCATCCAAGTCTCGGTACAATGTTCACGTCGTCGGTTGGTTAGCATGTGGCTAATTTACAAGGATCCATTAGTGCCTTGAACTGGTGAATTTACCCATAATGCACCTTGATCATTTTAGAAGGTAAAAAATGGCCCTGTATTGCTTTTGAACACCTTTTTATTTTGTCGAACGATGGTTTTGAATGATCAGAAAAGTGTCAGTTAAGTGTGAACGGTCTCTGCGTCGCACACTGATGACATCACAGAGGGATTCAGCTCTACTTCCTGTCATTTTTATTAAATATAATTTTTTTAAATATAATTTTTAAATTAGAAAAACAGGAGAGCCTACATATGGAGTTTACGTTTAAAATGTACAAGACATACACACTATACTATTGTTATTTTCATAATGCCTCCCTTAAAATAAATAAATGATTACAATAAATAGATAAAATAAATGTAAATTAAATAATAAGTCCCCCTCCCCAGAAAGACCACACCACTGCATTACGTGCCTCCCCAGAATATACTGTATGTGCCCATCACCCCCTGTTCATGTGGCACTGCTGCTCGTTCCCTCCGAAGCCCGTTCCACGTGCATCTTCATTAATATCCACCGTCCCAAAGAGATAAACAAAATAATAATTATAATAGCTGTCTTTTTCTTATAGTTTTATTCATGTATTTATCTATTCATTCTTCTTTTAAAAATGTGAAAAATTACAAAAATCCAAATTAAAAAAATTAAAACAGCTTTTCGGCTGCGGCGGAACACTCGCCTTGGACTGGAAGAAACTGACACCTAAACCTGTGTAAATCAGCTGACAAGACACGTCACAGCAGCATCACGTGACCCTGAAGAAGAAAGACTGTGAGCGAGCAGTGGAAAAGTGTCAGACAAACAAACATACTCTGGTCTGAAAAAACGAACCTCATAAATAAATACTCAGAATGACCAGATGAACCAGTAGAAAGCTTGTGGTGCTTTCGTAGTTTTAGTAACTCTCTTTCTGCTGGTATGTCTGTGCCCGCGTCGCTCTTCCGTCTTCAGGTCGCGTGCGCAGTCTGAGCAGCTCCCTCTGGTCCTTCACTCACCTCACGGCGCTCCACGTCCAGGACAACAACCTGAGCCGCCTGCCGCCCGACATCGCCCGCCTGCCCCACCTCGTCTACCTGAACCTGTCCTCCAACAAGCTGCGCAGCCTGCCCGCCGAGATGGGTAACATGGTGTCTCTCAGGTACGCCGCCGGTCGACTGTGCATCCGTGGAAGTAACAGAGTACAAACGTGAAAGTACTGCACCCAAAAATAGATGGTATGAATGTTTTTAAAGCGTTATGTCACTCCACAAACTTGACTTTTAACCTTTTTGATTGAGGATTTGTCACCTGCGTGTCCCTTTTCTTACTTCACCTCGAATAATGACGCAATATATCATAGTCTTACATCAGTTAAAGGCGCTGTACTAGATTTTTATTGCAGAACTTCAATAACTTGAAGTCTGTGAGCATCCTAAATATTCACCGCGATGAGTTAATGAGCACTTTTCACGGGTTTCAGAGCCCAGACCGAGTTTTGTCGTCCCGAGTGAAGCTAACGAACATTAGCATGCTAACGTTGCGCTTTCCCTGCTTCTCGGAGGATAAATTGCTTTATTTATTTAGATGTAGATAAAGTGCTGTGGTCTCATTTTCATCAGAATAATGCTTTTACAATATATCTGCGCTGGGGCTAAAAGGATTTTACTTTATTACGTGCAAAACATCGGGTAAATGAACTTGTGCGTTTTTTCCCCGGTTCAAAACAGTGAAAATTGGGTATAGAGCCTTTTAAGTGGCATTTTGTCAAGAAAGATTTTAAAATGAAAGTAGTAGGATCTCTGACCGGTGTGATCGCTTTAACAGCTTGTGGATAAAAGCTGTTTTTCAGTCTATTGGTCCTTGAGAAAGCGCATATCACACACTCTTCTTGATGGGTCTAAAATCTATACAAACCCACATATTAACAAACAGAGAAGAAAGACAAGGGAATCAAAATAGTTTCTCCGGAGGAGGACGGAGGGGCAGAGGGATGCTTACTCAATCTGCCAGTGCTTCCTAAAAAGCATCCCCATCCGCCTTCCTCTTTTATTAAAGATAAGGGACGCCCTGTTTACATGATCAGCTACGCCCTAAAGGATAGGGAACACTTGGCGAAAGCTGTGCACACACATTACTCATCCATTGACTGTTGAACTTTTGTTGACCTTAGATTCCCAGCAAATCATCTTGAGTGGTATTTCCTTGCTTCTCTTACTGGTCATCAGTTCAACAGTCCAACAGGCTGCTGGATTATCTCAGCAGTTTACTTCTGCAACACAGTGTCATAAGCAGTTTATTAAGCACACAAAATCATACAAGAATATATAAAAGAAAGATAAAATCTTTACAATTATTCCAACTCTTCTATTTTTCTAATTCTGACTTAGTTTGGTGGTGTAGAACCTGTGGAAAATATGTATCATGGTTTTACTTCCTTTTAAATTGCAGTTTGTGAAGAAAATTTGAAAAATAAAGCTTTAAAATGACAGGAAGTAGAGCTGAATCCCTCTGTGATGTCATCAGTGTGCGACACAGAGACACTTGACACTTAACTGACAGTTTAAAACATTGTTGGACTAAATAAAGGTGTTCTATGGTATTATTGTGTGTGAGATCAGAACTGTTGTGTCGTTTATGTGGATTTGGGCTCTTGTTTACAGTCTGGTTGCTAGGTAACAGCTGTGGAATGACCTCTACCTGTGTCATATTTTGTGCAAACGTCCAACCAGGATGTACAATTATAAACTTAACACAAATGGTTCAAACTGGGGACAAACGGGCAAAATATTGAGTCAAATCTGAAATATAATTGTGTTCACTGTGTTTTAGTCAAATGTGTAGTTTAACGTGTCGTATGGACTTTAAATCCCACTGGATTTCCGCAAATGAGAGACTCGTGCGAGGCTCATTTGTTTTCCGGTCTGAGGAATCTCAGCAACTTGACAATCGTGCCCGTTTTTGCACAACTTTACAACTTCTACGATTCAAACACGTATTCTCCTCGTTCCTGGGCACGCGGAAGGTCATGTTTGCGAAATCTGAACCGCAAATTTGACAAACCCTCCCTCTAAACATCACCGAGAATATTTTGTGCTCTGTCTGTGCAGGGAATTGCTTTTAAACAACAATCTTTTACGGGTCCTGCCTTATGAACTCGGGAGGCTTTTCCAGCTTCAGACTCTTGGACTCAAAGGTGAGATTAAGAGACGAATAAATAAATGAAAACGTTGAAGGAGAATTATTGACTATTTTTCGTGTTGTGGGGAGGATCGTGGTACATTTGTGTAGCTGTAAATAATAAAAGGCTCTACCAACATTGCGGAATTAAACTTGTTATTTGCTCCTAAATTGGTCTAAACCACTAATTAAAGGCCTTAAATGGATTACTTTGTCGTTTCCTCTGCTTTTTTAGCTGCTGTATACAAAACAGTGTATTTAGGCAAAGGAACGTGGAATTTGATTATAAATCAATGTAAATTGCTACAAAAGGGTCCTGGTGATGCTTTGTATTATTGTTTTATATTACTGTACTTTTCTCTCAGAGTTCATTGTTTGATATTTTACACTGTAAATGAGAATAATCCACACTCTGATCCACTTTATTGATAATACGTTACAGCCACATGTCTGACTCAAAAAGAGGATTCAAAGAGTTCAACTTCTTCCTACTCCCGTTTGAACAAACTGAACTGTATTGACTGTATTCTTTAATTATTGGCCATTATGATTATTTTGAAACATTTTATTAGGACCGAAACAACTAATTGGTTTAAGACAAAGCAGGATTTACATCAAAGTGACGCAGGAAACGTGAACATTTAGTGTTTTTTCATTCAGTTTTTTGCAAACAAATACTTTTACTGAAAAAAAAAATTGACATATAGACACATTTTTAAATTTTAGTTTCAAGTTTATATTTGGTTTTCGGAGATAAGCGGTTTATGACAAAGCCACCTGGCTGTCCCGTAAGAAGAAAGAAAGAAAATACATTAATTTATTTAATTATTTTTTTATGCCCATGTGTTTATATATTGGTATTTTTTATTCATTAGTATGATATTTCTGTTACATACTATTAACATTTTTTTTTGTCTGAAAAACAAATTGCAATAAATAAGTAGGATTAAAAAAATGTAATATTCACATTCTTTTGCAGTCTACACAACTAATTGAATAAACAAAAGAATAATCGTTTTAACAAAATGTATCTGATTTTATACGTCTGAAATGACTAAAAAAAATTATATCTTTTTTTCTTCATTCAAACATACATACTTCAGCTCTTTCTGTTTTACACCAGGAAACCCTCTGTCCCAGGACATTTTAAACCTTTACCAGGAGCCGGACGGGACCAGGAAGCTGCTCAACTACATGCTGGACAACCTGGCAGGTGAGCACAGGTGACGTGTGGCGCTCCATCCATATTTAACAAGCTTGTACCGTAAACGCAACCACGCTCTTTTGTTCGGGTCACGGTTCACGAGAGCTCATCCTTTGTGTCACAGTTCACCCCGAGCAGCTCCCACAAAGGCCCTGGATCACTCTGAGGGACCGTGACCAAATCAACTCCACAGGTACAAACTATACTGAAGTTACATCTTGAACTGTAAGGAGAAACTGTCAAATGCTTTGATTGGGTTGAAGCAATATTTATCCATCTATCCACCTATTTATTTATTTGATTATTTAATAATTATTATTTATAATTTATTCATAAATAATATATATATATATAATTTATGAATAAATTATAAATAATAATAATATAAATTAAAAAAAAATAATATATATATATATAATATAAAAAAATATATATATATATATATATATATATATATATATATATAATATATATTTGTATTTTGTTTAATTATACATTTAATTAAATTGAAATGTATTGTTTTTATTTTCCATTTGTATTTATTATTATTGTATTTATGAATAAATAGGGACAATGTAGATTAGTGAACATCTGTATTGAACAAATGTAAATATGCCGGATTACAGCTACAAAATTAGTTTACACCTGCAGTCCCTAACCCGGGATAATAAGACAACACAGCACAAGGAAATGTGTAAAAATGCAGCTTGTGATCACATAGTTTGAGTTTAGCCACAGTTTGAGTTGAGTTTGAAAGCTGATGTGCACTGTCAAGCTTGTTTTTATTTCAAGAGGAATATCTGGCCCTTGTGCTCTGTTAAAATATTACAAACATGAAATGAAAGCGGTCAAAGACCTTCAGACAGAGAGATTGAGTTATTTAGAGTGTACTTACAGTTGTGAAAGGCAACTTGTGATATTTTTGTGGTTGCTTTTTAAAACATCATACAAACAGTTTTTTATTTTTTGGGGGTATTTAGCAACCAACAATATTTTAAGTTATTTAAGTTGCAGTAGCTCATTTGAGAGGAAGTTTCATGGCTGCACCTCCATTTTTGTTTACATCAAATCCAGTAAGATTGCATGGTTTAGTTGATGCCGTGAAGTATAAGTGAGGATTAAACAGACAGAGATGATCGTTTGACTTGCCGACTGCTAGAATAACGGTTGGTGGCCGCCCTGGCTCTGATGTCCGACTGTTGCTCCTTCAGCGGTGTTCTCGGTCATGTGCTACAACGTCCTGTGCGATAAATACGCCACGCGGCAGCTCTACGGCTACTGTCCATCCTGGGCCCTGAGCTGGGAGTACAGGAAGAAGGGCATCATGGAGGAGATCACCCACTGCGATGCCGACATCATCAGCCTGCAGGTGGCACCGACACACGCACACGCACAGACGGAGAGTATGCTGCAAATGCACAATGCAATACTGTGCAAGGGGTTTTCTGGGATTACACCATGTCTCTGTGGCACAAACCTACATTTGTTATAAAGACAGTAAATTATAACTGTTGTTGACATGTTTTGTCTGCGGGCCATGTTCAGAACTGTCACCGGTCTCAATGGCACTGATATTGTATTTTCTGTAGCATTTCATCACTTGTGTTATGGTGACAGGCCTAGTATGCCACAGTACTAACTGTATATGCACTGTACTATCCAGAGACATTGGCCTCAGCCAACACACTATAATCCTGTACAAACTAAACGCATGAGTCTCATCTCCGCTGCCAAACTGAAAATTGCCAACGTGTAAATTGATTTTATGACATCAGAACGTCTGCTTTTCTAGAGTCTTTAAAGAACACATTATGTTCTCACACTGTTCCTCATCACAAACTCAGCTGTAGCACATTTAGCTTCATTCACAGTTTAATGAATCCTGGTGAGAAAGTCCTCTCCCTCCGAGCCTCAAAAACACTCCGTTCTGAATCTCCTCCATAACTGACCTTTTCTCCATCTGTGACGTGGCTCTGAGAATCTTCTGCCGTTTTTAACTCCACAAATCATCTCCAGACTCGTTCTGTGACTTTCTCCTGCCTAATCACGATCAGTACAACTGGGTTCTGAGACCAGGAAGTGAGAGGCCAGCTTGAAAATGCGCTGAAATATTTATATAAACTGTAATTCCCTCTGCAGCCTGTAGATGGTGCCAAAACTCAGTTAGTCCCAGGGGTAACAGCAGAGATCCAAATGTAATTCTGTTTGTTATAAATATATATATATATATATATTTTATTCTAAAACAAGAGAGGCCAAAGTAAAGGTACTTCAGAGCATATTTAAAGGCTGATAACAGAACTAGTCCTTGATACTTTTCCTTTAAAAAGATGTTTAGAACCTATTAATACCATTATGTCTGTATCCATCTTGTGTGTCCTTTTGTTGTAGTTGATTTAGGTTTCTATTGTATTGACTGTCTCTGTTTAGGAGGTGGAGACGGAGCAGTACTACTCGTTCTTCCTGGATACTCTGAAGGAGCGCGGCTATGACGGCTATTTCTGCCCCAAGTCTCGGGCCAAGCTGGTGTCGGAGCAGGAGCGCAAACATGTGGACGGCTGTGCGGTGTTCTTCAAGACCGACAAGTGAGTTTAGAGAAAGTGTGTAGTAGTACTTCATCTAAATCAGGCCTAATCTACATTACCATATGGATTTTATATTGTTAGAATTATATTATGAGTTGTATTTATAATAATAATGTTTTGGTTTGATAAAAAAAAAGCTTTGGTTTTGAGCTATTTTTGTCACCACAGCTTTACATGGAGCTTTCAGAAATGTGAATCTGAATCATAATATAAATATAATATCGGCCAACTAATCTATCAGTCCGGCCCTAATAACATGTAAACTATAACATGTTATAGTTTACATGTCAATTATGAAATGGAAAATATAACATGTAAACTTATAACATCCATCCATCCATCCATTTTCTACCGCTTGTTCCCGTTTGGGGTCGCGGGTGACTGGAGCCTATCCCAGTGCCTTTGGGCCTTAGGCGGGGTACACCCTGGACAGTGGCCAACTCGTCGCAGGGCTAACACAGAGACACAGACAACCATTCACTCTCACACTCATTCACTAGGGTCAATTTACAGTTGCCAATTGACCTAAACACATGCATGTCTTTGGGCGGTGGGAGGAAGCCGGAGAACCCGGAGAGAACCCACGGTAACACGGGGAGGACATGCAGACTCCACCCAGAGAAATCATGTGATGTAATGTTCGCCCAGGAATCGAACCCATGATTTCCTTCTTGGGAGGCGAGAGCTCTAACCGCTCTGCCACCGTGCACCCATAAACTATAAACTATAACATGTTCAATTCAATTAAATTTATTTTTGTGAGGCCCAAAATCACAACAGCAGTTGCCTCGAGAGGCTACAGTGGAAAAAAACAGAATAAACAGTGTTCATAGGGACTTGGAACAGATATCCCAAGCTCCCCTGTCCTTAGACCCTCATCTCGGCCAGGAAAAACTACCAAACCTCTTTGCGAAAAAGTAGAAACCTGGAGAAGTTCCACTGTGAAGGAGAAATCCCTCGGACGGACAGGAGGACGCGCCTCAATTTGTAGATAGACGGTGGAGCAAGACCCACAGGAGGAGAACCAATTCTTCGAGGCCGATGAAGAACCGTTTACATGGAGTAGAGACTGTTTCTCCAGGCAGTTGAGGAGCATCTGGATCCACAGGTCCTCAATGTGTCTGCTCCACTCCCGTCGGGGAAGTGGAAGAAAAAGAAGGAAAAGCGATGAACAAATTGCAAGTGAAATTAAATATGAAATATTGTTTGATAGAAAAGTAGGAAAGCAGAGGATTGTGCTCAAGCTGCCATACTTCCCCTATAGTTGCATTTTGATGTTGTACCAACCTAAAATTAATGTTCCAAAACTATGTCAAATGTAACATTTCAAATGATTCACTTCATTGTTGGGTTGTCTGTGGCCCTCTGCTCCGTGTAAGTTTCAAAATGTAGGCCTCTATGAAAAAAGTTTGGACACCCCTGATGTAAACTATACCATGTGATCTATAACATGTAAATGTCTTCCAGGTTTTCTCTGGTGCAGAAACACACAGTGGAGTTTAACCAGGTTGCCATGGCAAACTCTGAGGGGTCGGAGATGATGCTGAACCGGGTCATGACTAAAGACAACATCGGGGTCGCCGTGCTGCTGGAGGTCAAGAAGGACGTCTTCTCTTCAGGTACAGGCTCTTCATCGCAGCAGGACACCCATTACCCCACAGGGACAGTAAAGTGAACCTTAATCCCGGCCCCGACCCTGACCTCAACCTTGATTTATTTATGCCGACAGAGAAGATGTTGAACTTTGCCAGTTTTTGTTTCATATGGATAGACTCGGTAATTACAGAGACGTGAACCATAAACCAGGTCAACACATCTACACAAGATATATTTGACAAACAAACATTTTCCTGCGTGTTGGCCTTCTGTCCCCACCACTGTTCCCTCTAAGCTGCGCATGTGCGTGTGCTATTGTGCGCTGCTCCAACGGTCTCCGCGCACCAAAAATCTGCACTGCGCACAAAATAAAGATCCATCTTGAATTGAAAATAAACTAAACCCATAAAATGTATACAATGTGATTCTGTGAGTGACAGGCAAGGGTAGACTGGCATACAGGGATTTTCCCAGCTAAATGGGCCGGTGTGGGCTGGGGTGTAGAGGAGGCGAGCAGCGCCGCCGGACCCCATCGGCCCCTGGCTTAGCTGTGTCGGCCCCGACTGTGGCGGACGGGTCAGATGCTGCAGGATCAGGTGGATTTGCATGGTCTCAAACGGGAGCGCCTCTGTCTCGAAGAGCAGCGCAGAGATGAGCGGCCGCTGCCGAGTGATGATACGCGGAGCGGTGTGTAACAGAGGACCGAGCAGGTGGAGACGAGAGGACGTCAGGTGGATATATATTATCCCAGGACACGCTGACCATGTGAGTGAGTAGAACAACGCTGGTGAAACTTTATGAACGAGGCTCAGCACGATGTGAGCAGTGTGACCGCAGCGCAGTCTGTGAAGGAGCTTTTTGGTGTCATACATTTCTCCCTCTGAAGAGTTTCAGTGGGATTAGTTCAGTTCACTTTGTTTAAAGACCTGTGCCAGTCTCAAGCTCAGAGCTGTCTAAACATGGGCCATTCATGGACTCTCATTTCAGTGATATGATCTGCTATGGCCAGGACCGGGCCAAATACCAGGCCTATTTGAAGCTGTAGTCTGCATTGTCTATGTTAAAGTTGGTTTGAAGCGGTGGTTCTGAAACAGAGAGTAGGCTATAGGCCCCAATACAGCCGTGGCCCCAATACAGCCTGATAGGCCCCAATACAGCCGTGATAGCCCAATACAGCCGTGATAGGCCCCAATACAGCCGTGATAGGCCCCAATACAGCCGCCGTGATAGGCCCCAATACAGCCGTGATAGGCCCCAATACAGCCCCAATACAGCCGTGATAGGCCCCAATAGCCCCGTGATAGTGAATACAGCCGTGATAGGCCCCAATACAGCCGTGATAGGCCCCAATACAGCTGTGATAGGCCCCATTGGCCACATTGGGCTCCACAGTTTGATGTTTAAAGTTGCACTATGTAAGTTTTCTAGTTGAGGGTCCTTCACCTGATTTTCTTATAAAATTGTTCTTTCTTTGCCTGGAAGGTTCCACAGTATAATATCTCATCTTTCTTACATTTATCTGGTTAAAGGAGTTTTTATTGCACAAAAGTACTTGGTTACATGCTGTACTAAAAAAAAAAATCTATTTAAACCAATATTCAGCTCTGTTTATACAACAAACCCATTGAATCAAGCTGACATTATATAGTTGGATAGCATAACTGAACAAGATTTTTGTCTCTTTCATTGTAAGTGAATTAAATCACTGAATTCAAACTAATCTTACAGAAATGACTGCTGTAGTTTGATTATTTTGACAAAGCATACAATTTGGGCAGATGTGATACTGACGTGACCACAGTGCGCACGTCTGTTGCTCACAGTGGTCCTAGGGGCCGCTCAGGGAGTTTGTGTGTTTGCTCAGACACATGAAAAATTAGAGGGAGCATTGGTCCCCACATACTGTACACAGATATGAACATACACCAATTTTTATAAACACTCTCCAAAGTGAAGATTCCTCTCACGCAACCTATACGTTTGGGTATGCCAGGAAGAATATATTTTAATATTTGAAATATTAGTTACCGTTATTCCCCAGTCCTTTGTATTTACTAGGTTCAAGCTAATCCTAAAAGAATGTCACAGATTGGCGTTTTAGCAAAAAGTAAACAATTCAAAGTTTGGTAAAAGGCCACGGTGTGATTCCAGTTGTAATGAGCCGTATATAGTTCTCCTAATTGTCCTGACGTGTTGTTTCCAGGCCTGAAGCCGTCCACCGAGCGGCAGCTGATCCTCGTGGCCAACGCTCACATGCACTGGGACCCAGAGTTCTCAGACGTCAAACTCATCCAGACCATGATGTTTCTGTCTGAGCTGAAGAGCATCCGGGAGCGCGCTTCTGTGGCCTCTGACTCCGCCACCACCCCCGACCCCGCCGCCATCCCCATCGTACTCTGCGCCGACCTCAACTCACTGCCAGACTCAGGTAAGGCCGAGGTGCACACACGGTCCTGGCTCGCGAGATACTTTTAGATCTTCCTACAGGGTTCGAGGGTGTCAGTCGCCGCCATGTTGAAGATGTCACCCGTGCTGTCGCCTCTCACTGTTAAGTTATGAAAACAGTACATAAAAGTGAAAAGTAAAAGTGTTGATATTTGAAGACAGAAGTTCGGGGTGGCAAGGCAAGGCAAGGCAAGGCAAGTTTATTTGTAGAGCACAATTCGTACACAAGGCAATTCAAAGTGCTTCACACAACAGGAAAAAATGCATTAAAATCACAAAGACATGGCAGAAATCACAATCTTAGTTCAAGACATAAAAGAGAAGAGTGCAAAGAAAAGCATTTCAGTCATATGCACAGCCAAACAAAACAGTTTTTAGTTTAGATTTGAACATTGCCAGAGTAGAGGCCTGTCTCACATCCTCAGGAAGACTGTTCCAGATTTTAGCTGCATAAAACTGAAATGCAGATTCCCCATGTTTAGTCCTGACTCTGGGCACCAGCAGGAGGCCGGTCCCTGAGGTCCTCAGAGTCCGAGATGGTTCATATGGCACTAACATGTCCGAGATGTACTTTGGTGCTAGGCCATGGAGAGACTTGTATACAAGCAGAGCTGCTTTGAAGTCTATTCTCTGAGCCACAGGGAGCCAGTGCAGAGACCTGAGCACAGGACTAATGTGATCGTACTTCCTGGTTCTAGTCAGGACCCGAGCAGCAGCGCTCTGGATGTACTGCAGCTGTTTTACAGCTCGTTTGGAGAGGCCAGTGAGCAGGCCGTTACAGTAGTCTAATCTACTAAAGACAAACGCATGGATAAAGTCTCTCCAAGTCTGGTTTAGACACTATACTTTTTGATTTTGGCAATGTTTTTTTGATGGTAAAAGGCTGCTGATGTTATTGATTTGACGTGGCTGTTAAAATTCAAATCTGAGTCCATTATTACCCCCAGATGATTTGTAGGTTTTAGAGCGAGACTCTGGAGGTGACTGTTAACACTTTCTCTTTGTTTCTGTGGGCCAAAGACGATGATTTCAGTCTTGTCTGAGTTCAGCTGGAGAAAGTTGTTTTGCATCCACACACTGATCTGTTGGATGCAGTGACAGAGTGAATCCACTGGTCCATATTCACCTGCCGTCAGTGAAACATAGATTTGAGTGTCGTCTGCATAAATTGTGATAGGACACATTCTCGCTGCGTATCAACTGACCTAACGGCAGCATGTAGAGGTTAAACAGAAGGGGTCCCAGGATTGACCCTTGGGGTACCCCACAGGTCAGGGGCATCTGGTCTGAGACACAGTTACCAATTTCGACAAAGTACTTCCTGTCTTCCAGATAGGACTTTAACCAGTTTAGCGCAGTGCCAGTGATGCCCACCCAGTCCTCTAGTCTCTGTAAAAGTATCCCATGATAAACAGTGTCAAAAGCAGCACTCAGATCTAACAGAATTAAGACTGAGGCTTTGCCCGCGTAAGGATGTCATTTGTCACCTTGACAACAGCAGTCTCTGTGCTGTGATGAGGTCTAAAACCTGACTGGAAAACATCAAATGAGTTGTTTATTAAGAGGAAATCAGTGAGCTGTTGGTAAACAACTTTTTCAAGGACTTTGCCCCAAAATGGCAGATTAGAGATGGGCCGGTAATTACTCAGTACTGCGGCATCAAGACTGCTCTTCTTTAGGAGAGGCTTTATGACCGCAGTTTTCAAAGACATTGTCAATGTTCCAGATTGAAGCGACATGTTAACTATGTGAGTGATGCTAACAAACTGTTCAGCACAGACTTTAGAAATCTGGTGGGTAACACATCGAGGCAGGATTGAAGAATTTATAGCATTTTTAATGCCATGAAATTTGTCAATAAAGAATAATGCAAACTCGTTACACTTGGATGTGGAAATGAGTTCTAACGGCAGCTGAGCTGGAGGGTTTGTTCATCTGTTTACTGTGGCAAACAGGACACGCGAGTTGTTACTGCAGCTTCCAATTATTTCAGAAAAAATATCCTTCTCTACTTCTACATAAAATGAGGTTGTACATGTACAACTTCTCTCTGTAAATCTCTTTCTGAACCTGGAGCTTTGACATGCGCCATTTTCGTTGGTTTGTCCCGGCGGCACTCCCTTTTCTGTGCCCTGACCAAATCATCATTCCTCCATGGCGCCTTCTGCTTATTTTTAACTATTTTAGCCTTCATAGGGGCAATGGTGTCGAGAACATTCTAAACACTAGATGTAACGGAGTTCAACCAATCATTTACATTAGAACATGAGACATTTTCAAAGTTAATCATTTCCAAAAGCAGTTTTTTCTGTGCTGTCATTTATGTGTCTCCTCCGAACAACTAAACAAACAGGGTCAAAGAAGACACAGAAATGATCAGACAGAGCAACATCGACCACATTGACGTTCGAAATATTAACCCCCTTTGTAATTAGAAGATCTAGAATGTGCCCTCTGCTGTGGGTGGGCCACTCACGTGCTGAGTAAGACCGAAAGTTTCAAGGACAGCATGAAGCTCTTTTAGCGTTTCTGTCACAAATATTATCAACATGAACATTGAAATCACCTGTTATGACCAAACCATCAAAGTCTGTGCATACGACTGAAAGCATCTCAGTAAAATCATCAATAAAACTTTTGTAGTGCTGAGGAGGCTTGTATAAAACAATGAAGAGAATGGATGGAGACTGTTTTAGCTCAATTTTTAAAGGATACGTACTCAAATGTTGAAAACACCCCAAAAGACAACCTGTGGGTAACTATTTCATCTCTAACAAAAGCACATACACCTCCTCCCTTTTTGTTTTCTCGTGTTTCAGATTCAAACATAAAGTTGGGTGGCGCAGATTCTATTAGAACTAAATTTCCTGTGTTTTTTGTCAAGCCATGTTTCAGTTAAAAACATAAAATCAAGATTATAAGAAGAAATAAAATTATTAATTAAGAATGATTTGTTACATAAGGATCTGACATTTAGCACAGCAAGTTTCAGACTAGTTTCAGTGAGACTGGGCGTTATCTTTTTACAGGGAATATGAATAAAATTTCTCAGATTGGGCAGTCTGACTCGCATTTTGTAATTTTCCCATCTGTGTGATGTTACTACAGAAATGGCACAAGGGGAGGCTGTTTTTACACAGGGCCCCAGGTTGTTTTTGATTTTTAATATGACTATAAGTCCCAGCAACGCTGAGACCCAGTGCATCCTAGCGATGGGAGATACCAGGTGAAAGGCGAGGAGGGATAGGTGGGGGGGGCTTTTGTTTGGTGTAGCGGGACCAGGTGAAAGATGGGGGGGTTTAGGTGGGGCAATTTTTGTCTGTGTAGCAACAGTCAGGGCAGAGTTCATCATCGTTGATATCAGAACTCTTGATCTTGATCTATATTAGGCGTGAATGGAGCCATCTTATTGCCTGATTTGATCAGATATTCAAGATGGCAGGGAAGGCCCCTGGGTGAGGGTGGAGATGGAAAGGAGAGTGAGGAATCTGTAGTGGGAGTAGATGTTGCAAGGGGGATCCAGGGCTGCTCTGAGGGCAGGGGCAATGGCACGGATGCTGCCGGGCCTGTCACAGATGGGTCCAAGGCCTTTGATGAGGACCGTGCGGGAAAGAACTGAAATTACTCCTGCGCTAACCGTGGTGAAGATTGTTGTGGTGCTACTGCAGATGAGTCCTTCGCTGGAGGAGAGTGGAGGTGATCGTAAATCCTTTGGTGGAGGCTGTGGTTGTGGTGCTGCTGCTGCTGCTGCTGATGAAACATTGGCTCGGTCTCTGGCTGATGGATCAGGAATTCTTCTCTCATTGCTTTCTTCCCTAACTATCTGCTCAGGACCCTGTCCAGGCCCAGTCCAATGCCTCAGAGCGTGGAGCAGGTTCTCTGTCAGCAACCTCACTCCACCTCTGCATAGGTGTGGGCCATTTCTCTTAAACAGGTTCTCTCGTTTCCAGAATAGATAGAAGTTCTCAATGTAGTGCAATCCTCTTGTTGCACACTCTTTGGACAGCCATGTGTTCAGCTGAAGCAGCCGGCTAAACTTGTTTATCTTCCTGTCGATGTTTGGAAGAGGTCCACTTATGATTGTTTTATTTCCATTTTATTAAGCTCGTCAAATAACTCCAAGAAGTCTCTTTTTCAAAAACTTCAGTCTCTCTGCGTCGTGTGTCCACTGCCCCAGCATGCACAATCAGCTGTTTAACTTCTTTATATGTGGCCAAAACATTAGAAATACGTGACGTAATCTCAGTGACTGTGGCGCTGGGAAAAGAATGTGTTTTCATTTTTTTCATGCATCACGTGACTTATCGCACCATCCCCAATCAAGACGACCTTGACGTTTGGCACAGATTCTCTCTCTTTTCGCCACGTCATGTTTTACATTTTTCCTTTGTTCATTTACTTCACTCTTTGAAAGTGGTCTAAAAATCTGTTTGTGAGCTGTATTTTAGGTGGCGTTACATTATCTTTGTATTGCTTAGGCATCGCCCCAAATTTGTGCCAAGCTCGGTTTTTGGAACGTTTTGGGAAGGATACAGAGTTAGTCCGGTTTAAGTTGAAAGTAGCTGTTTTTCTTGCAAGAAATGTGGACTTCTTACCACTGGATGCCACTGGAATTGTATCGTGCAGTCCTTTTTCAGATTCCAAAGCAAATATCCGTGTTTGTAGCTCATGATTTTTTTTTTTTTTTTTTTTTTTTTTTTTTTTTTTTATTTTTTTTTTTTTTTTTTTTTTTTTTCTTTTTTTTTTTATTTTTTTTTTTTTTTTTTTTTTTTTTTTTTTTTTTTTTTTTTTTTTTTCTTTTGTTTTTTTTTTTTTTTCTTTTTTTCATTTTTTTTTTTTTCTTTTTTTTTTTTTGTATCATTTTTTTTTTTTTTTTTTTTTTTTTAGATTCCAAAGCAAATATCCGTGTTTGTAAATGATTTCTTGTTGAACTTTCCAAACAGCGTTTACAAGAGTTTGTTTCTCTTCTCATGAACATGTTGCTGGTTCGTCAGATTTGTTGATTAAAACTCAAAAAATGCTGTTAAAATCCTTGGTTGACTTAAAAAAGTCATAATAAAAAAATGTTTGGAAGACAAAAACTGATTAAAATAAATAAGGAAAGCAGCTATAGCAAGCAGGAGCAAGCAGGAAAGCGTCTGCACTCTTCGGAAGCAGGAAGCATGCAGCTGTAGAAACTGAAACTTTCAGTGTATATACAGTATGTAAATGTACGCAAAAAGTTTGTTCGTCTCTGCTTTTAAGTGTCAGCGACAAAGCCCAGAACTTCTGTCTTCAAGTAGCAACCCGTTTCATTTTCAGTTTTATGTGATGTTTTTCATGAGTAACTACACGTGACTGAAGATATCTAAGCTTTACTTTTGTACTTAGTTACTTTCCACCACCGGATGTTAAAATTATTGTGTATATAGTATTGGGTAAGGGTACAGACAAAAGCTCTTGGGGTGAATAACTGGCCGCAGACGAGGCTTTTCTCACTGAGCTATTCAAAAGGCATGGACCCTAAAACCTAAGCATCTGTCTTCCCGTCTTGGCAGGTGTGGTGGAGTACCTGAGCAGCGGAGGAGTTGCAGAGAACCACAAAGACTTCAAGGAGCTGCGATACGACGAGTGTCTGTCCAACTTCAGCTGCAACGCGGCGAGCGGCGACGGCAGCGTCACCCACGGCTTCCAGCTCAAGAGCGCCTACGAGAGCCTCATGCCCTTCACCAACTACACCTACGACTTCAAGGTACTGAAGCTGCGTTCTGGACTGTGCGGCGCTACCGTTCTGTAAGATCTGGACATCCTTAATCACACGTCAAGTAGGAAGACGGCTGTAACATGTGCCCACACTGTGTGTGTGTGTGTGTGTGTGTGTATGTATATATATATATATACACACACGGGTGTATACATATATATATACACACATATACACATACATACACACATATGCACATACATACACATACATATACACATACATACACACATACACATACATACACACATACATATGTATACATACACACATATACACATACATACACACATACATATGTATACATACATACATACATACATACATACGTACATACATATGTATGTATACACATCTATATATATATACATAGCAGTCAAGATTGGTAGGTTAATCAATAAACCTAATTATTCAGTTCCAAATATAATTTTAAGAGCCAAAAATTAATAACTGTCACAATTTTAGAAGAAAAATCAAGTATTTTTAGTCCAAAAAAATAGACTTAAATGTAAATAACTATCTGGCTGTTTTTGTCACATTTAATTTTGTCTTTCAGAAAGATAGATATATTTATATATAGATAGATATATAGAGATATAGACTTATTTGTATGGGCTCCAGAGATATCCATTTATTGTGTCCATGGCAGGAGTTTTGATCAAGTGGGATGATGAGTTTAAAGTCCCACATGAAGGTTTCTTCTGTTTTTCTAATTCTGACTTAGTTTGGTGGTGCAGAACTTGTGGTAAATATTGATCACAGTTTATTTCAGTTAAGTTGCTGTTTGTGAAGACATTTTGAAGAACAGTTTAAAATGACAGGAAGTGGATCTGAATCCCCTCTGATGTCACAGAGACAGTTGACACTTAACTGACACACTTTTCTGACAGTTTAAACCATCGTTGGACTAAATAAATGTGTTCTATGGTATTATTGTGTCAGATCAGAACTGCGGTGGAATTACCTCTGCATGTGTCATATTTGTGCTCATGTCCAACCAGGAAGTACAATTATAAACTTATAAACTAAAATGATAAACTAGACAAAAATGGTTCAAACTGGAGACAAACAGGCAGAATGTTTAGTCAAATCTGAAATATAATTGAGTTTTAGTGAAATGTGAAGTTTAACCCGTCGTATGGACCTTAAGCTGCTTGCCATTCTCACTCAACCACCCAGTGAACCTTAAACTTGATCTGAACACTTCTGCGTCTCGTTGTCCAGGGTGTGATCGATTACATCTTCATCTCGCGGCCCCTGCTCACCGTGCTGGGGCTCATGGGGCCCCTGGACTCTCAGTGGCTGCTGGACAATAACATCCTGGGCTGCCCTCACCCGCACATCCCCTCCGACCACTTCTGTCTGCTGGCCCAGCTGGAGCTACGGCGCCCCCTACCTTCCTCCAGCCTCAACGGCATCCATGCTCACAGGTAGTGGGACGCGCCGAACCAGCCGCCGCCGACGGGACTTTGTACAGAATCCATCCAGAACAACGCAGGAAGTCCAGGGCTGTACCTGAAAACGTGTAGTATGTTTGGTGTGGCAGTGATGGAACAAGTACAGATACAGGAGCCAAAAAGTACTCAAGTAAAAGTAAACGTATGACATGAAAAATATACTTAAAGCAGAATTAAGTGACTTTGACGATCGAGCTCCCCCTGCAGCTCTTTTGTGAAATTACACTGTCAGAACAGACGCAATAGCTTCTTCTGTCATAAGGTATAATCACAGACAAAAACATTTAACGCTGCCATATATTAAAAAAAACAAAACAAAAAAGCCAGGGTTTCTCAGGAGAGTTGTTTTTGAGCTGATTTTCCGCCCACAGACAGCAGGGGGCGACGACAGACACTTCAAACGTCCCGGAAATACATATTTAACCGTCACAGTGGCTTACGAAGACGTTTAATCAGGGGAAAATGTTACTTAGTTCTGCTTTAACACCATTGAAGTACCCCTTTTAAAAATGTGCTTTTAGAGTGAAAAGTAAAAGTGTTTCAGACGAGAATTATTAAAGCGTCAAAAGTATTACAGATTAAAAAATCGTGCTGATTTTTGGTCAACAGAACGGCTGAAACAATTCTTTTTATTTGCTCAAAGCTGGGACGTTAAACCCAAGCTAAGAACTTGCCATAAATAAAACCCCTTAAGTACTTTTACTTTTTAGTCTTAAGTTAAGAATGTCAGAGTAAAATAAAGACTCCTGCTCTAGAATGTAGTGAAGCAAAAGTAAAACGTGTAAAAGTAACAGAACAGATACCCAAACATTTTATTTAAGTATATTTACTTTTGTACTTTGTTACTTTCCACCACTGGGTGTAAAAGTACCACAATGATAATCACTTGTTGCGATTTTTAACCATGGTATTAGATTGTTGAAGTGGCTGTGCACGATTTTTTTTCTCGTAATAAAATAAAATATATAAAATGTAAAAGCAACACTTGGTAAGAATCGGATCGCTGCTAATTATAGACCTTTTTAATTCTCTGAAGCAGGAAGCGCAGGAAAGTTGCGAAAAGCGCAGTGAATAATCGAGGAACGATAAATATGTGAGGAATAAATTTAAAGGTTAAAAATTAACTTGTTCTAGATTTTACGGTAAAAATCCGTTACGGCGCCTTTAACCGATCGTAATAAATGGTCCCGTGTCGCGTTTCTGCTCGAACACGCTCGCTCCCGGTAAATGCTCGCAAACACGGCAGCGGAAAAAAAACAAGTCGCGTTTATAGCCGATCGCCTCATTATCGTAGGAGTCGTTGTTACACAGTTAATTATTACGTGCAGTGTTTTGTGACGAAGAGACGGCGGTTTTCGGACACAGCCCTGAGACGCGCGCTTCCATTTTAAGAAAAAAAAAAATTTTCACGTGAACACTACTTTTTTTAACGAGAAATAACTCAAATGTACGGAAAGTGAGTCCCAAGAATCGCAGAACAACTTTATATCAGCCTGAAAAAAAAAAAAACACAGATCCGGACGAGTGAAGTATCCGTTCAGCACAGCGTCGTTTTAATGGGACGTCCCCTTTAAGCTGTAGAATAATGAGAAATGTGATGATATATGTCAGATTATTACGTTAGGCAGGAACTCAAACAGAGAATCCACTGCTATTGCACCTGTTCACTGTATAAATATTGTGGCTCTTCATTTAATGCTGACGATGTTTACAAAGCAATATCCTGCCTTAATGAGCGTCTCTAAAATTGGTACGAAAATTAAAATGTCAACTATGTTTTATGCCATTAAGCCTGAAACCATGAATATGCCTCAAGTTGTCTTTGCGTCAAAAGAAGGAAATCATTTGACTTTCTTTTCGAGAAGGTCGTTGAGACTCTGAGTCGGTCTCCATCAGTAACGCCTCAGCCTGCAACGTTCCATTCACGCGACAATGTTTTTATTTTCGTACATTTAGTCGTACGTCATTTCACTATGCACTTTCTTGAAATAAAACATTTTATTTTATACAAAACCAAAATATGTGACGCCGGTAATGACCGAAGTGAAGTAGTTTATAAGTGAAAACATGTAACGTGGCACTTCTCCAAAGGTTATCATTTGTGGCCATGTTAAGGGATTCTTAGTTTATCAATTTTTTTTATTAAAATCAAGACTACGCTGGGTTCAAGCCGGCATCTGCTGCCAAAATGAAACAGTCTGAACCAAGACTGATGGAGTGACATTTCTGAGCCTCCAAATAAACCAACGGGTACTACATTTTGAAGATAAGCGGAAACAATCATAAGTTATCGATGAACTTTGCACACAACGTTCTCATTCGGAATATATGAGATTGTTTGCCTTAATTTAAGACAATAACTTTATATCAAGAGCTTTATCTTTGCTTGATTTGCACATAAACTCATCACTGCGGATACTTCACTCCTCTTGGGTATTTTAAATTAAAAAAAAATAGGTGTAAATTGAAAGTGGCCTCCATAAAGGATCTCTGATGTTTTAAAGCTCATGCTCAGATCATTTTGGTTGTTTTTATCAAACTCTGGGACGTTTTGTTTCTAAACGACATGCAGTCTTTGTACGATTATTACAGTATTACAGACTTTTGGAGAAAATAAATGTTGTCATTAAAAGCAACTTGTGTGTTTGGTCTGGATTTCATGATTTTATTTATTATATAACCATTTCCATAAGCAGAATGCAGAGTGAGAAAAGTTGAAAAGTAGCCTAGTTGTAGATTTTGCCTGTTGTCAAATAGAAATTATAATGAAGGATTACACCAACAAATAATTCTATAACGTAACCAACATTTCTGTGCTAATAATGCAGTTTACCAGTAAATGACATTGTCTTTTGTACGGGCATGTTCATATTAATAATTAGGGCTGCAACATTTTATCGACTAATTGTGACTTGTCCAGTATTTTTTTGTCCATCGTTCTCTGGACTAAAGACTATTACAAAGACAGTGACATTATGAAATAAAAAATTAGAAATGGTTTATTCTTATCAATACTACACTTTATTCATCAATATTCTCTAAGTATTCAGACACCCAATATTTAACTCTTATTGGGTTGATAATGCATTTAAAAGTCTCAATATGCAATAGAAATTATCATTTGACTAGTCGACTAATCAAAAAAGAATTGCTGACTATTCAACTATTAAATAATGGCATGAACTGCACTTTTTAGTTTACATTAATATCCAGTGCTGTTAAAATGTATGAACTCGCCACACGTCGGAACCTTTTACCGCTCGTTTCTGTTCCCGCCCGGACAAACCGTGTAACGCCAAACATGGCCACCTGCAGCAGAATCGTGTGGAGAGGTCAGTGCTTTTATCAACATCAGCTCTGTTTCTGACCGTCGCGTTTACAACAGACTGACACTGAATCTGTGCACGTTTGTTGGTTAATGTGAATTAACCAGGACATTCTTAGCTCGCGGTTAGCTTAGTCTGCTCATGCTAATCGCTGGTTTTGCAGCGTGAATGAACAGTCACGATTATTTTTATTATTAATTTTTTTGTGTGCAAAATATATTTAACGAAATCAAAGCAAACAGAACCAGACACTCAAATTGAACAAGCAAATAAAGAAAAAGTGTAGTCATAAGAAAGTCTTGTCTAATTTTGTATCTGTTCCGTTTGTCCCAATGGTAAATCAGTCCACATTTTTCAAATTTAATGCAAAAGTGAGTCCTTTGATGAAAGCCAAAAGTACTTGAGGCCCAGTTCGTGACATATACTGTGTTTTTTTGCGCCACAGCTTAAAGTACAACCCACAGGTATATCCATCTGTCGATTCCATTGTTGGAGTTTTACACCCGAGATGCATCTTTTTTTAAGTCAAATTTTGAAGACTGTCAACCTCAGTCCATTAGTTTGGTTTAGTTTAGTTTATTTGCCATTTGCAGTTGAAAAAAAATAAATGGCAAAATAACCACATAAATGAACAATGGATGATGTTACAAAACACTAAAAGTACCAAGAATGTATTCAGCATTCATGAATAACAGGACAGTCATACAGCACATGACAGTGATGAGCCACTTGACAACCACAGTGTCTCAACAACGACCAGTATTTCCCTGTGAAAACAATGGACACTGTTATAAAATATGATACAGTCTTATTTTGCAGCCTTCGATTTCAAATACTGGAATATAAGAGTGTTCACTGCAAACGCCATGTGAGGTTTCAGGCTTCCTGATGTCTTTAAATGTGTCTTTTCTTCCCCTCAGTGGTGTCGGGATGTCCTCGGCTGTCCGCGGCCCGGCCCGTTCGCGGTGCCCCGGCCCACGCCCCGGCCCCCCTGAGGACATTCGCTGTTGCCCGGTGAGCCACTTTACACTTTCTATCTGCAGTGAACTGACATCAGATCGAAACAATGATGATTTCAAGTCTTTATAACAAAAACAGCCAATTTGAATTTCAACTGAAGAAATGTCTGTTATTTTGCTTTTCTTTTTACTAATCTACAGTATATAAATTTTTTTAGCCTGAAAGTTGTGTTTGAGCGTCGCAAAAAGTATATTTTGTGGTAAAATGTGTGATGTACCTGTAGATTAAAGGAAAAACGATTGAGGATTTAAGCAGATTTATTCAATTACAGGTGTTTGTCATAAATTTTTGTCATGGTCGATTAATTGGTTGACGTTTCATTCCTCGACTAATTATTTTATCGTGTTCATAAACATTTATATTAAGCGCAGCAGAAAGAAAAAGACATTCTGCCGTTTGTGTGCATTTTTTTTTTTGTACTTTTCTGTTCGCAAAGTAGTTATTGAGTGAATTTACACAATTGTTCAATCTTTTGTGCGTATTTTGTGTCAGATTTATGGAAATTCTTTTGAGAGCTCGTGTAGCACTAAACCTCGCTCCTTTTACGTATCGATGCCAAGGTCTTTAATTACATTCCTATTAATTAGTCTTTATTTTCGTTCCAGACTTATTTAACTTAAGACGCAGCTAATGTTTTGTGCCGTCATTACGTCACGCCTTTATGTAATGTCACGTTTGTTTTTCTATTAGAACGAAGACGAAGGATAAAAAACAGGAGGAGGAGATGAAGAAGAAGGAGGAGGAGGAGAAGAAGAAGAAGAAGAGGCCGGTGATCGACGACACGGATCGACACAAGCCCTTCGGCAAAACGGCCTGGGCGCCGGTGGACAACGTGTACATCCTAAGGTTCTACCCCCGAACGGTGCACCGCGCGTGGGACGGCGTGGAGCTGCTGAAGGCCTACAGGGCGCTGGACTTCACCCCCGAACGCCAGCAGGTTTACGTGGACCTGAAGCTGGACATGAAGCTGGAGAAGAAGGTACAACCTCGGCCGGAGACGCTGTTTCTCTTTGAGTTTCTGCGTTCCAACGGTCGAGTGGGAAAAACATCTGAAGTACACACAGTTTTGAGCGATTATTGAGAGAAGTAACGTCACGATTATTCAGTTAATCGATGGTTGTGATTATTCAGGTCACAATATAAATAAGCAAAAAATAAATAAAATTAAGCCTTTTTAGTCCAATCTATCGTCCAAAAAATAGACCTAAATGTAAAGTACTTTTGACTGTTTTTGTTACATTTAACTTTATTTTGTCTTTTAGAAAGTAAAATTTCATTAAGTTGGTCACAAACGTGAGGAAAAGTCACATCAGAATGAAATAATTAAAGATCGTGAATAGTCATGTTTTTTCTCACAATCGTTACATGTTTTTTCAGTTTTTGACATCCTTTTTAACAATTGCTCACAAAACTAAAGTGAAATCCTTGGTTCGTTCTTTCGTTCTTTTCATTCCACACCAGACGATCGGACGATACACTGAAGTTTATGTTGTATTGAAGATGTGCAAAGTTTGAATATCAAGTGTGTCGGTTGTGAAAAATGCAACAAAAACCCTTGATTAATACTAAAAAAATGAAAGATACAATACGTTTTTAACTTTTTCAATTAAGGGTACAAAGTGATATTTCTGCTCTTTTTTTCATACTATTTAATCATCTTTACAGACATTTCACATTTGTCTGATAATTAAATCAGTTTAAAGATACATTTCTGTTAAATTCACGTAATATAGTATGAATATTGTTATGCTTTTGAATGTCCTAAAAAGGAATGACACTTGTTTGACCCAGTCGGACACATTTGATCGGCCTGTACTTGTGTCTCTGTTGATGATTTCATAACATTTAACAGCATCCTTCCTTTTGACAGAAAAAAGTCGACGCGTTCGTGAGCACGGTGCATTTGCCTCATCCCTTCAAGACCGGGACCAACAAAGTCTTGGTTTTCACCGAAGTACGTAGCAATTTAGGCCTCCACTCTGCAAAGTACATGAAACATAAATGGGAAGGAGAGTGTAGTTTGGTTTTGACGGACGAAGAGTGGGAAAGTATATATCCATCACAATGAAGGACACTAAGTCACATGTTTGGAGGGAATTCTGTTGGGAAAATGTCACGTTTCTTCATAACACCATGTCAAAGTGCTCATTACTCACAGGGAAATGAAACTGTTGGAGAGACAGGAGAGAAAAAAACCCCACTATCATGGGTTTTTGACGTCATCCCACTCGATTTCAGAGAAATGTATTTGGGCCTCAGAACTCCTGCCATGGACATAATAAATTGATACCTTTGGAACGTACTCCTGGAACGTACTCCGCTGGGAAAAATGCCATCACAAAAAATTGATGACATAAATTGAGTAAAAATGCGTAAAAAATAAAACAAAAAAAAATCACATTTGGACTTAAGTGAAATGTATTCCTTTTCAAATGTAGTTATTTTTTAATTAGCATTAAAAAAAAAAAATCTTTTTGCTTGCCATGTTCTCGCCATGTTCTCTGGTCCAGTTCTGTTTCCTGTGTTTGTTTTGTTATGCGTTTTAAACTGTTGAATAAATGGCTGGTTCATACTTCTTGCAGGACGCGGATCAGGCCAAGGCGGCTCTGGAAAACGGCGCAGTGATGGCCGGAGGAACGGAGCTCATTCAGCGAGTGAGTGTGGCGCCAGAGAAGAAGTCCACTGCCTTCGCTCTGTTCTGTGCTTTTTAAAAAAATGTTGTTCAGGCGACGGACGAACTAACGAACGTCATCTTTTCCCAGATTTTAGACGACGAGATTTCGGCCGACTTCTACGTGGCGGTGCCCGACATGCTGTCCAAACTGGTGCCGCTCAAAAACAAACTCCGAAAGAAGTTTCCCAAAAGCAGAAGAGGTAAGCGGCAAAGATGGAAACTGTGTGTTTTATGTTTGAGAGAGCTGAAGAGTTTGTCCTCAGTCTTTACATTCTGCAGTGTAAAACTAGGTAAAAGATGAGACTTGATTTAAAAAGTCTTGGCCGTTGTTTTCAGGATAGTTTTTTTTAGTCTAATCGTTTAAATACTCTAATAAGTTTAATAGATAATTTGGTTTGTATCAGGATGTCAAGATAATCAGGATTATTTAGGTCACAATATAATCGTAAAGACTAAAGACAATCGTGACATTTTTAGAAGAAAAATAAGTACATACATTTTATACAAAAGTGAAAAACCAAATTAGGTATTTTTTTTAAAGTTCAATTAAAAGAAACGTGACGATTTTAGAAGCAAAATAAAGTCCTTTCTGCTCAGACTCTTAAAATAAATAAACCTAAATGTAATTTTTTTTTTATCCATTTGTGTCAAACTGATCGTTCATAAAGCAGGAAACATTCTGAGGAGCGGTGATGTGTTCAGAAAACGAGGAAAAGAACATTTAGGATTTAGTTTTGGTCGTGAGGTTAATCGTTAAATCATGACGTTTATTCTCACACACGTTTCATTGGCCGTCCCAGCTCTAGTGGAATGCATTATTCTACCTCACTATTCCACCTTGTTCTCCGACTCGCTGCTCACGTACATGAACATATAGCAACATATTTTCCTGGTGTTTGTCAGGTTCGGTTGGTGTGAACGTTCCCAAAATGTTGGACCTGTTCAAAACGGGACACGAGTACATGGTAGAAGACGACTGCTTTGTCCGAACACAGATCGCTACGGTGAGTTAAGAACCTCCCTCTTTCCCTCTTTTAACTGTCTCAGTGTCTTCTGAAACACGGCACGTATTTAAGATATAACTGGAAACATTTAGTTTCTGGGTATTATTTCTGTGTGTGTGAGTATTCTTTGTGTGTGTTTGAGTGTTCTTTTTGTTTGTCGTTTCTGAGCCCACTCTTCTGACCCTTCTGACCCTGCAGCTGGACATGCCTTCAGAGCACATTCTGGACAATCTCCTGACAGTTGTCGCAGATGTTTGCTCCCACAGACCGCAGGCCACAACATTAGGTGAGATTCATCGTGTTTTCTCTCCTTGTGAAGTGGACGAGCCTCTGTTTGGGCTAATTATAATGACCTAAAGTGCGTATGACAGGTTTGAATACTTATTTCACTAAAAAACACAGTTAAACATAATTGTATTTATGATTTTACCAACAAACTTTAGTTTTGTTCATTTTGTTGACGTTTATAATGTCACTTCCTGGTCGGACATGAGCAGCAGATGTGAAAGGTAAATACACAACTGTTACCTAGCAACCATGATGTAAACAAGGGCCAAACTCTAAATTAGGGAAGGTCCAATATATGAATAATTATCCAATCCAAGTTGAAGTAAAGATCACAAATAAACGTAAAATCTTTGAAATTGAAATAATTGTTGAGTTGAAGTGTCCTTTATCTTTTCCAGCCATTGGCAAACAGCCTAAAGCTAAGCCCTGCACAGTCGCAGCAACCACAAAAAATGACTTTCAGTTTACATTTTGCCATCCAAAGTTGATTTGCGCAAAACAAAAACTCCACGGGCAAAAATTTGTTCAGTCTCAAACTCTGGTAAAAAGTGAACCCACAGCACCGTAGATTTGAACAGGCGAAGTGCTTGTTTATACCAATCCGTGCCATTTGAAACTGGGCGTCGGCCGCGTTAAACTCTGACGGCGTCCTGTTCATTTAGTCTTTGTCATAACAAAGCAAACCTCGGTGTCTGCCGTAGAGTTCGGTGATTGTAAATGGTGCGTGGAATTTGGTCCTGCCTAAAAATATCCAGCCTCACAAATGTTTAAATCTAAAAAGGTCATAATTGTCCTTTTTCTGTTTTTGAACGGACAAAAACAACTTCTCTAAAAACATTCTGTTCCTTTCTTTAATCAGACTCAAATGTTGTTACCTAAAGTAGAAGTAACATTTTCACCTTAGTAAATGTCTTTGAAAGTCGCTGTGATGGTGAAATATGTATTATTGTTAAGTGTTTGTTGTCGCCCCCTGCTGTCTCTGGGTTGAAAACCATCCATCCATCTTCTTCCGCCTATCCAGGGCCGGGTCGCGGGGGCAGTAGTCTAAGCAGGGACTCCCAGACTTCCTTATCCCCAGACACTTCCTCCAACTCCTCCGGGAGGATCCCGAGGCGTTCTCAGGCCAGCCAGCGTGTCCTGGGTCTTCCCCGGGGCCTCTTCCCGGTGGGACATGCCCGAAACACCTTCCTAGGGAGGCGCCCAGGAGGAATCCGGAACAGATGCCCGAGCCACCTCAGCTGGCTCCTCTTGACGTGGAGGAGCAGCGGCTCTACTCCGAGCTCCTCCTGTGTGACTGAGCTCCTCACCCTATCTCTAAGGGAGCGCCCAGCCACCCTGCGGAGGAAACTCATTTCGACCGCTTGTATCCGCGATCTTGTCCTGTCGGTCACTACCCAAAGCTCATGACCATAGGTGAGGGTAGGAACGTAGATTGACCGTTAAATCGAGAGCTTTGTCTTTCAACTCAGCTCCTTCTTTACCACAACAGTCGGCTGCATCGATCCGCCTGTCAATCTCATACTCCATCCTTCCCTCACTTGTGAACAAGACCCCGAGATACTTGAACTCCTCCACTTGGGACAAGGACTCTCCACCCACCCGGAGAGGGCAAGCCACCTTTTTCCGGTTGAGAACCATAGCCTCAGATTTGGATGTTCTGATTCTCATCCCAGCTGCTTCACACTCGGCTGCAAACCGTCCCAGAGCATGTTGCAGGTCCAGGTTTGATGGAGCCATCAGGACAACATCATCTGCCAACAGCAGAGATGAGTGTCTGTGGTCCCCAAACCGGACACCCTCCGACCCCTGACTGCGCCTAGAAATGATGTCCATAAAAACAATGAACAGAACCGGTGTCAAAGGGCAGCCCTGGTGGAGTCAAACACGTACTGGGAACAGGTCTGACTTACTACCGGCAATGCGAGCACAGCTCCTCCTCCGGTCATACAGGGACCGGACAGCCCTGAGCAAAGGGCCCCGGACCCCATACTCCCGGAGAACCCCCCCAAAGGACACCCCAAAGGACATCCGAAGGACACGGTCGAAAGCCTTCTCCTGGTCCACAAAGCACATGTGGACTGGTTGGGCAAACTCCCATGAACCCTCGAGCACCCGTTGGAGAGTATAGAGCTGGTTCAGTGTTCCACGACCAGGACAAAAACCACTCTGCTCCTCCTGAATCCGAGGTTTGACTATCGGTCGGATTCTCCTGTCCAGTACCCTTGGAATAGACCTTACCGGGCAGGCTGAGGAATGTGACCCCTCTAGTTGTACACATCCTCCGGTCCCCTTTCTTGAACAGAGGGACCACTCAACCAGGTTTGACAACCTGGTTGAAAACCAGCTCAAGAAAACTCTCCTGAGAAACCCTGGCTCTTTTTTTATTTTAATATTTGGCAACGGTAAATGTTTTTGTATGTGATTATAATGTCTTGTGTTGATAAAGATTACAAAAACTGGGGGGAAAAGCTTTTGCGTCTGTTCTAACAGTGTATTCTCACAAGAGAGCTGCAGGGGGAGCTCTATCGCGAAAGTTACTTGGTTCTGCTTTAAGTAAAAGTACAGTTTTAGAGCTATTAAAGAGTCAAAAGTAGCTATAGATAGTGTGCGGTTTTCTTTTTTCAGCAGAAAGAACTGAATCGATTTCCTAATTTTACTAGCCGTTTTTATTTTTGTATATTGTTTGCTCAAAGTTGGGACATTAAAACTATGAACGTCCAATAAACAAAAGTACTTTTACTTTTTAGTCCTGTTGAAAAACGCAGTGCAATGGAAAGTCCAGATTCATGCTCTCAGATGTGGTGAAGTCAAATGAACTAAACTTCAGTAAATTACAGTACAGGCGGGATTATTTATGCTGCTAGGGAGAAAAACTAAGGAGCACTTAATATGAAGCGTCTCGTTATGGTTATTTTTTGGGAATCAGAGGGTTTTTTGCGATTCTAAACAATTCAGACTAAAACGCATCCGAATGTTCAAACTCGAGGCGAAATGAAGTCTACAGCGGCGCGTGCGCATTGATCAGCTCATTAGATCGACGTAAGGAATTTAAGTATTTCTAACCAAAAATAAGCACAAATGTTTCATTTTCAGTGCAGAAATGTGACTTAGTTTGCAGTTTTTCTGTTACAAAGAACTGAAAAATTTTAAGTTTTATTGCCTCAATATTCTATATGAGCTTCACAAAATTATAATTTGTGGTCAAATATCTTTAGCTAAAAAAATATTATTTGTATTTGTCCAGTAGAAAGTTAAAACCTGGATATTTTCATTAAAAATTTGTATAATTATTTGAGACATTGACAAAACGTTGACAATTTTAACGATTGTGACATTCTGAGGTTTGTTCCGGTTATTGTTATCCAGCTTCACTTATACCGTCGTCACATTTTAGACCCGGTTTAGTCCCAAAAATTTGGACCTGACGTAGTCTGCATTTATGCTGCGTTCAGGTTCTCGGGAATTCGGCGAAATGAGTGGGAAAATGCACAAAAACGTCACTTTTTGATAGAACGTTTCTACATTTAGGGGTTTGCTGTCAATTGTCCAGCTCATATGGAAAAAAAAAAATTTCTGATGCTTTATTTGCATACATCCAAGTGTCACGTTTTCTGAAGTTCTTGATGTTTTGGTAAAGTGACTTTCGCAGACGTTCCGCGTTCCGTCTCCACAGTGAGAGTCTACTTTCCTGCTTTTTTTTAATGACAAAGCGCTCAAACGACCGGAGCGCCCGCGTTTCTCTGCCACATTAACGTGTTTAAAGCCCGAAGAATCCTTGCTCTTGCTCGTTTAATCACCTCTCCAGCCCCGGCGCTTAAGTGGAGCTAGCAGCACGAGGCAGTGTTTTCAAACGGCATTTAATGGCGAGCGCGTGGGCTGGAACGGGCTAATGCTAAGCGCTAACGCAGATGGAAGGGCGGGAGGTCTCTGTGGGGGGAGAAGACGGGCTTTTGTCGCACATCAAAAGAGCCGTCGTGAGTGAAATGGATAAGATTGGACGATGAGTGAGCGATGTTGAGGACAAAGGCATCTCTAAACGTTTGTGGGGGCGCCTGACAGTGATGTTCAGACCATATTCTGTGTTAGATGCGTTTTTTCACTGGTTTAGTCCTTCACTAGAAATAAAATGCGTTAAAGTAGTTCAATTGTTATTTGTCTTGATGTGTATACTGTATCAAGATTATAAATGTTAAAAAGAAAATTACAATCTGACTAAATTTTAACATGGACAAATTTATTGGAGTTTGGACCAAATTACTTTATATTTTATTTTTTCCTTTTTTGTTTATACAAATAAACGTAACACAGATAGAAATAACTCCAGACATTGATCAAAAAGGGAGAAACGGGGGGACAAAAAAACCCAGAGAGCTATAAAATTAAAAAAAAAAAAAAAAACGTCAACTAAACATATTTGCGGTCATAATTTTAAAAAAACCCAAATTTTTATAAGCTCCCAAAATATATTTAAAATAAAACTGATCATAAATAATTCACAATTAGTAGTATTTGTAGTTGTAGTCAAATATAACTACGACTAATATTGTACAAATTTCCAATCCCATTTAAAGCCTCAGAATTGGTTGACTAATACAAATTAGGACAAAACAAAAACCATGTGTAAAGATGAATCCTGTGGTCATGGAAAAGATGTCTGTGTTTGAGAAGGGTCAAATCATTGGCCTTGAGCAGAAAACAATCTAAGGAGAAGCAGAAAACTAATGTACAACAGATTTGAAACCCAGTGAAAGCGTTTGGCACGAGCGGAGAAGGCTTTGTGCAGTGGTCACTCTCTCCATCATCAACAACAAGATCTTGTGTGAGGAACAAAGACACGCCTGCGAAGACCTGTGTGAGGAACAATGACACGCTGAAGATCTGTGTGAGGAACAATGACGCGCCGAAGGGAAATGCATCTGTTGATATTGAAGAATCTTATTGAAACTGTGCTGGCGCTCCTTTTTTCAGAAGTAGAGTTTGCTAGGTTTACTAAACCAACCCCTTCTCTGCAGTTGTGAAGGGAGCTCTGACTACTCCACACCAACCTGGTGGATAGATATTTAAAGTTGCTTACACAATGTAGTCTGCGAGTTATGTTCTGCGCCTTAAGTCGGATATAAAGATTGTGTGCAGTGTGCGCGCCTCAACAGGAGAGTAAGTGAAGAGGCGTTCAAGGGCCGTTGGGGAATCACAGCTTCTTTGTGTGTGGGAGGGAAGAATGTAAAAATGTATGGGCTCGTTTTACATAAAGGAGCAGGCAAGAGGGTGAGAGGCTGCAGTTGTTTTGTGTTTAAAACGTTCAGTGTATGCGTGTTTGGGCTCGTTTTAACATTCTGACCCCAAAAATCCCCCAAAATGACCAGCTCTTACGTCCTTCATGAACTATGTCAGGACTAGGGCTGCAAAAGTTCTGGTTTTTGGGGAAATTTCCATGTGAATCATTGGGAATTTATGTGAATGAACCGGAAATTAACACTCCTGAAGGTAGTCTCTGAAGTAGGGACGTCGAGATGCTTAGGTTAAACAATCATGGTTATTCACGTCAGAAATATCTAAATTACTTTATTTTGTCATAAAGTTTTGGCTATTTTGAGGAATAGTAATGTTTAGACAATGAAAGTTCTGTTCAGGTTTTTGTCTTTTGGGTTAATCGTTATTTTTTAGGAGTATTTTAGACCTGGTTTAGTCTCATGTTTTAGAACTGGTTTAGTCTCATGTTTTAGACCTGTTTTTTGGTGAATTTCCTGTCCCTTTGTAACCTCAGTCAGGACTAGAACCAGGTTTAGAACCCGGAAAGGAACTTGAACCAGGACGAGATCCAGGACCCAGGTTTAAATCGATTTGTATCGTCCTGAAGTGAATAATCAATGATTTCCTTTATTTGTTATTTGATGTATTCATTCCTCAGTTGAAGAAAGATCATCTCTAACTCACACTTGCACAAACATTGAAATTGGGAGTTAATCTGAAGTTCATCCTTACATTTGTGCGTTTGTGTCCCCCAGGGCCGTTCATCGAGAGGGCCATCATCTCCAGTCAGACCAGTGAAGGACTGTGGATCCAAACTGAAGAGCTGCTGCCAAAAACACAAGAGCAAAACCAAGCGCAACCTTGAAATGAACATCAGGAAATAAAGTGATTTGTAAAGTTAACTGGTTTAATATCTTCCTTGATGAGGTACAAAAATAAATGTGCTGTGCTTGTCAAATGTTTAGGGAATCCGGGTCACTTTTCCCACATTATGTTAGTTTTATTCCAAAATTCCTCAATTCTCCAATCAAAACCCAATAACGACGTGAAAGAAGGTAGTTTGAATAGTTTGCAAATTAAAAATAAAATAACGCATTTTGTAGATTACGTGTCAAACTCAAGACCCGCAACGTCTGGCCCACCGAACATTTCTAGTTTTAATTTCCAATAGACATAGCGTTTTTAATCGCTTGAACTACAATTCCCACAACCCTTTGCAGCCACAGCCCCTCCCCCGTGCTGCTCTGCGCTGCTGTGTGTGCTGGCAGCGGACGTGTCGAGGGTTGAGAGTGCCAATGCGCATCACGCACTTAAGACTTAAGTAGATGTTTGAGCGAGGAAAGACACGAGGAGTAAAGAAAGGAGGCAGTTATGTGAGAACTGTGCTAAAAGTGGCGCTAATGTGAAGCTAACATGAAAAACTTCTTTGATGAAAGCTCTTTGAGGAAAACATCCAAACCATTGCAAAACCTGGACAGATCATGAGCCACAGGTAAAAACACAGGTCAGAGTGTATAAAGTATGAAGATGACAGAGTGAAGCTGCCGTGAGCTCTCATTTGATTCACTACATGAATAATTTGGCACTAAAATAAGCTTTAACTATAAAAATAATGAGCTCATTTTGTGTTTCAAGTCCGCAATCAAGTCTGATACAAACATTTAATATCAGAATCATATCACAAGTCCATGTTCCTGCTGCAGCATGAATATGGACTCTTTGTGCAACAGTGTCCACATATAACTATTGCTAGGCTGTACATTTTTTTAACAGTTTTATTTTCAGATTATTTTTGGCCTACGACCCAACCTGAGCGTCGAAATTCGGCCCATGGCCCAAAATGAGTTTGACACCCTTGTTGTAAATATTCACAGCCTGTGCTCAATAGCCTTTGTATGGCGTTTGCATGTTTTTCCCGTGTCTAAGTTTCCTATACCACTAAAACATGTACAACAGACTCCACCTTCTAGTGAGACTTGCCCCAGGACGACTGCTGGAAATCAACACTTGCGCTACACCTTTTACAAAGCATCTCCTGATGAGCCCCTACAGGCCGCTGAGCAGTACTGCAGGAAGCTTGGTTCTCCTGCTGCGGCGGCTCAGTCTGTGGCCGTTTTCAGAGGCCCGTTCATGCTCCGCCCTCTAACATGAGCTTTTAGAAGCCCTAACTGAGCAACAGCAGCTTCACATTTCAATGAACAGACTTAAAAACTATCTTTTAGAGACACGAGTGTGTTTGTAATTCAGGCTCTGTTCACGTTTCTGATGATTAGACGTTAGTTAGAAACAGGCAGTGTTTTAATAACGGAGCACTAATTTGTGTAATGATTGAAGTGAGACCATTTACTGAATTAGCAGTCTTTACCGGTATGGATACTGAAATATATTAAAAATAAATGGGAAAGAGCACTTGTAGCTACAACCCGGACAAATGCATCTCTCCTGTTAAGGTTAATGTACAATGCACTCCCATCTCACTCAGTATATAAATTAAAAAAAAATTTAACTGTGGATGTGGCTCATCACTACCATGTGTTTTCGGACTGCCCTATTATTCACAAATACTGGACAGAGGTCAATGAGGCGCTGCGGATTGTCCTTTTGTACCTCGGACGTAGGACTCCAGCGATGGAGATGGATACCTGTGGAAAGCGCAGTAACAAATGGTCAAGAACTGAGCCGACAGAACTTTGGACTTTTATAAAATGCAAAAACTGACCTTTACTTTGAACTTAAATATTTGACACTAGGACAGACGGAGACGTGTACTGGAGTGACACTTAGTTTCCTTTGTCCTTTAGATTATAACTTTTCACGCTTAGGTCTTGGTTTTAATGTTACAAATGAGAAAGGATAAAACGTTTAATATTCAGCAGAAAGTACAAAGCGCCTGTCACCTGGAGACAGTGTTGTAAATTGAGGTCCTGATCCAAAGACCTTAGTGAGGGCGAGCGTAAGGGTTAAGCTTTTCATTTTTTTCTGGACCGCACACAAGGCTTTTTATTCCAGTTTTGCTAATGCTATAATGAAACATCCGTGTTATTGTTTCTATGACACATCCATAGCTCTGAAAGGCTGTAGGGTCTCAGAGGATCAGAGCCAAATGGACGCCATCTGTGCGGCAGCTGCGACTTCGTGGCAGGCGGTCGCCGAGTTTCAGACTTGCATTGGCTTCACAAACTCCTGTATTGTTTATCTTGGAAGGAGCAGGTCAAATGTAGAGTTCATCACCCTAACCCATGTGCTGTGGTTGGACAAATGTAGTGGGATACTGGACCATGTGAGCTCTTCTATGATCAAAAATTTTAAACCCTTAACTTTGGTAATAGAGCTCCCACGGCAGCTCCCTTGTGAAAATATATTGTCTTTATTCTGTTTTTACCATAAGACAGTCGAGTTGCAATCAAAAACATTTAACGCTGCCAAATATAAAAGCCAGGGTTTCTCAGGAGAGTTGTCTTCGGTGTCAATTTTGGCAAATGTTACAAGGCCGCAGGGGGCAACGACGGACACTTCAAACGCACCGAAAATACATATTTAACCATAAGAGCAAGGGAGATGGAAATAAAACTGACAAAGACACCCTTAGAAAATTAAAGCACACAGTCCGAAAAAAAAAAGTTCCATTTGGGCCAAAGGTGGTCCAATTTGTCCAAACCTAATCTCCATTTTTCATGTGTCAATTTTAATGTCGGTCCGATTGATCGTCGGCTCAATTTGTGTCATCCATTTACAGGAGGCAATGTTCTGGGGTCTCATTTATAAAGCAAAAAAGGGAGACATTAATATTTTAGTGTTTTGGTGAATTGGTAAATAATGTTCACTCACTTCCTCTGTTGTGTCCAGGAGTCAAAGGGTTCCCTCTGCAAACGGGCTCCCTTATAAGGGTTCTCGGCTGGACCAAGGCAGAGGATGTGTAGGGGAGCATGATGGGGCTTGTACAGGGGTTTAAGGCTTTTTATCATTTTTAGGTGTTGGTTTTAGGGTTTTATGTATATATTTGTGTGTCGTTGAGTGGGTGTGGGTTTGTGTGTTTTTTATGGAGGTTTTAGAATGTTTTATGAGCTAATGATAATTCGAACATCCCTGTCAATTGTCCGTGGTGTTGCCCAAATGTGTGACCGGAGATGAAAGGCGTCTGGAACATCAACCCTTGTTCTGGAAAGTCTAAAGAATACAGTCTAAAGAATGGCGGTAATGTAACACTCCGGATACCTACCGCTGTAAAACACCACCAAAGAAAAAGACACAGCTCCTTGCCTCCATATTTTTTTGCACAATGCACGTTGCACTATAATTTGATTGAAAATTAAAAAGATGTGGACCTCGTCAAAGTCTTGTCTCACTTAACTCCAACTGCTCAAGGCCAGCCTACATCACAATAGGACTTTACTTATCACTGCGCAAACTGAAGGTAGGTTTATGCTTGACGTGCGGTGAAATTTCATCATCAGCAATTGTAGAAATCTGAGCTAGCTGCTGGGAAATCCAGTTCATTTCCACGTGGAACTTCCCGCATAGTTACAAATGTTTCCCTGACGCAGAAAAACAGATCTGCAGACGATGCAGCGAGGGACATGAGGAAAAGATGACGCTCATCCAACATCTGCGTTTTAATGCAGGTATTCAGTATTCTGTGACTAAATACATTTTCTTTGAACATTTTCTTTTTTACATTAAAAAAGTAAAATTAAACAAGCAGAACAAAACCAGAAAGCAGATAAAAATACAAATAGGTTCAATTAAAATAAAATAAAAGTACCATTTTTCTATTTCCAAATAAAGTTTGTCATTTTTATTTTATTTGTCAGTCCAGTTCTTGACATAGTTGGGGTTTGTGTCATCTATCCAAGATGGCGCAGCAGATGGATGCCCTGGCCTTTTGGTGCTCTTTGTTTTGTCTGTTTTTGTTCGTAAATTGTGTGTCAGCGTGCTCTTACACCCGTGAAGAGCTCTTGTCCTTCCGAACCACAACTCCTACGGACCTAGTTCCAGTTTTTTTAGCTTCTGCTGCTGAATTAGTCCTTCTTTTGGCTAAAAGAGTGAGACGCCGCAGGCGAGGTAAACGTCGGGGGTCCTCGTACGGCTCAGGAGACGCGGTACACCGGACGCCCTTACCTGGAATTTTCCTCTCCAACGTTCGCTCACTCTCCAACAAAATGGACGAACTGGCGCTGCTGATGAGACGAAACAGAGACTTTCTTTCATCTCCTGTTTTGTGCTTCACAGAGACGGTGCTCAGCGAGCCGATCCCGGACGGCGCGCGTGCAGATCGAGGGGTTTCGCCTTCTTCGTGCGGATCGCCAGAAGGGTCTCTCCGGATGTAAAACAACACGGCGGAGGAGTCTGTTTTTACATCAACAACGCCTGGTCTTCAAGATGTGACCGTGATCTCCAAACACTGCTCTCCTGATCTGGAATACCTCTTCATTAACTGCTCTACTCTCCACGTGAGTTCGCCTCATTCATTCTGGCTGTTGTTTACATCCCACCGAGCGCAAGCGTGCACGTGGCACAGCGCGTACTCGCTGACCAGATTCTGAGTGTGGAGCGGACCTTCCCGGACTCCTTGTGTATTATCCTGGGTCATTTTAACAAGGGGAATCTCAGCCACGAACTACCAAAGTACAGACAGTTTATTAAAGTTCCAACCAGAGAGCAGAACACGCTGGATCACTGTTACACAACGGTCAGTAACGCCTTCTGCGCCGTGGCTCCCGCTGCTCTCGGCTTTTCAGATCACGCCATGGTCCACCTGATCCCCACGTACAGACAGAGGCTAAAGCTCTCCAAACCTGCAGTGAGAAAATCTAAGAAGTGGACCAAGTGAGGCAGTGGTGGAGCTACGTGCGTGTTTGGACATCACAGACTGGAGGTCTTCAGAGCTTCCACAGATAGTTTGGATGAGTACACGGACACTGTGACGTCATACATTCGATTCTGTGAGGACAGCATCATACCAACACAAACCAAAGTCACTTTCAACAATGACAAACCCTGGTTCACTCCAAAACTGAGGCAGTTAAGGCAGCAGAAGGAGGCAGCGCACAGGGCTGGAGACAGGGGGCGCTACAAAGATGCAAAGTATGGATTTAGCAAAAGGTTTCTCGAGCGAGATCACAGTACAATACGCGTCTGAAGCAGCAGTTCTCTGACAACAACCCCGCCAACCATAAGCCCGAGCCCCCCCTGCTGCAGACAATCGAAAACTGGCTGAGCAACTTAACACTTCTACTCCAGGTTTGATGTGACCACCCCCTCCCCCACGGTGGCCACCTCGCCAACCCAAACCTGGTCCCCCCCACCTCCCACCACTCTCTCAGTTCAGGAACAGGATGTTCACAGGCTATTTCGGAAATCCAATCCCCGAAAAGCAGCTGGACCAGATGGCGTCTCGCCCGCCACATTAACACTGTGCAGGAGAGTTAACCCCCGTCTTCACAGACATTTTTAACACCTCCCTGGGGTCATGCCATGTCCCAGCCTGCTTCAAGTCTGCCATCATTTTCCCTGTCCCCAAGAAGCCCCGGATCACTGGACTTAATGACTACAGGCCAGTGGCACTGACGTCTGTAGTCATGAAGTCATTTGAACGCCTGGTCTTGCCCCTCCTCAAGTCCTTCACCTCCTCCCTGCTGGACCCCTGCAGTTCGCCTACAGAGCCAACAGGTCTGTAGACGACACAATCAACCTGACACTCCACTTCATCCTGCAGCATCTGGACTCCCCGGGAACCTACGCCATGATCCTGTTTGTGGACTTCAGCTCTGCATTCAACACCATCCTCCCTGCTCTGCTCCAGGACAAGCTTTCCCAGCTCAACGTGCCTGACTCCACCTGCAGGTGGATCACTGACTTCCTGACGGATTGGAGGCAGTGTGTGGAAGAATGTCTCAGACACTCGGACTATCAGCACAGGAGCTCCACAGGGCTGTGTACTTTCTCCTCTGCTCTTCTCTCTGTACACAAACTGCTGCACCTCCAGCCACGACTCCGTAAAACTGATCAAGTTTGCGGACGACACCACCCTCATCGGGCTCATCTCGGACGGGGATGAGTCTGTCTACAGGAGGGAGGTGGACTGGCTGGTGTCCTGGAGAGCGGTAACCTGGAGTTCAATGCCCAGAAGACAGTGGAGATGATCGTGGACTTCAGGAAAGTCACAGCCCCCCAGCCACCCCTCATGACAGACTTCCCCATCACCACCGTGGACTCCTTCCACTTCCTGGGCACCACCATCACCCAGGACCCCAAGTGGGAGCCCTCCATCAGCTCCCTCATCAAGAAGGCCCAGCAGAGGATGTACTTCCTGCGGCAGCTGAGGAAAGCCAAGCTGCCAGTGCAGATGATGGTGCAGTTTTACACGGCCATCATTGAGTCCATCCTCACCTCCTCCATCACCGTGTGGTACGCTGGAGCCACAGCCAGGGACAAACAGAGACTACAGCGCATTGTGCGCTCTGCTGAGGTGATCGGCTGCAGACTTCCATCTCTGCAGGACCTGTACGTCTCCAGGACTCTGGGACGAGCAGGTCGGATCACTGCTGACCCTTCTCACCCTGGACATGGACTATTTGAACCACTCCCCTCAGGCAGGAGGCTACGGTCCATCCGGACCAGAACCTCCCGCTACAAGAATAGTTTCTTTCCCTCTGTCGTTGGACTCATGAACACTTCTAAACACCTGCCACCTTAACTACAACTATTCATCACTCACTGCACTGTCACTTTCTGCACTACTTTAAATTTAACTGTAAACTTGTGTACATAGTAATGCCTATTTTTATTTTATACTAAAGTAATTTTAAATTGTTTCTCAATGCATGCCCTTTTGCTTGATTGAATATATGTTGTTTTATTATTTCTCTGTCTGTGAAGCTTGTTCATTGACAATGGCAATGAATCCATTCTGATTCTGATCCATTTATCTGTGTTGGCCTTTATTCCCGCCGCCAAAAGTAAATTCCAAAGGTATCTATTTATTGTGTCCATGGGTTGAGTTCTGAGGCCCAAGTACATACAGTGAGGAAAATAAGTATTTGAACACCATGCGATATTGCAAGTTCTCCCACTTAGAAATTATGGGCAATTTTTATTGTAGGTACAAAATTGTCTCCATATTTACAGTCTCTGTATCGTGTCTATGTGACACATTTTGGACATGTATATTACGAGTAACATGAACAATATGGAGTAAAGTTAATGTAAATTCCTTGTTTAAATGGTGCCACACACAAAACCTTCAACAAACAAATGCCATTATATAAAAAGGTAGCGGCCATTCCATAGGGTTCACACTTCTGGGTGCAAAAACCTGTTTTGCTGATGTGAATCCAATCTACACTTTATTTCTATAGCACCTTTTACAAACCAAAGCTGTTTCCAAAGTGCTGCACAAAATCGACGGAATTACCGACACAAAGGAAGGATACAAACACGGTGAACAGGGAACTGGACAAATAAACATTTACTCACCTCGTGAAACTAAAGTTAAACTACAGCATTCTCATCCATGTCCTCATCCCCCTATTAAAAGAAGCCCAGTCCACAAAACATTCATATTAATTCAGTTTTAAGCGTTCTTTACAAAAATAAAGCGTTGTAGATCTTCATGTGAGTTTGTTTACAAACCCACGTTGAAAGAGTCAGTGAAGCTGCAGCAGATTATAACTACAGTAAAATCACTTCCTGTGCAGTTTATCGTCAACTTTATGTGCAATAAAAGCTTTTATCTGCCGTACTTTTTATCTGGACTCCCCGGGAACCTACGCCAGGATCCGGTTTGTGGACTTGATGAGTCAAGTCTGGTAGAGTTGAGTTGGTTCTAATGGAAAAACGGCAATAGTGAAATAAAACCAAATAGTCAACATAGTGAATAAACCATAAAATAGGATACAAATTGTAAAACAGAATAAAAACAATACAAACCAAAAGGCATAGCCTAGATAAAATAAAATTATGCGGGTTTCCGGTTACGGCGGCGGCGCCTTGGGCTAACGCATCCACACCTCTGCTGCTAAACTTGGCTTTAAAATCAGTGTTTGGACTTCCGGTTGGTCGTTAGCGTGGACGCACGCTCACTCTGTTGCTGTCGAAATTAACTCTGAAAAATACAGTTTTACCCACTAAATCCCAAGAAACAAGGAGCAAAAGATGAGCAAACACAGAAAACTCAAGACTGGTAGCGCTACAGGAACAAAATTAATTAATTGGCATTAGTGGAAAGCAGTCCGCCTCACATGCTAACAAGGCTAATTTGGCTAACTTGGCTAACTTGGCTAACTTGGCTAACATGGCTAACAGGTCCGACACAGCAGCTGACAGCCAGATCCGTGCCGGAAAACAAAGCTGGGGCCCCGGACGTGGGGTCTTCAGGCTCGCACCTGTCGGAAGGAGCAGAGCAGGTTACCTATAACCATATCTACGCTGCTATGTGTGAATTTGAAAGATCAATGCGATCGCTGGTAGCAGACGTGAGAGGCGGCTGGTGCGGCCGTGCGCGCTCAGATGCGTGCTCAACTGGGATCCAAGGAGACAGACACGGCAGGAGCGGAGGTGACAGAAGTGGTTAACGTGGCCCTACGTGTTCAACTGGGATCCAAAATAAAGGATTCAAGCGCGGCAGGAGCGGAGGTGACAGAAGTGGTTAACGCGGATCCACGTGATCAAACTGGATCCGACATAAATGAGTCAAACGCGGCAAACGTGGCATTGCGGAAGGAGGTCAAGATTATGAGGGTTAGGATCCTGGAATTGGAGTCCAGATCTTGTGAAAACAATATCAGACTTGTGGGACTACCGGACTACCCCCCATCACAATAGAACGAGCTCACTGACTGGGCCAAAAAAAGGCCAGCAGCTGATAAACCACGAGGCCTGATTAGGAAGTTTCTCAATCATCGTGTGAAGGAGCGCGTCATGACGGCTGCAAAGGCTAAAGTAGACCTCAAGTACAAAAGCAAACGAATGTTCTTCGCCCCGGATATTCCATATGAGATTCGTCAACAGCAATCAACGGCACATTTGTGAGGAATTCACATTCGTTAAGAGAAGGCTTTTTTTTCCCAATTGACTCTTCTGGTGACTTTCGAAGGTAAATAAACATAAATAACGTAATAAACGTAAATAACAATGACAATAACAATAAGTAACAATAAATGTTGTGGAATATCTGTACAGGAGTACCAAGAAATAAAGAGGTGAACAGAGTTTGTCTTTGTCAAAAGGTGGATTTTTATTTACTCACAGTAAATCACTTTCCCTGACAAAAAGTAACTATCTCTCATCCCCCAGAACAATGACAGTACACATCCTTTTAAAGGATGTAACCTAAACTGCCACGTACGCACATCGTCACAGTCAAATCAGACAAAACAACCCTCAAGGATCTGACCCCCCAAGCTCTGTCTTGACATTACGACTGGCAGGAGACCAAATAATATCAAATAATATTATCACAGTCATAACAGTCATAACACAGATAGAATTTTCCATTACAAGACTGTGGTCACATGATGATGTATTTCTGTTGATTTCAGAAGATTAAAACAAAAAGAAAAAAGATCTGTCAATATTTGTGCCATAATTATTTTTTTTATTGGAAGCCATGCTTTGTTTTAGTTTGCGCTTTGTGTCATGTTCTCTGTGTTTTGTTGAGTGTTTTCGATCTGAAAAATTGTATTTGAAAAAATAATAAAAAATCAGCGTTTGACCCACCTAATCCCAAACAAGAAGAACAAGGGATGCGTAAACAAGTAAGGTACTAGTCTGGTAACACTACGGGACCAAAACAAACAAAGCTGACGGTCCACGGCCCCATTGAAAAACAGCCCGCATCACAAGTCAGAGAACAATATGAAAAATAAGATCCTGGATTTGGAGTCCAGATCACGTCATCCTAACCTAAGGCTTGTGGGCGTAGAAGAAGGAGTAGAAGGAAAGGATACAGAGAGCTTTTAGGAGCAGATTATTCCTGAGCTCCTTGATGGCTCAGGAGTTGAAGTCCTTCCCATCACAATCGAAAGAGCACATCGCCTGGGCAAATCAAGACCAGCAGCTGATAAACCACGAGGCCTGATTATGAGGACCTCCAGTACAAAGGCAAGTGCGTCTTCTTTGCTCCAGATATTCCATACGAGGTTCGTCAACAACGGAAAAAGTTCCACCACATCTGTGAGGAGCTCAGGATGAGAAAACTGAGACATGGGTTCTCTTTCTCTATGACTTTCTGGTGACTTTTGAAGGTAAAAAACCTGTGCCGAGCAGCGGTGCTCCTAAGAAAGATGCAAAACACAGAGAACTAAACAACATGAGAGGTGGAGCCACCAACGTGGGGCATGTGAGTTCAGGTTGTGGTCACATGGTGATACATTTTTGTAAATTTGAAGAGACTGATGATTGTGACATGATTTATTTGTTTAAACATTGGACTTTATGCTCCATGTTGGCTGTCTGCTTTTGTACATAAACTTTGTGTTTAATTACATCTACTCATTGATGTGTCAATTGGGGGAGATTGGATTTGAGGGAAATTGAAAATACAGGCAGCATGCAGCGGGGGGACGTGGTGAGCCAAGGTCAAATATCCAGTTCCTTCTGAGGATTGGTGTCAGGAGTGCCTGGGGAGTTTTTTGGGGGGGCTCTTCTTTAGGATTGGACTTCCCTCCCTTTTACGATTTTTTTTGATCAGGTTTTGGATTCTATGCATGTTTCCAGCATGAACCCTTTTGTTTTCTTTTTTTCCCGTTCAGTTGTTTTGTATTCTTATGGTTCTTGTGTTTGTTGTTTTCGGCCAGAGATGAAAAACGCTTCTAGAGATATCACCAGTACAATCAATACAATCAGCTCGATGGCATCACGAGTGTTACAAGTAGCATCCAAAATGAAAAAAGAAAGAATAGACATTATATTTTTATAAGAGACACACTTGAATGACACTGAACATCAAAAGCTAATGAAATTCTGTTACAAAAAATCCTATTATTCATCATACAAAGGCAAACATAGAAGAGGAGTTGCAATATTGAATATTAGAGTGATATCACTTTCTATGCTGATGTCATGGACCTGATTGTGAACCACTCTGAGGGAACCCTAATTTGTGGCGGTGATTGGAATCTTTGCATTCAGCCTACATTAGACGTGACGAACTCAAGAGGCACTGGAGGAACAATAAATAAGAAGTTCCGTATCTTACTGAAGAATATATGATTTAATGACATATGAAGGGTGTTGGAATAATTGTAAAGATTTGATCTTTCTTTTATACATTCCTTATTATTGTATGATTTTGTGTACTTAATAAACTGCTTGAGAGACTATGTTGCAGAAGTAAACTGCTGATCTAATCCAGCCGTCTGTTGAACTGATGACCAGTAAGAAAAGCAAGGAAATTCCACTCAAGATGATTTGCTGGGAATCTAAGGTCAACCAAAGTTCAACAGACAATGGATGACCTGTGTGTATACAGCTGTCGCCATGTGTTCCCTCTCCTTTTAGGGCGGAGCTGATCATGTAAATAGGGTGTCCATTATTCTTAATAAAAGAGGAAAGGCGGTTGGGGATGCTTTAGGAAGCAGTGGCAGATGGAGCTGGAAGAGTCCCCTCCTCCTCCGGAGAAACTATCCTTATCTATTAACTATTCCCTTGTCTTTCTTCTCTGTTTGTTAATATGTGGGTTTGTGTAGATTTTAGGCCCATCATTTTTGGTCTTTCGAGCCGGATTCCAAGACGCCTGATGACTCCGGTAGAATTTCGGAGACCCAGAAAAAGTCTGTGGCCACAGCAAGCGATACCTATTAAAGGCTGATTCTCCGAGTTCTGGACGGAGTTTGACGGCTGAAGGAATTCCGAGGGAGAAAGACAACAGGAGTGAGTCATTTTTTATTTTTTTTTAAAAGCGTGTGGCTGAGGGTTACAGCACGTAAAAAAAACACTAATTATTCTAGACTCTGATTAGGTAAGAACATAGGAGGACAGGCTCCTCCTTAGGGTTAAAATTCTACGAAAAACAAATAAAAATAAGATAAATGGAGGGCAGTCTCCACCCTAAGGTTAAATTCTGTGAAGAAATAAATAAATCAATAAAAATAGAAACTCGTGTTTAAATTCTGATGAACAAAATAAGGTTTATTAGATTGAATAAGTAGGAGTGTGAAAGGACGAATGTGTGGGAGATAAAACCACTCCACCCTAAGGTTAAATTCTGTGAAGAAATAATAAATCAATAAAAATAGAAACTCGTGTTTAAATTCTGATGAACAAAATAAGGTTTATTAGATTGAATAAGTAGGAGTGTGAAAGGACGAATGTGTGGGAGATAAAACCACTAGGTTTGTGTCTCCATGAAAAACGGGTTGGAAATATAGTGAGTTGTTGTGGGTACAATAAGTAAGATTTCTCCGCCTGGACGAGGCCAAAGTGAGAAATACCACAAATAATCCTTACTCACTATAACTGACCTTAAGAAACAACATCCCGTCCATAGAGACCTCCCTAGGAGTTAAAGCACTGGACCAAATTCTACAAAATGGGCAAAAAGTAGTAAGGAAGGTTTAATAAAAAAATTACCACTACAAGATTGGAAAGCAGTGTACGCCAAACACCTCGAACAATGGATGAGAAGAATTAACTTCACAGGAGAATTCAAATTAAAATTAAATAAAGAACTAAAGGAAAAAAATAAGAAAATGTATCATGAGGTATAGTATGAATTAGAGAAATGGGTTTATTTGTGTTTAGTTGTAACGTTACAGTAAAAGTTAAAGTTGAAATAAAGCATGCATTATGGATCCATTGTGAAGAAATTGCAATATTTTTTGAGTTTAAGTGGGTTTTGAGATTCTGAGGCTGGCCCTCTAAAGCCATGAGGTTTTGATTTTGGGATTTGTTTTGGAGCTTTGGCAGTTGTGTTCACTACGAGAGTCAGAGGTGACTGAGAGTTCAGCAGTGTTGGGGGCGGAGCTATTGGCTCCTCCTATGTGTGTGAGAAAGAGGAGGCAAGAGAAAGTGCACGGAAAAGTTGGGACGTGAAGTGTGTGGACAAGGAGAAGGAGGTAATTCTCTCCAGTGTTGTTACAGGCCTGTTGTGAGTTTTATTATAGATTAAATAAAAATGGGGGGAGGAAATTTTCTTCAGTGGTATTACGGACGTACGTGTTGTGTTAGTTTTATTATAAATTAAATAAAAATGGAAGAGAAAGACTTGAAATCGAACCACGACAGAACAGACAAAGACAGTTTGTAGTTGACCGAGACGAAGTGAGAGAACAGTGGGAGGGGCTACACTGGACTTGACAGATCTGACGAGAGACGTACCAGAGACTGAGAAGACTTTAACTGGACCGATGACTAATCTAAAACGAAAATTGACGGGAAAAGACTAGAATATCCAAATAGATGGGAAGTGTTCCAGTAGTCGAATATAAGGGTAAGATAATTGAACTAGTGACTGAAGGGAGAACAAGTTCCAGACCGAGCACACCAGAAGCAGAACTGGAAACAATAATGGTTCATGGTTAACAGACTTTGTGTCACCAGTTACTAGAAGATTAGGCATTTTAAATCCTTCAGCAAGACTGTGACCCAGAGGGCAATGGGCGTATCCAATGATTCAAGTAGCCAACCCGAGGACGGGACAATCAGTTAACCCAACCAAGAAGGGGAGAATTATACCGAGACCATTTTAGTACACAGAGTGTGGACTGATGGAGACATTGACTTGCAATTAAAGGCTAACACCAGCAAACGAAAATGTCACTGAATTACCTTGAGCAAATGGGACAGCTAAGGCGTCATATAATTTAGATGGATTAGAAGTAGAGAGAGTGATCAGAAAATCTCTGGGACACCAGTGGGCTTCAGTGAAAAGTGACTGGGACCAAGAGATGTAAATGGACATTACGACATGACTCACCAGAACTGACCAGACGATTTAATGAATTGTGTGTTAGAATTCAAACTAAATTTTGAAGGAGAGCTAACTATGCTGAAATTAACAGAAAAGAACAACGAGATGACGAACCAAAAAGTGTTTCAGAACGCATAGTGGACTTCCAGTATGTACATGTGACTAGCAATAGCCATACAAACAAAATTAAAAAAATGCAATCCATGCTAACACAAAAACAGGCATAAGAGCCTGGTGTCAAACATTACATTGGATTCACAACAAGCACACTTGGTGTACATCACACACGCAGCACACGCAAAGAAAGTGATGAAAGAAAAAGAGAAGCAAAAGAAAGAAAGTCAGATGAAAGTGTTAGAAGGAGTGAAATGCAGGTATATATACAGGGAATAGAGGTTTATAAGGAGTAAATTGAAATGAATGATGTGATGTGATAATTTTGTTTTTGATGTTAGTTTGCGCGCAGGTAACATGAATATCCTCACATAGTAAAGAATTGGATTTCATTCATTGGAAACAATCTAATATTTGGAATAGATTTGTATCTAATTTAATGTTACTCATAAATGAATGAGAGTGGAGGCTATTCAGGTCATCAGGGAGGTGTCCGAGGAGAGCAAAAGGTGGTCTCCTAATCTCTTCGATTGGGACCGCAAGAGAATTTTTGCCTACTTGGAAAAGTGAAAGCAGACAAAGCATAAATGTTTTTGAATGTTTAGTAGTTTTTGCTCTCGTCCTCGCTGTCAAAAAAATACAAGATTTGATTAAGTACCCAGAGAAGAGGGGGTAAAATTAAAATAGGAAAGTTTGGACTGACTAGGGAGAGGACGATGGAGAACCCCAAAAATAGGAAAGTTTGGACTGACTAGGAGAGGACGATGGAGAACCACATAAATGCAGAGAACTTGCTGAACGGCTGACTAAATGCAGACCTGACCTAAGTGATGTACCCTTCACTGATGGACAGATTCTATTTCAAGATGGGTCATCTAGTAAACACTTAATGGATAGACGGCACAGACTGGATATGCCATAGTGACCAGTGAAAAAGTTTTGCAAGCGAGAGCACTCTCTTCAACCTATTCTGCACCAGCAGCAGAATTAGTAGCATTAAGAAAAGCCTGTAAATTGATGGAAAAATTAAATTGTGACAATCTACACAGATAGCAATATGCATTCTCGACAGTGCATGTGTTTGCACAACATTGGAAAAATAGAGGCATGAGAACTTCAACAGGAAACCCGTGACGCATGCAAAGCTACTCACTGAGTTACTGGAAGCAGCACAGCTTCCCTCAAAATTAGCAGTATGCAAAGGCTTAGCGTATACATCAGGTAAAGATCCTGTGTCAAAAGGAAATGCATTGCAGACAAGATAGCTAAAGAAGCAGCATGTAAGCGAATACATGTGATGCATGTTTTCTACAGATCAAGACTTGACAAAAGTGTACTGAAAGACATGCAGCAAACGAGCGTTAAAACAAGAACAGGAATGTGGAAAAAAAAGGGGCAACACTGAAAGATGACATCTATGTATGACCCTTAATAAAGCCATCTACCTAAATGTATTTAATATGCAGTAATATTGAGCCATGGTATGACACATGTCTCAACAGAGGGATGGTAATTCAAGTAAACTAAGTATATACCAAATATATGGATCAATATGGATTTAATAATTACAAAAAAAACTTTGTAGAGCATGTATTATCTGTGCTAAATACAACTCACAGGGTAATTTTAGGCCTAAGAGAGGGAAATTCCAGAGATTAAATTCCATTTCAAGAAATATACAAGGACTGTATACAATTAAATAGAGAAATATTTCCTGCCAAGAATCCTGATGCTCTGACAGTGGCAAAAGCACTCTGGAAAGAAATTGTTCCTTGATATGGGATACCTGAAATTATTAGATCAGATTATGTAAATGACGTAATTAACAGAGTGGGACAATTGTTCTGTATAAATTTAAAGAACCACTGGTGCTTATCATCCTCAGAGTGCAGGGCTTGTGGAAAAGACAAACAGAACATTTAAAAACAGACTAAAGAATGCATGGAAGAAACGGGAAGACCATGGACACAATGTTTAGAATTAGTAAAACTATACTTAAATACTGTAAGTGTTCAGGGGTTAACTCTTTTGAAAAATGTATGGAAGGCCATATAAACTACCTCAGTTTAAAGAACCATGAGAAGCAGAAGAAGAATGCAACATGTAGCAGACTATATGAGAAAAAACGTTTGAAAAATGTAAGATAATGCCTGAATTTAAAGGAGAAACAACTCCTTCCCACAGGACAGGATGAATTAGTGGAATCAGGGGACTGGGTGCTGATCAGAGTGTCAGAAGAAGCACTGGCATTTCCAAGTGTGAAGGACCATTTCAAGTACTTTTGACAACACCTCCTGCGTTAAAATTGTGAGAGAAGACCTGGATACATTTAACGCATTGTAAAAGATCATTAACTATGCCCCGCCTTAGAAGAGAGCCAGAGTGGCTCCCAACAGCTATTTGTATGTTTTTATTTCTACTGACAAGTGTTGTGATTCTGTTAATACTGTGGAATACCTGGTCCATGGAAACAACTTGTGAACATTACTAACCAGACACACAGGAGCCAAAATCAAGCATGCAGTTTGTCATCAAGACACAACTGTAAATTTCAAGGTGATAAAACTAAGAAATAAGAGAGAAACTGAAGTAACTAAAAGAGACTGCGTGGTCTGCTTGGGGCCGGGCCGATTCTTCATGTTGTCCCTGCCTCAGTAACCTCCACCTGTCTTCTAGATTTAATGGGAAAAACCAACCCATCACCAAATTGATCCGAAGGGATAAGATCCACTTGTTTGCTACTTAGGAAAAGAAAAGCCAATTTTCAGTAAAAATGTAGCTTGGGAAATTTAACATGTATTACAATGTCAGGGATTGTAACTACAGAATCAAGTTTAAACCTGTGTGCACGCAGTGACATAGTCGTGGTGTGGAGAAAAAGAATGTATGACCGTTTACCTAGAAATGCTTTAGTGTCATTACTTTTAACCACATTAGTATTACCAATTACAGTTGATGAAGTAATGTCAGCAACTCATAGTGTTACACCTGAGGACTGGAAACGGGAGAAACGTTCTTTATCATGGAGAGGAGAAGATCCAACCTATATTGATGTAATAGGAGTGCCTAGAGGGAACTCAGATGAATATAAATTGGTAGTGGTATAAATAAGTAACTTCTGGATTTGAGTATTTTTATATGGATAACCCCAAACAAAAATATTGATAGAATCAATTACATCCATTACACACTGTCCAGAAACTTAGAAATTACACACAGCAAGGTTTTGAAGCGGTTCATGAGCAACTCGCAGCGTCATCTATGATGTCATTACAGAACAGATTGGCTGTAGACATGATCCTTGTGGAAAGTGGCGGAGTCTTTTCAGCGCTTTGGGGATCAATGCTACGCGTTCATTCCAAACAATACTGCCACAGACGGACGCCTGACCAGGGCCATTGAGGGTCTGAGGTCTAGCCTCATCTGTTCTGGTGTCAATTGCTGTGTTTGTAGCTATTTTAACATTGTGTGGATGTTGTTGTATTCCATGTATAAGATCTCTTTCAGAAAGAATAATTTCCACTACTATCTCACCACCTGATGATAAGGCGGTGCAGATGCATTTATTGGCTGGCAGTGATGAGGAGAATCCTGAAGGTGCACTTCCTAAAATGTTCCAAGAAATCATGTGTAAGAAAAAGTGTAAGAAAAAATATGATCCTGCAACTGAAAAACTCACTGTGGACAGGTTGAAAGGTGATGCATAAAAGATACGATAATAGGAGGGAAATGTTGGAATAATTGTAAAGATTTGATCTTTCTTTTATACATTCCTTATTATTGTATGATTTTGTGTACTTAATAAACTGCTTGAGAGACTATGTTGCAGAAGTAAACTGCTGATCTAATCCAGCCGTCTGTGGGACTGTTGAACTGATGGCCAGTAAAGAAAAGCAAGGAAATTTCCCACTCAAGATGATTTGCTGGGAATCTAAGGTCAACCAAAGTTCAACAGACAATGGATGACCTGTGTGTATACAGCTGTCGCCATGTGTTCCCTCTCCTTTTAGGGCGGAGCTGATCATGTAAATAGGGTGTCCCTTATTCTTAATAAAAGAGGAAAGGCGGATGGGGATGTTTTAGGAAGCAGTGGCAGATGGAGCTGGAAGAGTCCCTCTGCCCCTCCGTCCTCCTCCGGAGAAACTATTCTGATTCCCTTGTTTGTTAATATGTGGGTTTGTGTAGATTTTAGGCCCATCAAAGGGAAATTAACCCTAGAGCACGCCAGTATACCCATTTTTCAAATCCACATACAATCTATTCCAGAATAGACTACTTCTTCTTCTATATCTGCTTTAGATTTTTAGAAAATCACTAAAGCAGATATAGGCACAATAGACCAAAGTGATCATGCTCCTACTTCAGTGGAACTGAAGGAAAGACAAAAAAAACACACTTTGGAGGTTCAATGCCAGCCTGCTTAATGACCCTATGTTTAAGGAAAAAAATATCCAACATTAAGACTGTAGGCAAACTGCAGGGGGTCCAGCAGGGAGGAAGTGAAGGACCTGTGGGGCAAGACCGGGCGTTCAAATGACTTCAAGACTACAGACGTCAGCGCCACAGGCCTGTAGTCATTAAGTCCAGTGATCCGGGGCTTCTTGGGGACAGGGACAATGATGGACGACTTGAAATAGGCCGTGACGTGGCATGACTCCAGGGAGGTGTTAAAAATGTCTGTGAATACGGGGCACAGCACTCCTGCGCAGTGTCTTAAGGTGGCGGGTAAAACACTGTCTGGTCTGGCAGCTTTTCGGGGTTTGGATTTTCGAAATAGTCTGTTTACATCCTGTTCCTGAACTGAGAGTGGTGGGGGGAGTAGAAGGTGTTCAGCTTCTTGGCCAGTTTTCGGTTGTCTGCAGCGCGGGGGGCTCTGGGCTTGTAGTTGGTGAGAAGCGTTGTGGGAAACTAAAGTAATAGTTATCAAGAAATAAAGTAAAAACAATAGAACAGAGTTTGTCTTTTCTCAAAAGTGAATGGTTCTGTTTTACAATCAGAATTAATATCTGCCAACTGTGGCAGTGTCCCTCACAAGTCTCAAAGGCCCCACACAGAAAAATTCACCTTCTTTTATAGAAAACAGGTCGAACAGGCCACATGACTTGAACATTATTGGCCCAATGAGGAACAAAAGGGTAGAAAGTTGTTGATAGAAGTTATATTCTGATCTGTCTGGAGAGAGACAATGCCCTGGCAAAGGCAAGGTATGAAAGCTCACCCCAGGAAGTCTCAGGCCAAGAATAAAGTGTTAATACATCAATAAACCATCAACCAACAGATGTATTGGAAAAATTAAAATTCCAGGTCTGCCTCAGAGTTGGTAGATCTTAGGAGGACAAAAACAAAATCATGAAAAAAAGAAAAGAAAAGAAAGACAAACAATAATTAGTAACTAGCACAAATAATAAAAAGAAAGAAATAATAATAAAGAATGAAGAATAAAAAGAAGAAATATTTTTTGGAAAAGGATAATAAAGGAGTAAATAAAAAATAATAAAGTGATGATTATGTAATCATGAAAAAAAAGATTTTTTTAAATAGATAAAGAAAAAGGTGAAGCACAGAAATAACAGAGACCCCCTTTATGATAATAAAGAAACCCAGTTTCCTTATTAATCATACAATTAGCAGAAGAAATGTCAACACCTCCTTTAACCATAGACAATTTGGTGTTGTGAAAACTAAAAGAAAGTTAGAACAAGCATCCAAGATGACAGAAGCAATATAATTAGAAAGAGGCGTTCAGTTACATCTGCATCAAAATGAGCACGAGGGCAAAAAACAAACGCGAGCTTAGATCAATATTCTGCAGTTCAGTGTCTTTATTGTAGCTTTAATTTTCTCACCCAGGAGGGTGTGTCAGAAAGACTAAGGGGGGAACCAAAGTTTAGTTCCGTGTTTCTAGACGCCCCTGTTGCATTTGTTCTAGCTAACCATTCGGCAGCACCACATATTGTGTGCGTAATTATTATAAAGGTAAGTATTTGGTTGTGTTAAATGTTACTCAATTATATATTGTCGACGTTTATCCTTGTTTTTGATAGTTTAATGCACTGTATTCAGCTAAACTGCCACGATTCTTTAGTTTATTGCCGTTTTCGCCGACAGCTAGCTTGCGCTAAAAATAGCTCCGTCATTGCGGCGCATATGTTAGTTACGTATGTAACCCGAGTTCTATGAATCGCATATAATGAGCAATGTATATGTTTTCCTTTGGTTTGCACTGTGACTAATTGAGGCTTATTGTATTTCTGTTCGCAGACCACACACACACACACACACACACACACACACAAACATACACAACCGCTGTTGCCATTAAAGTACATTCTCAAGTTATTCCAGTCTCCTCTGATTCTCTAACCGGAATCAACGGCCCACACTGTCCGCTCCAATCAGCGTTATTTCCCCTTGGTTAATGTGGACATCTCTACATTAAATTCTGGTCCTTCGAGCCGGATTGGAGCCACGCTTAAGCAGTATGGACCACGCAGAACCCATGGAAGAGGAACTTACAAGGCCCCATAGAGAAACTCGTCTACCCTCACATCTGATGGACTATGAAGTCAACTATGGAGTGCACAGCTCACATCCTCCAAACGCTTCATCCAGCTTCAATAGCAAACACAGAAGCACCTAGAGGAGAGCCCACAGCTCTGTATCTGGCTTCAGCTCACACTCAGGGAGACACACACAGCTTACTCTATTGGTCGTTACCCACAAGATGGACTCTCTCCCATACAAGAGGCAATACTGGAAGAGAATGCTAAACAACTTGAACTTGTTAACCTACGGAAACAGATGGAAGAAGATGCACGGGCAGAGCGTGAACTCCATCAAATACAGGCCCAAGCTAAAGCTGCTCAACGAGCACAAGAGGAAGCCCTTCAAGCTAAAGAGGACCTGAGCAAACGCCTCGACCAAAGCCGCAGACTGCAGCAGCTACTGACCGATGTTGAACTTGCCAAAATGGTCACGTCAATGCTCAGCAATAACAGCAACTCCTCAAGCCACTATCAGCCACTAACCGCAGCTACAGCTTCACCTGCGCCCGTAAAGACTCATGGCCTCATCTGTGCACCTTAGCTCTGAAGCTCTTCATCCTAACTCAAGCCCAGACATCGTCCTCCGGCCCTGTCAGCCTCCAGTTCCAGTCCAGTTTGCACTTGTAGTCCAGCACCAACCTGTAGCGGCACCAATGGACGACAGCTGTCCCACCAGTCAATGCACCGCAACCTGTTACAACTCAAGAAGTGTTGTCGTTCGAGCAACAAAGTACTGTAAGACAAGCAACAGAGTCAACCCCTTCTTTGCACCCCTCTCTCATCAGCACCAACACAGTGCAGCCAACAGCGCCAATAGCAGATTGCAGATGGGAGCAGCCTCCAGCCACATCCTATCCCATCCAGGCTCCTGTACCAAACACCTGCCCCCTATCCTGGTCTACAACCACAACTAGGAGCAGAAATGCTAATTGCCTCTCCCTTTGGCATCCCCAAGCCCATGCTGGCGGTGTTTGAGAGCGGTTGTGAGAGTGACTTTGCCCTTCTGAAGATGGCACTCGACAGTCTGCTCAGTAACCATAGTCATCTCAGTGAGCAATACAAATACCAAGTATTGCTAAGCCATCTCAAGCTGCCCAGTGCTCTTCAACTCGCAAAGGCATACATGCATCACTCAAGCCCGTACACTGCTGCCCTCAACGCACTACAAGATAAGTATGGTCAACCAAGGTAGCTTATCCAGTCCGAGCTCGGCGCCATCCTAAACTCTCCTGCACTGAAGATGAGTGATCCCAACAGTTTTGACTCCTTCGCTCTTTCCATCCAATCCCTTGTGGGTATGCTGAGAACTCTTGAAGGACACAACGGCACAGAGCTCATGTGTGGGTCGCACGTTGACCGGCTGCTAAGTAAGCTGCCCCCTTCTTACCGTGACAGCTTTGTGGAGTATTGTCTTAACCGAGGGATTCTGCAATCAGGTTCTGACCGCACCTACACGCTCCCTGACCTAGCTGTCTGGCTCCAAGTCAAGTCCCAAGCCAAACGCATTTCAAGCCGTGCTGCAGCCTTCTACCAGACTGAGTCAAGCAAGCCAGCTAAAACTACAAGGAGCTTCAGCTCTACAACCTACAGAGAGCGGTCCACACCTGTGCTTCTCACAAAGTCACAACCCTACTGTCCACATTGTGACAACAAAGATCACTACCTGAACTCCTGTGATAACTTCAAGAAACTCACACCCAACCAGATCGTCAGGTGGATCAAGGATGGAAACCGCTGCTGGAAATGTGGCTGCAGTCACGCTGTAGAGAGCTGCAACCTCAAAAGGCCCTGCAAAGTGTGTAAAGAGCAACATCTCACAGTACTTCATGACTCCATCCGTGACACTTCCAATGTCGTCCTGACCATGAGCCCAGCATCAAACGAAGGTCTACCTTGACCGACCCAACCGGTACGCAGCAAGTGATGTTAAAGGTGGTAAAGATCCTCATCCACAATGGCAAGCAGGCCATAGAAGCACTGCAATTCTAGACGACGGCTCTGAGAGGACAATCGTCTTATCACCAGTCCTCCAGTCCCTCAATCTTTTCTGGAGTTCCAGAGACTCTTCCCATCCAGACAATACACCAGAATGTCAAACTGTTAGGGGGCCTGACAGTTTCCTTTCAAGTCTCCCCTCTTTCCAAGCCCAATGAGAAGTATCTCATCTCCAATGCGTTCTCAGCTGAGGGACTATGCTTTGCATAGCAGAACTACCCTATTGCTGGCTCTCCAGCGGGCTCACAGACACTTACAAGGCATCCCACTTCAAGTCGTTCGACCGTGTGCACCCACTCATCCTCATTGGTTCCGACAGGTGCCATCTCATCAGTCCTGTCCTGCCAATCATCCAAGGCTCCCCGGATGGCCCAGTTGCTGTCTGCACACTGGTGCTTCAAGGTCCCATGACTCCTATCCAAACAGCTCACAGTCCGACCCAATGCTTGCATATTTCTACAGCTGCAGCCAACACAGAGTTACTCCAGCATGTGCAGCGCCTCTGGCAACTTGACACACCCTGCCTTTCTCTGAGAAAGCCGTAACCAGGTCTAAGCTCGACCAGCAAGCCCTCGACCTTCTCCAAACATCTACAGTTAGAGTAGACAAAGGAGGTACTCTGCGCTACGCCCACACCGCTCCTCCGTCGCTTTCCACCAATCGCTCTTCAAGGGCCCAAAGAAGCAGCACTGCCAAGTCTTCGCAGCACTGAACGTAGACTTGCCAAAGACCCAGCAAAGGCCGCCACCTACTGCTCTGAAATTCAGAAGCTCAAGACAGCAGGCTATGTAGCAAAGATCTCACTTGAAGAATCATGCAAGTCCACAGAGTCCTGGTACATCCCGCATCACATTGTGCACCATAACGGCAAGGACCGCATAGTCTTTCAACTGCTCGTTTCAATACAAAGGCCAAACCTTGAACGAGCAACTGCTTCCAGGGCCAACCCTAGGACCAACCTTATTGGGTGTGCTTCTCAGATTTCGCCAGCACAGCGTGGCTATCAGCGGTGTGACATTCGAAGTATGTTTCACCAGGTACTCCTGCTTGCTGCTGACAAACCCATCATGCGCTTCTTGTGGAGAAACATGCAACGAGAGGAAGAGCCTGATATCTATGAGTGGCAGGTCCTGCCCTTTGGGATCACCTGCAGTCCGTGCTGCGCAACCTATGCACTGCAGCGCCATGTCCAAGACTCTCAAGTCAACCCATCAGGTCTTGCCGAAGTCGTGACCCAGGCCTTCTATGTAGACAACTGTCTTTTACAGTACACCAGACCCTGCTCATGCCAAGGCTATTGTGGATGGACTATGCCAACTCCTCGCAGAAGGTGGCTTCGAGATCAGGCAGTGGGCAAGTAACCTGCCTTCAGTCATTGAGCACTTGCCCACTGAAGCTAGATCTGTCAGCAGTGAACTGTGGCTGTCCGCGTGATAGCGCTGATCTGGACGAGCCACGCTTGGACTGCAGTGGAACTGCCTTGATGACACTATGGGTTATTGACACCGCTTACCCAGAACCTCTTCAACCTACTCTCCAGAAAGTCTGTCCACAAAAACACCGACTCTTGCAAGCCGATATGTAACGGCAAGGACTCTGATTGATTGCCTATAGCTGCGGATTTCAGAGTAAATACAGTAATGTGTGTGGCAACATCGGAACGAGTAAGAAGGATGTACTTCGAGTGGGCATTGGAAGATCGGATGAAGCTCATTTCTGTGATCAGCATATTAGAACCAGTTCAAGCTTGGACAAAGACGTTGTGACACCAATCAGATAACACTAGTGGAGACACAGCTTTAAAGAGCAGGCTCGCTTGAGTTTCTAGGAGATCGCGAGGAAATGGAGAGAGGAGTCTTCCTCCTCAACTCGGGGCCTTTTCACCTTTGTGAACAGGGCATTAGGATGAAGGCAGATAATGCAATTCCCAGAGCCTTCTATGCCTCCAAATGCCGATACTTCCACAGTTGACCAGGGAGCTCCAATGTGTTCTCTGCGATGCTTCGAGAGGGAATACGGCTCAGTTGCTTACCTGCGAACCACAGTGATGACCAGGTAATGTCATATTGCCTTCATCCTAGCCCGTTCCAGAGTAGCCCGAAGAAGTGCCTCTCCATTCCTCGTCTGAACTCAGCGCAGCACTAACTGGTGCACAACTTGTCAAGCTTATCGAAACTGAGCTCACCATTCCAATCCACCAAGTCATCTGCTGGTCCGATTCCACCACACTACTCCACTGGCTACAATCAGCAAGTCCTGCCGTTACAAGGTGTTTGTTGGAACGCGGCGGTAGCGGAAATCCAGACGTTGACCGACCTTACAAGCTGGAGGTATGTTGACTCACCTCGTAACCCTGCAGATCACATCACCAGGGGCCTCACCTTAAAAGAGCTGCTGTGTCATCGCCAGTGGAGATTTTGGTTCAGCTTCCTCTCCGAAACTCAAGACCGGTGGCCAACTATGCCAGGCACTGCTGCTGAACCCGATCGCCGGGTTCAGCAGGGACGTGAGGCTATTCGCAAACACCAGTACCGCTGCCGCAGTGCCAGTTTTGGCGCGGCCAAACCCCAAAGTCCAAGAATGGCAATCTCCCACCGGCAAGACTGCGGCTCTACAAACCACCATTCTACTCTGTGGGAGTGGACTGCTTTGGTCCATTCCTTGTGAAGACCGGTCGCCGCCAAGAAAAGAGATGGGGCATTCTATTCAAGTGTATGACAACAAGGTGCCTTCACTTAGATCTCCTCGAAAGCTTGGACTCCGACACGTTCCTGCTCTGCCTCCGCCGCTTTGTTGCACGTCGAGGGAAGCCATTTGAGATACTCTGTGGACAATGGCACAAACTTCACTGGTGGCTGTCGTGAACTTCAAGAGGCCTTTCAAGCCATGAACCCTCAACTCCAAAAACAACTTGCAGAGTAGAGAATCAAGTTCCGGTTCAATCCTCCAGCTGCTCCCCACTTCGGAGGGACGTGGGAGAAGGAGGTCAAGTCTATAAAGGCTTCGCTGAGAGTCATCCTAAAGGAGCAAGTTGTTCCTGAGCCGGTCCTGCGCACGCCTACTCGTCGAGGTGGAGGGCATTCAGAACACCAAGCCACTTGGATACGTCTCAGCCGACGTCGCAGATCCTGACCCCATAACACCTAACATGCTGCTAATGAGACGCAGAGATTCGTCGTTTCCTCAAGCTCTGTACGACAGTGAAGACCTGCTAGGAAGACGCCGATGGAGACACAGCCAGGTGCTCGCCGACAACTTCTGGTCATCATTCGTCCGCCAATACCTCCCTGGTCTACAAGATAGACGGAAGTGGAAGACTGACGTGAAGGAGCTCCGCATTGGGCAGGTGGTCCTCATCGTAGATCCTCGCTTCCCGAGAGCATCCTGGGCCGTGGGCACCGTGACAGAGACCTTCCCTGCTCCAGATGGTCGGGTACGTACGGCGGCTGTGAAGGTGAGAGAGAAGATCTACACCCCGTCCGGTCGTCAGGCTGATTCCTCTTCCTCAGCTGGCTGAAGAAGATGACAGCGTTCCCGATAGTCTTTCTCGTGATGGACAATTATCCTGACTGACAATTGGGGGCGGCTGTGTCAGAAAGACTAAGGGGGGAACCAAAGTTTAGTTCCGTGTTTCTAGACGTCCCTTTCTTTACTGTTGCATTTGTTCTAGCTAACCATTCGGCAGCACCACATATTTGTGTGCGTAATTATTATAAAGGTAAGTATTTGGTTGTGTTAAATGTTACTCAATTATATATTGTAGAGACGTTTATCCTTGTTTTTGATAGTTTAATGCACTGTATTCAGCTAAACTGCCACGATTCTTTAGTTTATTGCCGTTTTCGCCGACAGCTAGCTTGCGCTAAAAATAGCTCCGTCATTGCGGCGCATATGCTAGTTACGTATGTAACCCGAGTTCTATGAATCGCATATAATGTGCAATGTATATGTTTTCCTTTGGTTTGCACTGTGACTAATTGAGGCTTATTGTATTTCTGTTCGCAGACCACACACACACACACACACACACACACAAACATACACAACCGCTGTTGCCATTAAAGGACATTCTCAAGTTATTCCAGTCTCCTCTGATTCTCTAACCGGAATCAACGGCCCACACTGTTCGCTCCAATCAGCGTTATTTCCCCTTGGTTAATGTGGACATCTCTACAGGGTGCATTTATGATCTGTGTGTCCAGGTGTCCTCCCTCGTGAGGGGGAGGAGGGAAGGGGGCGTGGTGTTTCCGGGGTGATAGGGCAAGTGTCTGTGTGGGTATTTTTACCAATTGATGTGGAAAAGCAGCGCTCAATCTTATACTTTTATCTGTGTTGATTCAGAGAGTGGCCCTCCAGGTCGGAGTACCCGGTCTGTGGGTGTTGGTGTAGGTCTCACTCGACCTGCTCAGACCCTGGGGGTCCTGTCTTTGTACTCGGGTTCATTGCAATTTGGACGTTGGAACTGTCACTGTGTATAGAAGATTTGGTTGGTTCTCGGTTCCACGTGTGAACCAAAAAGTGTCACTGCTCTGTTGGTGATCAGCAGGGCTCTGTGTGGGCCCAACCAGCATTTCGATCTCCATGGTTTGCGCCTTAGTTGCCTTGGTAGAGCTGATTTTGACTGCACATAATTTTAGAGAAAAAGCGCTTTTCTCCTCCTCGTTTCATGCTCGGTCTGGTCTGTGGGAGAGAGAAGACAGCTCTCTGGATCTCCTTCCATTCAGATTTTATTTTCTGTAGTCCACATTAAATTCAAAGGCTCATTTTCCAAAAGTGTTAACCTGGGACAACCTGTTAAAAATAAGGCAGAAGAGAGTGTCGTACAAGAAAATCATATCAAAAAATTGTATGGCCTCGCTCTTGGCTCTTTTGACTTCAGATATACGTTCTCCATTGTGGTTTTATTTTTGCATCCAATTTTACCCTGTGAAGATAAAGAACAACACATGCACAAAGAACAACTCTGTTAACGGATCCTCCCTCCAGATCCTGTTCTGTTAAAATCTGCAAATTTAAAATCATGATAAAACATGCCCCAATGTTATTTGAGATGTCAAAAGACACTTAAACAGGTAAGTAAACATAGACAAGATATTCTCATTCGTTCACGTTCACACAAACATATAGTATTAGTAAGACGTTAGGTCCAAAAAGGTAGTTTTGTCAAGTCCCCCAAAAAAATCTAGAATCAAAATAAATAAAAAAACAACACAAAAATAATCAAAAAATAATTTATTTTGTGCACATTTGTTGAAGGAAAAATGAAAAATGATCCTATATCCGTAATTCAATTCCCAAAACCATCTTTGTAAAACAAGAATGGTTCTTGCTGCAGCAAGTTTAATAAAAATCTTTCAATATTTGATCGCTGTCAATCAAATGGCAGCTCTTTGGGTCTAATTAAATTGAGACATCCTAAAACCTTTCGCGAGTCTGTGAGGAGAAGAGAGGCACTGACTTTCTCTAAACAACTTTCATAACTTGGGCTTCAAAAGGCTCGAAACACTGCAAATCTTCTCTGAGAATTAGCATTCTCAGCGTTTGCTCTCCCATATTCTAACAAAATAAGTTTGATTAGGGGGTTGGGGTCAATTTGGGTGATAATCAGCTGTAGACTTCATTTGTGTGGATACAAATTTGAATCATCTGCCAATTCTCATGTTGGTTGTAAGTTTTAGACCATTTGAGGTGGAAATTAGGCAAAATGCCCTGTTGTACCCATCAGATCACACCTGAGAAGATTTACTGGACACAAGGGAGAATAGAGGAAGGTGTGTTGAAATAGGGAACCATAAGACAGTGGAGGTGTGAAATGCTCTTATGTCACCAATGTAATAAAAACTAAACAAAACGACTACTTAGTTTCCTAAAAAAGTAACTTTTTTACCCTCAATGTTTAAGAGATACTCGGGAAATGTAGTTTTAGCTTGACTAAACTTAGCATAAGTACCATCCTGTGCTTTTGCACCAGCTTCAAAAGTTGCTTATGTGCGTGTTACCATCCCAAAACGGGGCGTTCTTGTGTCGTCCGAGCTGATATTTCTGCGGCGCAGTGAGTTACTCCTTTTTGCCGTTTGGCCAAAACCCATAGAGTTTATCGATGTGGTGATTATAATTCACTCTGTTTTCGTTTCTCAAAATGCCGCTTTCTCTGAGTGAATGATGGCGGTTGAGCCAATCGCAGGATGCAGGGGCAGAGCGGGGTAGCGGCGGTGAGGCGAGATACTATCGCGGTGGTTGGGCGAGGTATTGTCGCTGCTGTGTCTGGGCGCGTGATGTGCCGCACACTGGGGGTTGTGAAAAGCCCCAGAATGCAAGAAAGCAAATGTCCAAATTATCCACACTGGAAACACGCACCCCTCTGTCCATTACATGCTTCGGGTTTGTGGCTCTGTTGGCTACACAGTGCCACTGTGGTACATGTCCAGAAATAGTGCCGTTATTATCAGTGTCTCTCTTCCTCCTTCATCTTCAGAGCACCTGCATGCGCGTGGCGTGCTTGCCTGCGCGCTGCTTGTTGCTTCTGGCATTGTCCTGTTCGGGCCTTTCGAGTGTGGAGTGTCTCGTTTGAGAGGAGTGGCTCCTGTCACTTCAGTTAGATTTCCCCGGGTTTTTGGGGGGAAGGATCCACTGGGCCGCAGGAAAAGACAGGTCGAATCTGTGTGCAAAAAAGTTGGAGAGCAGTTCACTTGTTGCTTTGTGTGTGTATTCGCGCCTGTGTGCTGAGCGCAGTGTGTGCGTGTTTGTGTGAGTGCGTGTGTGTGTGTCCTTTCACACTCTCACGCATGCTCTCTCCTCCTCTGCTTAATGAGCCGTTCATGTATTTTTTGGCCATAAATGTAAGCATTCTAGACATTCTTTCCCATATTTGTTTTGGCTTTACCTCACAGTATGTGTCTGAGATTGGCACAGCGCTTCTGGACTGATTATTTCGGCCGCTCTCTTAACGATTTTCTTTATGTCATCTTTAGTGACGAGCTTCTCGTCAGCACTTTTCTTAGTTTAGCGTCTCGCTCAAACCACTTGCCCCGGGCAAAACTCAACCAAAGTTCAGTTATACTTGTTATCGGTTAGTGGGAAAAAAATGCTGGTCTCCGGTGACCCTTGGCTTGACTCTTTTTTTTTAAGTTTCCATCAATTCAGAGGAGATTAAAAACCCTGCCTAGTCTTTACACAATTGCGACAAGACAAACTCACCCACAACTTTTGTTCTTTTCAATGTGAGACAGTCCTCACGTCTCGAAAAAGATTTGGAGGTACTTTGTGTTCCAGGTGGTCAAACACTGAATCACACGGTCCGTGGAAGTTGGATCGCCGGACGGAGGACCCTGTACGCAGCCAAAACTTAAGTAGTAGTTATCAAGAAATAAAGTAAAAACAATAGAACGTTTGTCTTTTCTCAAAAGTGGATGGTTTAATTCTGTTGTACAATCAGAATTAATCTCTGCCAACTGCTCTCAAGAGGGAGCAGTCCCTCACAAGTCTCAAAGGCCCCACACAGAAAGATACACCTTCTTTTACAGAAAACAGGTCGAACAGGTCACATGACATATCATACTTGAAAATTATTGGCCCGATGAGGAACAAAAGGGTAGAAAGTTGTTGATTGAAGTTACATTTGTCTGGAGAGGGACAATGCCCTGGCAAAGGCAAGGTATGAAAGCTCAAAACTAGGCTTCCTGGTCACCCCAGGAAGTCCCTCAGCATACAGAGGTAGGTCTTTTGATCAAAAGGAGACACAGCAGACAGGAATACGCTCACAGAATGGTCTGGGTTCGAATTGGAGGTGGAAAGTCTTATAATGTCACGAAACAAGGTCAAAATGATATTTTTCCATAAGTAGCCGGAGCCCACGCCACACAGAGGCAGGGTTGTTGTCAGAGAACTTCTGCTTCAGACGTGTATTGTAGTGGGATCTAGCTCTGGACACCTCTTTGCTAAATCCATACTTTGCATCTTTGTAGCGCCCTGTCACCAGCCCTGTGCACTGCCTCCTTCTGCTGCATCAACTGCCTCAGTTTTAGTGTGAACCAAGGCTTGTCATTATTGAAAGTTTGGTGTGTGATGGTATGATGCTGTCCTCACAGAATCGAATGTATGACGTCACAGTGTGTGTTCATTGCTAGTTCTATCAAACACATTTTTAGACATTATAATACACATTAGTATCATGAATAGAGTACTGGGTATTAAGTTTGATAAATAATTCAGCAGATGTTAGTGGCTTTGAAAGAATTGCAATTCAAATAATATACAATTAGAAGTATAAATTTCAGATTTTTCAAAAAATCTGAAATTCATCCAGTCAGATTCTCATTGACAATGAGTGTCTTTTTTTACAGTTCAAAAAGGACATTTATTCATAGTTTCGGGATAAATTCAGAACAAATCATAATTTCTCTTCTCTACTTCAAAAACGTATCTTGACTTTTAACCTCTCTCCTACAGTACACACAAAGAACCATATGAATTCAATAAACCCAGACTGTTCTTTTAACAGCGTATGTGAGTGATAATGTTCTAAACAGAAAGAAGGATTAAGGTGAGAAATTTAAATCTGTTATAATCTCATCCTGTTGAAAATAAAATGTTAGCAACAAAAAAACAAAGGAATAAATCTACTAAACCATCCATCTTCTTCCGCTTATCCAGGGCCAGGTTACGGGGGCAGCAGTCTAAGCAGGGACTTGGAGACTTCCCTCTCCCCAAACACTTCCTCCAGATCCTCCGGGGGGGGATCCAGAGGTGTTCCCAGAACAATCGAGAGACATAGTCCCTCCAGCGTGTCCTGGGTCTTCCCCGGGGCCTCTTCCCGGTGGGACATGCCTGAAACACCTCCCCAGGAGGCTCCTCCATGCAGCGGCTCTACTGTGAGCTCCTCCCGTGTGACTGAGCTCCTCACCCTATCTCTAAGGAAGAGCCCAGCCACCCTGCGGAGTAAACTCATTTTGACCTCAATCTTGTCCTTTCGGTCATTACCCAAAGCTCATGACCATAGGTGAGGGTAGGAATTGATTGATCGGTAAATCGAGAGCTTTGTCTTAGACTCAGCTCCTTCTTCGCCACAACAGTCCGATACAGCGACCGCATCACTGCGGACGCTGCAACGATCCTCCTGTCAATCTCGCTCCAAACTTCTCTCACTCGTGAACAAGACCCCAAGATACTTGAACTCCTCCATTTGGGGCAAGGACTCCCCAGCCACCTTTTTCCAGTTGAGAACCATGGCCTCAGATTTGGAGGTGCTGATTCTCATCCCGGCTGCTTCACACTCGGCTGCAAACCGTCCCAGAGCATGTTGCAGGTCCAGGTTTGATGGAGCGATGAAGCCACATCCTCTGCAAACAGCAGAGATGAGAGTCTGTGGTTCTCAAACACGGACACCCTCCGCCCCCTGACTGCGCCTAGATATTCTGTCCATAAAAACAATGAACAGATCCGGTGACAAAGGGCAGCCCTGGTGGAGTCCAACACGCACTGGGAACAGGTCTGACTTACTGCCGGCAATACGAACACAGCTCCTGCTCCGGTCATACAGGGACCGGACAGCCCTGAGCAAAGGGCCCCGGACCCCGTACTATCGCAGCACCCCCCAAAGGGCACCCCGTGGGACACACCCAGTTGGGACACGGTCGAAAGCCTTCTCCAGATCCACAAAGCACATGTGGACTGGTTGGGCAAACTCCCATGAACCCTCGAGCACCCGATGGAGAGTATAGAGCTGGTCCAGTGTTCCACGACCGGGACGGAAACCACTCTGCTCCTCCTGAATCAGAGGTTCGACTATCGGTCGTCGATTCTCCTCTACAGTCTCCTGGAATAGACCTTACCGGGGAGGCTGAGGAGTGTGATCCTCTGTAGTTGGAACACACCCTCCAGTCCACCTTCTTGAACAGAGGGACCACCACCCCAACTAAACTGTAGGTCTAAACCAGATCTAATAAAGAAAAGAGATGATCCGCACCACTCTTTTAGCTCTTGAGATAGCTAATTGAGTTGTGACTGCTTCTGTGATCCTGCACACTCATCTTCAGGACATATGTGCGTGTCTCTCTCTTTCATCTGAACCAGATCTAAACCAGGTAGAACGAAATCAGGTCAAAACTAGGCCTAATCCAGATCTAAAGTATGTCCAAACCAGCCCTAAACCAAGTCTAAACTATGTCTACACAACAGATTATCCTCCTTCAGTTCTACTTGGTTCTGCTCCGTTTCCTCCTGCCTCTTTCTCGTTCTCGAAACCCTCTCCAGCCGCCTGTGGTGCAGCTTGAAGTGACGTATCTTTTTTCTTTTATGGCTCTCTGTCTCCAGGAGTTTCAGGTTGAAATGAAATTCCTCTCTGATTTTCTCTATGTGTTTTTCTTTTTCCATTTTGTCTTCCCTCAGTTCCTCATTTTCACTCAGTTGTTCAAGAAGATCATTTGTGTCGTGGTACTGTAAATCTCTCTGTATCACATCTTTCTCCTTAAAACCCTCTCCAGCCGCCTGTTGTTCAGCTTGAAGTGATGTTACCCGTTTAGTGAGTTGATCAGCCAGCTCTGTGTTCTCCTCCCTTCTCTTCAACTTCTCCAGCAATTCTTTGTTTTTACGGCAGTCTGTCTCCAAAAGTTGCAGATAGAAGTGAAGATCCTCTATATATTTTGTTATTTTCTGTCCCTCTTCCCTCAGCACCTCATTTTTAGTCTGTTCTTCAAGCAGAAGCTGAGCACTGTGCTCATAGCTGTCCTTTAACTCCTGTAAATCTCTCTGTGTCACGTCTTTCCCCTTCTTATAACCCTTTTCAACCACCGATAGTTCAGCTTGAAGTGACGTCACCTGTTTAGTGAGTGGATCAGCCAGCTCTGTGTTCTCATCCTTTTTCTTCAGCTTCTCCAGCAATTCTTTGTTTTTATGGCGCTCTGTCTCCAGAAGTTTCAGGTTGAACTGAAATTCCTCTGTGATTTTCTCTATGTGTTTTTCTTTTTCCAGTTTGTCTTCCCTCAGTGCCTCATTTTCACTCAGTTCTTGAAGAAGATACTGAGTGTTGTGGTTCAATTCCTGTAAATCTCTCTGTGTCATTTCTTTCTCGTTCTTGAAACCCTCTTCAGCCGCCTGTAGTTCAGCTTGAAGTGACTTTACCTGTTTAGTGAGTTGATCAGCCAGCTCCGTGTTCTCGTCCTTTCCCTCCAGCTTCTCCAGCAACTCTTTATTTTTATGGCGCTCTGTCTCCAGAAGTTTGAGAAAATTCTGAGTGTCAGAGCGGTCTCTCAATTCCTGGAAATCTTTCTCCAGCTCTTCTTTCTCCTTCTTGAAATCCTCTTCAGCTGCCTGTAGTTCAGCTTGAAGTGACTTCACCTGTTGAGTCAGTTGATCAGCCAGCTCCGTGTTCTCGTCCTTTCCCTCCAGCTTCTCCAGCAACTCTTTATTTTTATGGCGTTCTCTCTCCAGAAGTTCCAGACAATTCTGAGTGACAGAACAGTCTCCAAATTCCTGGAAATCTTTCTCTAGTTCTTCTTTCTCCTTCTTAAAACCCTCTTCAGCCGCCTGTAGTTCAGCTTGAAGTGACTTTACCTGTTGAGTGAGTTGATCAACCAGCTCAGTGTTCTCGTCCTTTCCCTCCAGCTTCTCCAGCAACTCTTTGTTTTTATGGCGCTCTGTCTCCAGAAGTTCGAGAACATTCTGAGTGTCAGAGCAGTCTCTCAATTCCTGGAAATCTTTCTCTAGCGCTTCTTTCTCCGTCTTGAAACTATCTTCAGCCACCAGTAGTTCAGCTTGAAGTGACTTTACCTGTTGAGTGAGTTCATCAACAAGCTCCGTGTTCTCGTCCTTTCCCTCCAGCTTCTCCAGCAACTCTTTGTTTTTATGGCGCTCTGTCTCCAGAAGTTCGAGACAATTCTGAGTGTCAGAGCAGTCTCCAAATTCCTGGAAATCTTTCTCTAGTTCTTCTTTCTCCTTCTTGAAACCCTCTTCAGCCGCCTGTAGTTCAACTTGAAGTGACTTTACCTGTTGAGTGAGTTCATCAACAAGCTCCGTGTTCTCGTCCTTTCCCTCCAGCTTCTCCAGCAACTCTTTGTTTTTATGGCGCTCTGTCTCCAGAAGTTCGAGACAATTCTGAGTGTCAGAGCAGTCTCCAAATTCCTGGAAATCTTTCTCTAGCTCTTCTTTCTCCTTTCTGAAAACCCTCTTCAGCCGCCTGTAGTTCAGCTTGAAGTGACTTTACCTGTTTTGTGAGTTGATCAACCAGCTCAGTGTTCTCGTCCCTTCCCTCCAGCTTCTCCAGCAACTCTTTGTTTTTTATGGCGCTCTGTCTCCAGAAGTTCGAGAACATTCTGAGTGTCAGAGCAGTCTCTCAATTCCTGGAAATCTTTCTCTAGCGCTTCTTTCTCCGTCTTGAAACTATCTTCAGCCACCAGTAGTTCAGCTTGAAGTGACTTTACCTGTTGAGTGAGTTGATCAACAAGCTCCGTGTTCTCGTCCTTTCCCTCCAGCTTCTCCAGCAACTCTTTGTTTTTATGGCGCTCTGTCTCCAGAAGTTCGAGACAATTCTGAGTGTCAGAGCAGTCTCCAAATTCCTGGAAATCTTTCTCTAGCGCTTCTTTCTCCGTCTTGAAACCATCTTCAGCCACCAGTAGTTCAGCTTGAAGTGACTTTACCTGTTGAGTGAGTTGATCAACAAGCTCCGTGTTCTCGTCCTTTCCCTCCAGCTTCTCCAGCAACTCTTTGTTTTTATGGCGCTCTGTCTCCAGAAGTTCGAGACAATTCTGAGTGTCAGAGCAGTCTCCAAATTCCTGGAAATCTTTCTCTAGCTCTTCTTTCTCCTTTTTGAAACCCTCTTCAGCCGCCTGTAGTTCAGCTTGAAGTGACTTTACCTGTTTTGTGAGTTGATCAATCAGCTCAGTTTTCTCGTCCCTTCCCTCCAGCTTCTCCAGCAACTCTTTGTTTTTATGGCGCTCTGTCTCCAGAAGTTCAAGAACATTCTGAGTGTCAGAGCAGTCTCTCAATTCCTGGAAATCTTTCTCTAGCTCTTCTTTCTCCATCTTGAAACTATCTTCAGCCACCAGTAGTTCAGCTTGAAGTGACTTTACCTGTTGAGTGAGTTGATCAATAAGCTCCGTGTTCTCGTCCTTTCCCTCCAGCTTCTCCAGCAACTCTTTGTTTTTATGGCGCTCTGTCTCCAGAAGTTCGAGACAATTCTGAGTGTTAGAGCAGTCTCTCAATTCCTGGAAATCTTTCTCCAGCGCTTCTTTCTCCTTTTTGAAACACTCTTCAGCCGCCTCTAGTTCAGCTTGAAGTGACTTTACCTGTTGAGTGAGTTGATCAACCAGCTCAGTGTTCTCGTTCTTTCCCTCCAGCTTCTCCAGCAGCTCTTTGTTTTTATGGCGCTCTGTCTCCAGAAGTTCGAGAACATTCTGAGTGTCAGAGCAGTCTCCAAATTCCTGGAAATCTTTCTCTAGCTCTTCTTTCTCCCTCTTGAAACCCTCTTCAGCTGCCAGTAGTTCAGCTTGAAGTGACTTTACCTGTTTAGTGAGTTGATCAACCAGCTCTGTGTTCTCGTCCTTTCCCTCCAGCTTCTCCAGCAACTCTTTGTTTTTGTGGCGCTTTGTTTCCAGAAGTTCGAGACAATTCTGAGTGTCAGAACAGTCTCCAAATTCCTGGAAATCTTTCTCTAGCCCTTCTTTCTCCTTCTTGAAACCCTTTTTAGCCGCCTGCAGTTCAGCTTGAAGTGACTTTACCTGTTTAGTGAGTTGATCAACCAGCTCCTTGTTCTCGTCCCTTCCCCCCAGCTTCTCTAGCAACTCTTTGTTTTTATGGCGCTCTGTCTCCAGAAGTTGGAGAAAATTCTGAGTGTCAGAGCAGTCTCCAAATTCCTGGAAATCTTTCTCTGGCTCTTCTTTTTCCTGTTTGAAACCCTCTTCAGCCCCCTGTAGTTCAGCTTGAAGTGGCTTTCCCTGTTTAGTGAGTTGATCAGCCAGCTCCGTGTTCTCGTCCTTTCCCCCCAGCTTCTCCAGCAACTCTTTGTTTTTTTGGGGCTCTGTCTCCAGAAGTTCAAGACAATTCTGAGTGTTGTGCTCGTAGCTGTCCTTTAACTCATGGAAATCTTTCTCTATCGCTTCTTTCTCTTTCTTCTTCTTGGCTTCTTCTTGTATTTTCTCGTTCATCTCCCTCTCGTCCTGGAGCTGTTTCTGCAGACTGCTTTGGACACTCTTGTGTTCTTCAGCCACCAGCAGTTTAGCTTGAAGAGATGAGGCTTTCTTTGTGAGCTGTATCGTCAGATCCTGGTGGAGTCGCTTCTCCGTGTCTAGTTTTTGAATACACTCGTTCATCCTATTTTCAGTTTCCACTTTCCTCATCTGTAATTCTCTCATTAGTTTCACGCTGTGATGATGGTTGTACGCAAGAGTCTCTTCAAGACTTTTCACTTTTGCATTTGCCTCCGAAATTTCCTTGTCTTTCTGTGACTTGATTTGTTCCTCCCATTCTTGTCTATTAGCCTCTTCTCGTGCCAAACTTTCTTTTAAATTTGCATTGCATTGCAGGAGGTTTTGTTGTTGTTCAGTTAAACTGAGCACTGAGCCCCGCAGGTCCTCCTCTGCTTTTCTACTTTTCTCTAACTCGTCAACATAGCAGGCAAATGTATCTCTCAGATCACTGTTCTCTCTGCGGAGAGCACGGACTTTCCCCGGTCTCCAAATCTTGGCCATTTTTATGCCTTTTGTCTCTGAAACACACCTTATATATTGTGAACTATAAGCTGCTAAAACCCTTCTGTCGCGTTGACTGCTGTACCGATTGGGTCTGGTTTCAGAATTTCTGGCAAAATCTCTTTGAGTGACATCACAAAGACCAGGAGTATCATCAAACTGTCACTTTTGATGACACGTTCCAATGACATCATTCCAGTGACATCATCAGTGTTTGGAGAATCACGTGACAACAGAACATGCTTACATGGATCTCAACAATCAATGGTTTTATTATTCGCTTCAATGGTTTCATTATTCGCTTGTGTGACTAAAAGCAGTATTTTCATTTTCTTTAGCTGTTGTGTGCATGAAGCAATATCCACCACTAGAGAACATATAAACGTTGATGTGAAGTTCTTTTTCACGTTTTTCATAAATAACAAGATAACAGAACATGACACAGAGAGATCTGGAAATAATAAATAAAAGAGCATCACATGACAATAAAATCAAATTATCTAAAAATAAATCACAGCACAGTTTGACCCACATAAATATCCCATTTTGTCCAAAGTTTGTTAAATGTGTCCATTTTCAAATTAAATCCAAATGTCATTGTTTTCCATTTTTATGTTAATTCAGTCATTGATCAGTCAGTTTGTGTGGTACATTTTTTTGGGTTGGATTTTTTTCCGCTTTGGCCAGAAGTATGTTCCAGAAGTATCCATTCACAGAGTCCATGTCAGGGGTTTTGAGGCCCAAATACATAGATCTGAAGTTGAGTGAGACAATGATGTTGTCAAGGATTGACATTGACAAGTCCCTATGAGGCAACTACTGTTGTGATTTGGGGCGTTACAAAAATAGATTGAATTGAATTGATGTCAAAAACTGACTTTCAGTCCAATATTTCTCAGCAACAGGACAGCCCCAAAACACATGGTAATGATGAGCCTCCTGGTGCCACAGTTTCTCCATCAGCTAGCATTTCAATGTGATAATGAGCACTTTGACATGCATCACATTTTTCCAACAGAATTTCCTCCAAACATGTGATTTTGTGATCTTCCATTGGGATTTACAGACATTTTCCCACTCTTCATCCCTTTTTAAACACTCTTGTGGAACACAACAAACAAACACAAGAACTACCAAAAAATGTGAAACAGATGAAAAGATAAAATAGAAAATAAAATGCTGGTTCAAAACAAGCACCGAACCCAAAACATGATCATGTATATGATCGTAAAGATGGAGTGAAGTCCATACCAAATGAAGGGCCCCCGAAAGCTCTCCGGCCACTCCTGGCTCCAATTCTCACAAAGAACTGACCACAGCACCTCCCCAGTCTACCATGCCTCCCCACTGCCACTACATGTATTTTTTCCCACAAATCCAATCTCCCACATTTGAGACTCCGATGAGTGGATGTAACTAGACAGGTTATGTGCAAAAGCAGACAGGAAACATGAAGCATAAAGTCTGATGTCAAAAACAAACAAATCACATCACTATCATCAGTCTCTTCAAATCAACAGAAATGTATCACCATGTGACCCCAACCTGAACTCACATACCCCACGCTGGTGGCTCCATTCGTCTGTACTGTTCAGTTCTCTGTGTTTTTCATTTTCTTAATAGTACCTCTGTTTCTCCCGGTGTTCTGAGCATGTGCATTTTACCTTCAAAAGTCACCAGAAGAGTTGCCTGGAAAAAAAATCTATGTCTCAGTTTTCTCTTCTTGAATTCCTCAGATGTGGTGAAACGTTCCTCGTTGTTGACAAACCTCAGATGAAGTTCTTCTTTGGTGGTGTTTTATGGCGGTTGGTATCCATAGTCTTACATTACCGCCAGTCTTTAGACTTTATTGTTTTGCGTTACTTTTAATGGCGCTTGGCTGCCGAAAGGTACATTTACCGCCACCTACTGTATTTGTACGTCTGAAAAATATGTGTTTCTTTCTGTACCCTCCCTCTTTGACCCCCACACGCCTAAGGTTAGGTGGACGGTATCTGGACTCCAAATACAGGATCTTATTTTTCATAATATTGATCTCCGACTGCAGAGTCATTACCTTGGGCTGCAGCGCCTCCATCTTGGCCCTCATAGTCTGCAGCTCGTCCATATTGTCTGAAATATGTTGTTCAGCTTCATCCATGCATACTCTGTTCGCTCCAGCCTCTTTTATCTCCTTTATATCAGAGACAATTTCTTCAATTAGGGCCGGACCAAGTCATATTTCCGCCTTCAGGGCCGCCATGTCACGCTGTATTTCACTTTTACATTAATTTATCATAATGACCAATTGGTGTAAATGATCTCCCCTCTGCCTCCGGACAAGGGCGAGCATGGAGACCCGAGTTCGGAGACAGCCAAAAGCCGACTGCTTGCTGCTACGTCAGTGTTGTTAGCCATGTTAGCCTCGGACCTGTTAGCCATGTTTGCGTTGTTAGCTTGTGAGGCGGGCTGTTTTTCACCGGAGCCATGGACCGTCAGCTTTGTTTGTTTAGTTCCCATAGCTTTACCTTGTGTTTTCCGTGTTTGCTCATCTCTTGCTCCTCATTTCTTGGGATTTTTTGGGTGAAACGGTGATTTTCAAGATAAATTTTGGCCACAGCGGAGCGAGCGTGCATCCATTCTATGCTTATTTCAATTTCTTGGTTGTAATAACTCAACTTAACTTATTTGTAAATATCCATTAAAGTCCTGTTTCTCCAAGCCAAAGGGTTCTTTCAACATTTCATGTGATTATCTTTTACAATCTGGTAGAAAACCTCTGTACCTTTTGTACCATACTTTGAATCTCAAATCTGTGCTGTTTTAAGCCAACCAGTTTATGATTCTAAAATCTTTGTTCAGGTTATACGTTACATTGATTAGTTCTTTCCAAGTTGTTTGCACAGATTTCACCCAAAGGTTTTCCACTTCCTCCAAATGGCTCATCTTTGTCATCTGCCAGTAAGACCTGTACAGGAACGCCCGGCACAACATTACTCTCAATATTTTTCCATTGAGCTTCATATTCTTGGTCACACCAGTATAGCAATGCTTTGATTTGAGCTGAAATAAAGTAATTTCTCAGACAAGGTAAACCCCAACCTCCTTTTCTTTTGATGATTGTAAAGTTTTGAATCGGATACAAGTTTTTTTTGCCTTGCCTTGATACAAAGAGATTGTTTTATTCCAATCATCGAAACAGCCAGCTGGGGGTGGAAATCAGGAGTCTGGAACAGAAAAATCTGGGCAAAACATAAATTTTGATAGTTTCAATGCTTTGATTTAGGCTTTATTATGAGATAAGATTTTTCATTTGTATAGTTGTGAAAATAGTGTTAAAATTTTTCTCAAATCGTTGCCAGATCTGAAAGATCAAGTCTTAATATCTTTTTATATGAATAGGTTTTTCCAAAGGTCAACAGGGGTTGCCAGAATGAGATAATTTAAGTTTTTTGTACATCAATTTTGTATTCAGACATTGGACCAATTAGTTTAAGAAGATGCATTACATTGGGTTTGGTTAAATATAATAGAACATCATCTGCGTAACAGGCAATTTATGTTCCCTCCCATCAATTGTAACAACGTGAATTGTTTTGATTGTCTAATAAATTAGGCCAATGGTTCCAAGTATAAAGCAAAAAGGAGGGGAGACCAAGCACAGCCCTGCCTCACCCCTCTTTTCAGAGTTAGTGGGTCTGTCAAGTGACGACTGATTTTATTTCTTGATGTTTGACCATCATAAAAAGCCAACAAAATCAAAAACCTTCTCAGCCTCCAAACTAATAATTACAGCTTAATTTTGTTGTTTTTGTATTTGGCTCATTATGTGTAAAGATCGTCTTATGTTGTCTTGTGTATCATCTGCTAATAAATCCTGTCTGATCATTGTGTACCAGACTTGGGAGTATTTGTTCTAATCTTTTGGACATAATTGAGGTGTATATACAATAGTCCACATTCAGAATAGTCCATGTGAGGCACAGTCGAGTTGGTCTTTCCCCTCTTTTCCCTCTTTTCGGATATGATGTCTTCTTTCCAACTATAAGGGGTCTGAGTTTGTTTAAGTGCCCATTTAAAAGTTGTTAAAAGCAAAAGGATACGTGTGTCTTTTAGATCTTTATACCACTCCAAGGTGAACCCATCGCTCCCCGAAGATTTATTGCTCTTTAATCTTTTGATTGCACCTTGTATTTCCGACACTGTTATTTCAGCTCCTAATTTTTATTTTGTTCTTCGGTCATAACAAGCAAATTGACGGTGTCCAGTTTCCCACAAACCTAATCTCCCACATTTTTCACTCAGATGAGTGCATGTAATTAGACTCTAATTGTCTCAAAAATATGAGGCATGTATCTATATATGTAAATACCATCTTAAATTTTGTGATATTAACTTCACTGTGAGAGTCAATTGAAAAACTGAAATAAGCAAAAGGAAAGTCACAATGATGTTTCCAATAAAGTCAGATGCAAGAACTTTCCGTCTCTTCAAAACAACATAAATGCCTTTTTATGCAATCACTACATTAACTCACATGCCCCACCTTGATGGATCCATCTCTCGTTCCTGTTCAGTTTTCTGTGTTTTGTAATTTTCTGAGAAGCACTTCTGCCTCTGCTGGTGTTTTGAGCACATGTTTTTTACCTTCAAAAATCACCAGAGGAGTTGCTGAATGTGAAAAGCCATGCCTCAGTTTTCTCTTCCTCAGTTCCTCCCAGACGTGAGGAAACTTTGCTTGTTGTTGACGAATTGTGCGATAACTCGGACTTCTGCCACGTCGCGCTGCACTTCACGTAACACAAGGACCACCTGTTGTAAAGTTGTTCTGTCCTCTTTCCCGTCCGTCCTCTGTGGGCTCTGGTGACTGGAGACTAGACTCGGCCCCCCCTCTGGTGCTGCGCTAGCTTCAGCATTGTTAGCTTGTGGGGATTTCGGTTTTCCCCGAGGTCACAGTATAGTCCTTCTGTTTTGATTGTTTAGTTCCCGAAGCATCGCCTCACTTGTCTTTTCGGGGTTTAGTCATCTCTTGCTCCTCCATACCCAGAAGGTCCTCACATTTAAAACTTTTCAACAATAACAACCAAGGAGCAAACCGTATGTGATTCTGTTCATTTTAATTGGCACTTCGTTAACATTGATACATCACATTTCTACTATGGATCCCTCCTGGACGAATGAGGGATTACACCAACATTATATTTACGTGCATGAAAACAGAAAAATCCCCCAAAATGTACAATCAAATCTTACAAAGTGAAAACAATAACGTCGTCTGGAAGTTAAAGTCAGATCGTGTGCAGTGTGCGCGCGTCAATGGGAGAATAAGTGAAGAGGCGTTCGAGGGCCGCGGGGAATCACAGCTTCTCCGTGTGTGGGAGGGAAGAATGTAAAAATGTATGGGCCTGTTTTACATAAAGATTTAGTATAGTCTTGTGGGACTGTGGACTAAATGGAACGTTTGGTTTGTTTAGGCCCTAATTTTCCTTTATTTATTTCGATGAATGTCAAGTGATTTTGAGTTTTATCTTTTGCTTTCTCTCTGGTCTGGTTCGGATTTGTTATATTTATTTTACTTGTAAAAATAAATGAATAAATACAAAAATAAAGATTTAGTATAGTTTTGTTTTTTGTCTTTTAAAATATAGAATAACAATATAATCTTGCAAACTCTTCCCATAAATTGTTGGTTTTGTTGTGTATTTTGCATTTTTAGAGACTTTTAAACCAGGACTAAACCAGGACTAAACTAGGGTAAAGGACTTAAACTAAACCAGATTCATTAAACGTTATTTTATTTTTGAGGTTTATCCCAAATATCAACATTGCGGATCATTTTACTTGAAATATGAAGGAAAAACCACTCAAACTACTATGGGGACTTAATACTTCTGCACATCGTCTCAATTTTATGCAAATTTTTATCCTCCATCATTGAAAAACAAAAGTTCATCCTATTGAAATATATGATGTTGCCCTTTTTTTTGTTAAATGCTTCATGAATTACAAGGAAAAAGTTAGTATGTAACATATTTCCTTTCATATTGCCACTTAGAATAATTTATGAGTGAAACATCCAAACGTCAAAGTTGCAGTGAAAATGAAAGCAGTTTGTAACATGCTTAAAACAACAAAACACAACTTTAAAACATGGATGGTTCAATATGATGCTCAAAAATCATCAGCCCTCAAGTTTAAAAATAAATACATCTGTGAGAATACTTTACTTGGTGGAATTAGAATGTTGCAATAAATGTTAAAAAATGAAGAGGCAAAAGTATTTAGACTTAATCCTGTCCATTCTGTTTTTTAACACAAGAGGGCAGAATAGACCCTTGTTTTGGCTGCAGATCATTTAAAAGCATGTTTAATCGATCCATGACAGCGATGTGCTTTTAACGGGACATTTCAAACTTCTTGTGTGGGTTGCTGACATAAATCTAAGAAAAACATGTATTACAAGTCTTTAATCATGTCATGTTTTCATATAAATAGAAAATAAAGCATTTTTTTGTGTTGTAAAAATGGCCAGAATTGCACACATTTGGGAAATTAAATGTGAAAAATGGACAGAGCCAGGTTTGTATTTCTTGCTTAATTTTGTTGACACATTAGATACAAATGAAACGTACAGAGGGGATTTGGGGATATTTTATTTATTATTCATGAGGATAAGATCGAACAAAATAAAGAAATAAGTATAATTTTGCCTAATTGTTTGGTGCTAAAACTTTGATAAATCAGGCTTAGAATTAGATATCAACACATCCTTTATTGTATATTTTGTTAAAATCCTGTTGAGTCCTGTATGTTGTCCTTTTGGTGTGTGTCGGTGCTACTTTAAGGGCTGTGCTTTAGGTCTAAATCTGTGGACTAAAGTTGATTCAATGAAATCATAAAACATATTTTATTTAGTTGCAGTTTGGACAATGTTGTTTCCAGGTGAATGCTTTTATCTTAAAGTTTGACCTGGACCTTGCCTTGATTTTTAAACCCTCAAACTAATGTCATAATAATCCAAGAGTTTTGCGTGAAAACTGAGTAAGGAAAACAACATTCAACTTTAGTCCAATTGACTGAATTCAAATTTTATTTTGCTATAAAACCAGGATGACTTAAAAATGGCGTAAAACAAAGTTCTTTAGCTTCGTAAGTCGCGGTGGCGCTACTGTTGTTGTAATACATATGCCGGGTACCTTGGTGGCGCTGTTTAAAAATAACAAAAAGACAAAGTGCATGCGCTGGAAACTGCCCGGACGGCTTTCCAGGTGGCAAAGATGCAGAAACAGATTCAGCTGCAAAAGCCACAACGAGGTAATCAAAGCGCCGTACGTACAAAACGCCGTACGGTGCCGTTGTTGTTGGAGTTTGGCTCGTGCGTCGTTATGAAGGGGCGGGGCAATGACGCAGCCTTCACAAAAAGTTGCGGCTACGGCATAACAAGCAGGGACGCCGAACCGCGCCATGTGGGTAATACGGCCCGCAACGTCTGCCATTGTAAAAGAAACTGATAAACCTGCCGCAGTCTTTCGGCTCTGTTTGGTTTTACCTGTGAACCGTAACACTGCACACACTAAACCTTAAAACTGAACACTAAATACTGAACACTACACACTGAACACTACACACTGCACATGAAACACTGCACACTAATCAATGAACACTACACACTTACACTAAGCACTTGGACTGCACACATAGCCTTAACGCTGAACACTAAATACTGAACACTAAACCCTGTGACGAGCTGGCCCCTGTCCAGGGTGTACCCCACCTAAGGCCCAAAGTCACTGGGATAGGCTCCAGTCACCCGCGACCTCTAACGGGAACAAGCGGTGGCAAATGAATGAATGAACACTGTACACACACACTGCACACACACACTAAACACACACACTACACACTTACACTGAACCTAACATTCATTCAAACCTCCTCTGACTCCACAGTGTGCGATTTCCTCATTGTTCCACAGCTCTTTTCTTTACTTTTCTTGTACATTGTTGTGGCTAATGCATCTCTAATGGACATTACGTCACACCTGCAACAAAGATGTCAGATTTCCATGGCAACAGCTTGTGACGCTCTCTCCTGAGCTCTAACGACTCGAGCCTCAGCCGCAGATGATGACATTTTGACAGCGTTCTCGGGCGCGCGCTGCTGTTTTTCACACTGTCGGTTCAGCAGAAGAAGTCCTCCTGGTGTGAACGTGCATCGGAGTCTTTTATTTTTCTTTTTTTTTAATAAAGACTGGTTAGAATATGTCGACGGAGCAGTTTTCTCTCTCCGAAACCCAATAAAGCCGGGCCGGTCTCCGTGCCAATGCCAATATTGTTTTCCCCGAGTCGCTCTTGCTGTCTTGGTTTTCCTTCTCGTTAAAGTTCTGCATGTTTTCTCCGGCTTCATTAGTTTGTGTTCAGTTTGTCGTTTCTGCGTTTTTATTTGTCTCTAGTTTAACCTCGGGCCGTCGTCGTCGTCGTCGTCGTCGTCGTCGTCGTCGTACGGTCCTCAGCTTCTCCTACGCTTTGGGCGATATTGTTAGTGACGGTGTCGAGCTGCGTTCAGATCACTAACACCGGCGTCCAGTGAGATGAACTCCAACGGGAAAGTATCTATGACGACGCCACTCATGACCATCTGCGTTTTAGTCTTTCAGAATGGGCACGTGTCGGGTCAAAAGACTCCTCAGATAGACAGACGATGGTGGTTTGCTCGACGGTTCAGTGTCGGGTTCTCTGTGCCGTTCTCCGCAGCAGAACACGGACTTCTTCTTCTTCTTCTGAGTTATAATTGCATCTGCTACATTCAAACTCTAAATGTATGAGTCAAATATGGACTCTAGAACTAAAACCTCAGCATGTACTGGAAGATATCAGCTGGTTTGGGGTGTTTTTATACTTTGTCTCTTTTTTATTCTTTCTCGTCTGTCTTTAGATAAAACATATATATTTTTAAAAATAAAATACAAAAATGTAATACAAAATAATAAAATAAATACATACAAAAAATAAAATAAAAACTTCTTCTCCAGCTGCTGTTGAGGTTTAACGGGAGCTTGCATCCAGTACTTTGGATTACTGCCACCTTCAGGTTTCATGACTTCATTCTTCAGATGGGCCAGTTTCCTTGACCCGTCCTGGTTCTTTGGTTTGCCTCTGAGCGCTGCATTTCACACTTTCCACTCTCTCACACATTCACATTCACCACACAACGCAGTCGGATGCTTTCCAATCAAAAATAAAAATAAAAAAAGGGATGACACAATTATCTTTAGCGTTTATAAAATTCTCCTAAACTCTCCAAAACTATTAAAAACCCAACTATGTACATAAAAAACCCATAAACCGTTAAAACACCTGTCCTGCTTCCCCCGTACGTTTCCGTGTCTTGGTCCAGTCCAGAACCTTAAGAGGGAAGCTTGTTTCACGAGGGACCGCTTTGTCACCCGGACACAAGAGCAGGAGCTGAGTAACGATCAATAATTTAAACACAAAAAAAATATGGAAAGATTTATCTAGGTATGTTGTTGTAGTATTCCCTGGCATTTTTATTTCCCAAAAATATTTGACAATTTTACACATTTCTGTAAAATATCCTACTGCCAATAAAAACATTCATAAAAATTTAAAATTTGACACAAACTCAACACTTAAAAAACATTTAACAGATATTGGACCATAAATATTGCATTAACAATTACATTAAATTAACTTCCTCTTCCAGCAGCTTCCGGTTACAGTGCCTCTGTGGCCTGGAGCTAAAACTGGGAAAAGGAAACGTAATAAACACTTTTTAAAAAACAATTATGTGCATTGTACTTTTTTAAATGTGCAAATTATGTTTAAAAGTGCTGTGTTAGTACTTTAACATGCTCATATGAAGGTGGAGCTGTGACTCCGGAGCTTTTGTGAAGCTGAGACTCCGGCGCCTTTGTGAAGCTGAGACTCCGGCGCCTTTGTGAAGCTGAGACTCCAGCGCCTTTGTGAAGCTGTGACTCCGGTGTTGTGAAGCTGTGACTCCGGCGCCTTTGTGAAGCTGAGACTCCGGCGCCTTTGTGAAGCTGAGACTCCGGCGCCTTTGTGAAGCTGAGACTCCGGCGCCTTTGTGAAGCTGAGACTCCGGCGCCTTTGTGAATCTGAGACTTCCGGCGCCTTTGTGAAGCTGAGACTCCGGCGCCTTTGTGAAGCTGAGACTCCGGCGCCTTTTGTGAAGCTGAGTGACACTCCGGCGCCTTTGTGAAGCTGAGATCCGGCGCCTTTGTGAAGCTGAGGACTCCGGGGCCTTGTGAAGCCGTGACTCCGGCGCCTTTGTGAAGGCTGAGAACTCCGGCGCTTGTTGTGAAGCTGGAGACTCCGGCGCCTTGTGAAAGCTGAGGGACTCCGGCGCCTTTGTGAAGCTGAGACTCCGGCGCCCTTTGTGAAGCTTGAGACTCCGGCGCCTTGTTAAGCTGAGACTCCGGAGCCTTTGTGAAGCTGAGACTCCGGAGCCTTTGTGAAGCTGAGACTCCGGCGCCTTTGTGAAGCTGAGACTCCGGCGCCTTTGTGAAGCTGAGACTCCGGAGCCTTTGTGAAGCTGAGACTGTAGTTTAGGACGCTGATGTCTGTTTCACTCTAAGCATAAGTAGAAACAAGCTCTTCACAGAGGAAAACAGTTTTGTTAAATATATGAATGAGTGAAGCTGGTTTCTGGAGGGATCGGCTGATTGACACTAAAATGAGCATCTGTTGGGTTTGGACAATTCTCTTTTAAAAGCTGAAGGTAAATTCACTAAAAATGTGTTTTGGAGACTGGTAATAAAGCAAATATGTCCAGGCGGAATCCATATAAAAGATTATTTTAGGATATTGTATGTGTGGTTTAGAGAACAAACTGACGCTGATGCTTCCCAGAATGATTGATTTGACTAGAAATAAGTGAGTTAAAGCTTAATTTTTAACTACAATGTCAACATATCAAGCAGCTTGAGAGTTCCATTTTATCAGATGTGGACAAAATGGAATAAATAAAGTAAATTCCAGCATCCCACACATCAGGGGTTAAGGCCGTTACTTCTGGTTTGTTACGACGACCAGAAGTAACGGTCATCAAGATAAAGGACAGAACCTTTACCCGGAATATTCAGATGACTGTTCTTCGTCTTCGTCCAGGAGGGCAGGCTGCAAAACCAGCCTCGCAACAGGCCGGGTAAAGGATCTGTCCTTTATCTTGATGTCTGCAGACCTGATGTGTCTGTAGGGGCTGGGGTGGACCTTGGAGATGCGACCCACGAGCCAGGTTGCTCTAGGCTGCTGCGGATCCACGATCATAGCCGTCGACCCCTCTGTGACACCAGTGGTTGGCTGCCACTTCTGCCAGGGCTGCAGGCCGGGGAGGTACAGTTGGATGAAACGTGCCCAGAAGTGGTCGACAAGCACCTGAGAATGCCTCCACCTCCGGTTACTCAGCAACTCTTTAGGATAGACCACCTGGGGAAGTGATCCGTCTGGCCGCCCCATCAAGAGGTAGTTTGGGGTCACTGGATCAGGATCGCTGGCGTCAGAGGGGACATATCCCAGTGGTTTGGAGTTTAACCACTAAGACAGTGCGGAGGACTTATGGCTGGGGTTGGGCTCCATCTGTAATGTAGAGGGCCGTCTTGCCTGGCCGTATCTCCCGCTCCCACACCCCACCGGAATGAGGGCGTCGAATGGGGGTGCCTTACGGTCAGAGCAGTCCACCCGTCTGAAACCAGATCCTGTGGAGACAGGATCAGACAGAAAATTCAAAGTTTTATTTCACAAATTAACACATGTATTTCATTATGATAGTTTATATAACGTTTTGGAGACTCCTGAGCAAACGTGCAAACCAGAAGAATAAACACAACGATTATCGCTGATAATATGTAGACTGCGTTGTTGTTTTAACAAAGAAAGTGTGGCGTGACTCAAAGGTTGATCCTGATGCAGTGAAAGCTCTAAAGTTGGAAAAGAGGATCTAAGGCTCTTCGATTAGACACTTTGAACGCCGAACACTCACTTTTTGTCGCTGACCTTTGTGCCAGTTTTTGTTTGGATAGATTCTTTATTACAGAGACATGAACCATAAACCAAGTTGACAAATTTGAAATCTGACAGTTGAACAGTGGATTCCAACAGACAATTCTGAAAACCGAAAAAAATAATCAAAATAAGGTGCACAAATTGCGATTTCTGTACCTTTTATAGGTCATTTTACATCCAAAGACGCGTTTCAACACATTTCTGTTGTATTGACACAATATAATTTGAACAATTGTTATCCAAATACTGCCCAAACATCTCCATATGTTCATTTTGGTCGAGAACGCACAAATTGCCGGTTTTTAATTGTGTTTTTGGGCTCACAATTTCAAATGAATTGTTGCTGGTGATGAAGCCTCGACGGAGGGAAATGGTCCAGCGGCTTTTGCTCATTAGGAATTGCAAAAAGTGTGACTTTTCTGTCCACCGAGACCACCGAGAAGAGAGCGAGCTGGTGGGGGAGAAGAGGAAGAGATAGAGAAGGAAAGAAAGAGAGCGAGAAAGGGGGTGGGGTAAGAAAGGGGGAGGGAAAGAGAGGAGGGATAGAGGGAGAAACTAGGGTGAAAGTTTACAATTTAAATCTCATAAAACACATAAAAACACTGCGCAGACACTTTAGTCACACGCTCCAGTTTGTGACATAAATATCTTTACAGCAAAACTATACATTCTTTTTCCAGCAATGTTGAGGATAATCATAACAACAATGATAATCATAATAATCTTAATAATAATCATAACCATAATAATAATAATCATAATGTTCTCAATAATAATAAATCATCATAAAAATAATCATAATAATCATAATATTCATAATCATCATTATCATTATCATCATCATCATCATAATACTCCCAATGATGGAAAGTAGTAAGTAAAACTGCACATGGAAAATACTGCTTGCACAAAAGTGGAAAGAGTACTGCAAATTCAAGTAAAAGTACAATTATGTGGTTCACAAGTACTACCGTCAAAAGTTTACTAAAGTAAAAAGTACACATGAAAAATACTACTCCGAGAAGGCTATAGCCGCTAGATACTTTTTAAATGCAGTTTTAGTACAATTTGGATCAGTCTTTAAACTGATTATTTGATATGTATTTTTATATATATATATATATATATAAAGTTATTTTAAACTGCAATCTGAATATTCTCTGACTGTCAAACCCCGCTGGGACTTTTGCTGCTGTCACTACGAGGATTTACTCAAATACAAGTAAAAGCACAGGCGTAAACTATACTTTTTATTTACCTGGTAATTGTACTTTTGAAAAAATGTAGCTTACGTTCTGACTACATTTGAAAATGGACAAACTGAATCGACTTTGGACCAAATGGACCTTGGCGAGCGACGTGTTCATTTTATGTAGTTTAAATTATTATTATTTCTAAAAAAGTACAATTAAATAACTCTAAATGTAGTTTTACTTTCCACCACTGCAAAGTCATACTTCGACATACTTCGTCTTTCTCTCTGGGACTGGACAATTTCAGCGCGAAATAACGTGATTAATCTAACGTTGAATAAAGTTGTTGAAACCTCAAGGGAAAACAGCAGAGACGGAGGTGTGACGAGGCATTTGGACCGTCGTCACGTCTATAAACTTCAATTTACCAATATAACAATTGCACGGCCTGAAGTACATGTTTGATTCAATTACCCAACTATAGCAAGTCCAAATTGTAATGACTTCGCCTCCCAGCCCTGATAAAATGAGCACTTTACTGCCTACATTTCCACAACTGCAGTAAAGCCAGATCCACGGGAGATATTTGCCTGGAATTGTAGCGCTTTTGCTGCCCATTTGGTGCACGTTTAATGGCAACGGCACAAACGAACTGTCTACGCTTGGACACACTCAGCCGTGCGCGGAATTGGCTCGGTAATAAACGTGGACGGGGACGCGTCGGGAGGCATTAGTGTGGGGGAGACACGGGGGAGTGGCTGCCGTGGCCGTGGGGCGGGTGGCGAAGGGGGGGGATGGCGAAAAACGCTGCGGCGGAAAAAGTAACCAAATACAAAAGAGACACGTGGACTTTAAAGTCTTAATAGAGTACGCGTTGACTAAAACGCTCCGAAAACGATTATATTTCAGATTTGACACAACATTTTGCCCGTTTGTCCCAGTTTTAACCATTTTTTTTAAGGTAAAGTTTATAATTGTACTTCCTGATTGGACGTGAGCACAAATATGACAGGTAGAGGTCATTCCGCAGCTGTTACTTAGCAACCAGACTGTAAACAAGCGCCAAAATCTACATAAATGACACAACAGTTCTGATCTGACACACAATAATACCGTAGAACACCTTTAATTTTGTTGAACGATGGTTTAGTCAGTGTCAACTGTCTCTGTGTCGCACGCTGATGACATCACAGAGGGAACTGTTTATTTTTCAAACATTTCCTCACAAACTGACATTTAACTAAAGTAAAACTATGATAAATATTTACCACAGGTTCTACACCCCCAAAACTATGTCAGGATTGGAAAAACTGAAAACCTGCCATTCGCGCACTTTAAGTAATAAAAACGGGAGTACTTGTTCCACCTCTGACCAAAAGAGGGAGGAAGGTGGTGGTCGCCCTGACAGAGAGAGAGAGAGAGAGAGGGAGACAGAGGGGCAGAGAGGGTGGGCTGTCCCCTTCGGAGCTCTTACACCAGCAACTCTCCGCGAACCAGTCACTCCGCGCCGCGCTCCGTTCCTCTTCAGCGGCGCGTCTCCCTCCTCCTCCTCCTCCTCCTTCTCCTCCTCCTCTTCCTCGCACCCTCTCGGTTGGATTTTTTTTTTCTTTTTTTCCGCTCGCGTCTTTCTCGGTGTGGATTTATCCCCGGGACGTGCACCTTGCGAGTCGCCCACGGTCCACGCCGTTGCTCACGCGTGCACGGACCGGACCACTCTCTCTTGAGGACGACTCTTCTTTTGACGTGTCTCTCTTTCTTTTTTTTTTTTTTCTCTTCTTCCTCTTCTTTTTTTTTGCGGAGGAATTCGCCGTTCGCTTTCGGAGCTCCGCGGAAAAGTTACCGACTCTCGCCGCGCTTCCGATCCGTCTCGGCGGACACGGAGCCCGGGCACAGAAGCACGGAGCTCTCCCGCCGCGGAGCTTTTTCCAGACGCAAAGTGGGGTTTATAATAATGCACCGCGTTTGCCCCACGTCGACGCAGACCCCCGCTCGCTGAACGTTGGATTTACGCGGATTTATAAAACAAACAAACAACCAAACGCACCGGATCGTCATGAGGGGACCGACCGGAGTGATCGCTCTGGCCGCGGTCCTGGCACTCTCCCGGGGCACGCACGGTAGGATTAAGCGCCGTCTCTGCATCCGCACTTCTGTTTGCATTTCGCACATGTTTCGTCTCCGCTGAAACGCCGGTCAGGTCCGTCCCGCGCGCCAAAATGACCCGTGCGCGCGAGGAGATGGGGAAACGCGTAACTTTTGGTCCAACGGGGTGAGAAACCGCGGAGGGGTAGGGCGAGGGGCACACGCGGAGAGGGGGCACTGACCCCCAAGGATGCCAAGACTGACCCGGGGACGCACCGTTGAGGGGGGAAAAAGCAGAAATGAGGAAAATATAGGATAGACTTGAAGGAAGGAGATGTCATCAAGGAGCAAAGTTTGACTGACTTTTAACAGAGAAATGTCCACACGTTTGAAGTCTTAGCGAAACATGAAATAAGGACAATAAGTGTGTAACGCGTGAGAAATGAGAGGGAAATACAAACGTGGGAGTATTTAAAAAGAGCGTTTTGCGGGTTAACTTTCTGTTCCTTCAGGCGTTCCAAGCTCCAGGAGTGTAAGGAACGGCTATAAAAGATCAGATGAGTTCCTCTCCCGAAGGCCCCGAGGAGCTGATCTCTCCAGCCGCAGCAGCCGGAGCAATAGACGGAGGACCAATCAAATGGAGAAGCCAATAGCTCCTCCTTTTACGTTTGCGGACAGAATATGCTCATAATGAAGTCGAGTTGGACGCGGTTTGACCTGCACGTGCCCTGAAGACGGCAGCTTTATTATGGCAATCGAAAATGTCAAGTAAATGTCCACTTTTTTACCAATTTTCGATCACATTATACATTTAGAACATCGCTTTAACGCGCTGTCGTGCATCATTCTGGCCTTTTCGGGGTCTTTTACTGAACCTCTCTCTGCAGAACTGGTCCAGGTCTTAACCAAACATCACGACTTTGCTCGTCGGAATCGCGCAACAATTTGAATCTAATCGTCTCGAGCGGTCGTTTTTGTTTGTTTGTGTGTTTGTCTGAACCGTGGTCAACGACGCATTGTCACGTATCCGATACACCGTCAGCCCCCCCTGAAGGACCCGCTGGGCCTCGTCTCTTGACTCTTCCCACCGCCTTGTTTGGGACCCCCCCCCCCTCGTCTGTATGAGTAACTGGAGTTTTGTTTTGGGCAGAGGGCGAACCCACACACACTTACACACACACCCGCACACCACACACCACCCACACATACGCACCACACATACACACCGCGCCAAACAAACACGCACACACACCACACACACACACACACGCATACACACACGCACACATACACACACTTGCACACACATGCACACACACTCACACACACACATGCGACAGACACTCTTACACACACACACCACACACACGCATACACACACACACTTACACACACATGCACACACACCACACACACACACACAAAATACACACACACACATGCACAGACACTCTTACACACACACACACATGCACACACACACACATGCACACACACACACTCACATACACTCACAACACACACCACACACACACACCACTCACTCACACACAGCACCACCACCACCAGACCCATGCACACACAACATGGCACACACAACTATGCACACTCACACACATTGCACACACACACACACACACATCACACACAACACACTCACACACACAAATGCACACGACCACACTACACACACACCACACACACACTACACATGCATCAACTACACACACTCACCACACATGCACACACACGCAGTACACACATACACACACTTACACATTAAGAGCGCGACTGACGCAACAAATGCAGCGACCACACACATGCACGAGACTCTTACATACACTCACAAATTACATGCACAACACACATCACTCACACACATGCACACACCACAACTACACACACGATGCCGCACACATGCACAAAGCGATCCATGCTACACATCACTCACACTGCTACACACACACACACACACTCACACACTCACACACGAAAATGCACACCCACTACACTTCACACACACTCACACACATTCACACAACCTACGCGGATCATTTAACAATACACACACTTACACACATAGCACACAACACAAAGGCACACACACACGATGCACAGGACACTGCTTACACACACACACATCACACACACACGCAGCAGTGCGCACAAGCAGTCACACCACTCACACACTCATGGATTTTTGGGGGTCGCATACACACACTCACACATACACACACACACACACACACTCACTCACACACATGCACACACACACACTCACACACCCACACACTCACACACACACACACACACACACACACGTTTTATTGGAGCCAAATCACACGTTCGATCTGATCTCGAAGTAGGAATGGGAGATTTAGTGGTAAAATGGATCGCATTGCAATGGTTTGGAACGATTCAAGATTAGAATATCAAGCGAATCGTCTATAATTAAAAGTGTGAAAAACCGAGACGGAAACGAGTATAAAGTGATATTTCTGCACTTTTGTGGTTCATTTCATGGTCCGGTCAAGTTTTGGGCCAAACTTGAACCTCGACCAAAACATTTGCAGACGCACGTCAGCACTTTTCTGATGCTTTGTTCAAATTCCAAACGTTATTGAGACGGCAGATTTGAATGTGAACAATGAAGAACGTCGTGGCTGTTTTGGAGATGTGCAACATGAGAATAGTGAGCGCGCTAAAACGAGTAAAAACCACAGCAAAAAGAGACAGAAACGTCCCAAACAAGAGGATTACGGGATATTTCTGCACCATTGTAGTTCCATTCAAGTTTTTCTACTTCTTTTCTCCTTCTGGTTCATTTCTTCTTCTTCTTCTTCTTCTTCTTCTTCGGTCACGTTGATCCCTTTTCACACTGACTCCGCCCACGTTCACGAGGGTTTGGACGCGTTGTCCCGTACTACGCCGTCTTGTCTGCGGCATTGTACTTTTACGGCGTTACTTTGAGGCACAGCTGAGCGTGGTTCCACTTCGGTCCGTCCGCTTGCATCAGAATCGCCTCCTGCAACGAGATCATCTGAGCCGGTTAAATAAAGCCGGGTTATTTTCAGCGCAAAGCCACAAACAGAGCCGTGTGCTGCTGCGGCGCTCATCGTCCTTTTGGAATTCAGAACTGTTTCAGATCAATACAAATCAGATGGCTTTAAAGAGAAGCGCCGGATAATGACTTTAACTGTGGGGGAAATGAGCTGAAGTGGTCCCGAGCCTTTAAGAGTTCATTCATTCTTCTCTATTAGGAAGTTCTAACTGTTAGATTGTTGCCATGGCAGTCGTGCAGGGGCACACGCAAAGCAAATACCTCAAATCAAGAGGAGTTGTAAGAAGTATTTGGACAACGATCTAGTGTTTGATTGGTCCATCCCCAACGCCGTGTCGTTTGGGCCGATTTACCCGATGTATCGATCGTTAAAACCAGGACTAAACCAAGACTAAACCAGGGACAAAACCAGGACTAAACAAGGACAAAACCAGGACTAAACCAGGGGCAAAACCAGGACAAAACCAGGACTAAACAAGGACAAAACCAGGACTAAACCAGGGACAAAACCAGGACTAAACCACGGACAAAACCAGGACTGAACCAGGGACAAAACCAGGACTGAACCAGGGACAAAACCAGGGCTGAACCAGGGACAAAACCAGGACTGAACCAGGGACAAAACCAGGGACAAAACCAGGGACAAAACCAGGACTAAACCACGGACAAAACCAGGACTGAACCGGGCAAACCAGACTGACTCTAGGACAAACCAGGACTGAACCAGGGACGCAAACCAGGGCTGAATCAGGGACAAAACCAGGATGAACCAGGGACAAAACAGGTGACAAAACCTAGGGACAAAAACCAAAGGGCAAACCAGGGACAAAACCAAGGACAAAACCAGGACTAAACAAGGACAAAACCAGGACTAAACCAGGGACAAAACCAGGACTGAACCAGGGACTGAACCAGGGTCAAAACCAGGGGAAAAACCAGGACAAAACCAAGACTAAACCAGGGGCAAAACCAGGCCAAAACCAGGACTAAACCAACGCCAAAACCAGGCCAAAACCAGGACTAAACCAGGGATAAAAAAGGACTAAACCAGGGACAAAACCAGGACTGAACCAGGGACTGAACCAGGGACAAAACCAGGGGAAAAACCAGGACAAAACCAAGACTAAACCAGGGGCAAAACCAGGCCAAAACCAGGACTAAACCAACGCCAAAACAAGGACGAAACCAGGACTAAACCAGGGACAAAACCAGGGCTAAACCAAGGACTAAACCAAGGGCAAAACCAGGACAAAACCAGGGACTAAACCAGGGACTAAACCAGAGACAAAACCAGGACAAGACAAGACAAAACCAGGGCTAAAGCGAGACTAGAACGGGACTAAGCAGGGACAAAACCAGGACAAATATCACAGCACATTATATCGTCTGAATACCATTATCAGGATTCTCCAAAACGATGAGTTTCCCCTCACAATCCGCCACATCGATCGCCACTGGTTTCCCTTCGATCCGAACTCGATTCCACTTGTAAAGGATTGATCACCTCTGGACACGACCTAAACATACGCTGCTTTGCCCCGGTCAGGAGTTTTTGAGCGGCAGACTTTATCTAGTTGTGACAGTTTCAGCGTGAAATCGGGATGAAATTGTCGAAGCCGGGATGGAAACACAGGGCCATTTCGTGACAGAGAACATGAGCATCTTTTATTATAACACCGTTAACTCGATTAGTACACCTTTTCAGCTAAAACTGTGACTGTTACACCATTAACTGTGGATGTCTGTTTTCCAGGGGCCTGTGTCTACGACGGAGTGCTGCACGCTGTAAGTCTCAATTCTCATTTCTGCTCTCGATGTGAAGTCAAACCTTCTTTTTTTAATTATAATCCTTTAAATCGTCACGTGATTTTGCCCCGTTTTGTTTATTTAGACAACTGTAAAGCACCAACATTGTGTCTTTTAACTAGAACCAAAGAACGCGAGTACATAACTCTCTACTTTCATTTGATCTATCGTCTTTGCATTGGCCTACAGTTGGTTTTAGAGTTGGTTTTTGAAATGCTACTGTTTGCTTTTAATGCTCGGGATGCACTGCTCCAGCTCGCAGTGCCGAAGACCAGACTTAGAAAAGAAAAAACTGACTTTCAAACAGTGGAATAAGAAAGTCGGGTATTGAAACCTTTCTTACTCATGCCTCGCTCGCACAAATCCTTATGCACATCACTGATATTGGAAAATAAACTCAATTTCAGCAGTTTTCAGCCCGACTCATCCCAAAGTTTCACCTAGAGACTCACATGGGGCTTTCGTACAAGTTTGAAAAGAAAATGTTTCATAATTAGAACAAGACGGCACATGGAGGTCTGATTTTACAGTTCACTTTCTGGGCTGGAAACAGAATTGACTATAATAGGGATAAAAAAAAGTTGGGCATTCCACTTAAAGTCTCGTTTTAAGAGCCAATTTTATTCTCTGGCTTTTAACACAGCGAGATGGTGCGCTGTTTTCTTATTTTATTTCAATTATAATATCTTACGTAATTATTGCTATTTTATGGTTTGCTTCCATTGGATTTGACTGGTTTTTATTGTTTTGGGACTTGTAAGATCAAATAGAGCACTTTTTATACCTTTTGTTGTTCATGGTTTTGGAAACTGAATTTTGATTTTATTGAAAGAAAAAAAAAGAAAAAAGTAATTCATAGTGGCTATATCACATCATTTATATTTAAAAATCTTTTTCCAATCCATGTTTTTTGTTGTTGCAGTGGAGTGAATGGATGTTTAAGTTTGTTGGTACATTTAAAGGTCCTACTGTATATTGTGCATCGTTTTCAACACAGTCACTGGCATTTTACATTGTACAACCTGAAAAAATTCATGTGAAAAATGACTAAAGGCCATTCATTCCTGAGTTCAAAAGAAATGAATTTATTTTATTAAACTTTATTTAACCAGGTAAGAAACCCCATTGAAAAAGTATTTAAATATAAATTTAATGAATTTATTTAACAAATGTATTTTATTTTATTAAATGAAATTAAACTTTATTTAACCAGGTAAGAAAACCCATTGAGACCTGGCACAAGTGAACTGCAGCAAATGTCAGAAATAATGTACACACTTGCATTAAAATAATCATTGAAATAAGAAACTTTGCAGGAAATTAAAACAGGAAAAAAGCTCAGGCAATGTTCATAGGATTCCCGCACTTTGTTTTCTGAAATCGAGCACACACAAGTTTCAGTTCAGCTTGAAAAGTCTTCCAAGCTGTGGGAGCAGCATAACTCTGCACTCGCCTCCACGTTGATAAATGTCACGTATTCACAGGGCACGAGGGAGCGCAGATAGGAAGGTGCACAACCACGAAATGTCACGCCATTTGGTGAACGAATGAAGGAGTTGTGAACTTTAACATCAAAGAGGAGCCCACCTGGATCAGCGCCGGATGACATTAGGAGTGTCGATATCAGACAAAAATAACAGAAACGTGTCTTTAAACTTATTAGTTGAGCTTTAATTATCAGACAAATGTTAAATATCGTCTTATATGCTTACTTTTATTTATTTCTTAATTGTTAATCATCTCTATTTGTAGCATTTTATTAAACATTTTTTGTTACCATAAACAATACACTTGACATTCAAATTTTGCATATCTTCAAAACAACATTAACATTATTATACAAAAATTCCAAGCGTTCTGAGCCCTGGAGAAGGAGACGGCTTTAATAAATAGGCAAAAACACTCAAATACGTGCCAATTAGTGCTGCAATGACAAATCAAATGCTAAAGTAATCAACATCCACTGTTTAAATAAGCGTTATCTGGACTATACAGACTCTTAAACACATGCCAAAAAGAGGTTTATATATAAGCGGTGAGGTTTTCGACCACTCAAATGCTCGTTAGTTGCAGCCACTGTGTGAATAAAACATTTAGGAACCAAACGGCGGTATAATCTGGCCAAAACAAAGCGCACTGGATCTTTAATTGTTTGTTTACATCGGGGAGACTGTTTGTTTGCTGCTGGTCGGTCGGTAATTCCCATGTTAGGTCGAGAGTTGAGCTCTTGGTCCGCTTCATGTTTTATTCATGCCTTCAGCCCGGTGTACGGGCGCGAGCAGAGGTGATAGTGCGAAATGTACCGGCTACCAAGAATCTCATTCATAATTCACGCCGGGCTGGATCCGAGCACATAATAATAGTGGATTTGAAGCATTGTCGAAGGTGGGATTTCCTCGTACCGGCTTTGGCCTACTTCATCTGACGGGTTTCTTGGTTGTTTTTTTTGTCCTTTGTGTCTCAGCTTTTTGCAGAGTTCTGTTGTGGGCTGGTTGCACTTTGTCATCAGACTGTCATCAGCAATTGTTTTTTAAGTTTACAAGGCAAACGATTATTTCTATTGCAAATTAGACTATTTGAACACACTATTTTAACCAAATAAAGGTTGACATATGGGGACTGATGGCTTCTGGAAAGAGAATATTTATAAATAAAGTGTAAAATTTGAAATTATTAAATCTTTTTTTACATTTTGATTTAATAATGCGGCTGTCGTTGTTATAAAAGTGAACGATTACGACGATCAAAATACGATTAGTCGATAATTGCATCAAATCTGTTTCTTCATCCCTTGTTTGACGTTTCCACTTGACTTATTCTAGCTCTGTTTAAGCTTGAACAACTGTTGGTACAGGAATGGAACAGTCAATAGTGAGTTGTGGTCCAGAACTAAGACTTTAAGGGCCTGGATAAAAATCATTACTATCTACAACATGCAGTGAATTCGATCCGATTCCACGGAAATACACACAATTACACTCACTGACTGACTATTTAGCTGTTTGTATTATTGGTGTAGTATATCCGTTGGTTGGTATCAGGAAGTTTTATTTCTTTTTTTCACTCAATAGTTTCCCTGAGAGGTTTTAATCTGTTGACGCGTGTCCATGAAAAAATACCATAGCTTTAGTTTTTTCTGATTTCAGCCTAGACCGCAACACGGAGAAAGCTGACTGTAAAGACACGATGGTCGAGCAACAGTAAAGTATCATCTTCTTAAAAATGGCACTTGAAATTTGACGGATTAACACAAAGATTCTTAATATAAAGAGAGAATACGACTGGGCCTAAAATGGAGCCCTGAGGTACTCCTTTGGACACATTCAAAAAACAAAAAAAGCTAATGTGACACATTGACATCAACCTTGACAGATCATTCAAACATCTATTTGGATGGAAATGAGACCATAGCGCTTTCTTTATATCTAATTATAAAGTGTTTTTTTTCTCAGAGAAGCAGGAAGTGGTAATTTAATTCTGACCCGAGTTGGTGCCGTCTGTTTTTCGGAGTTTTCGGAGTTTCTGAGATCACTTGAATGCAGCAGGCTTGCAGCCGAAACATAATTACACAGGTCTGACTTTTAGAACCTTAAAGTCATTTGCCCCCGATCAAGAGGACTATTTTTCCTCAAATGCTTGACTAAAATTACTTTCAGTTCAAGCCGTTTCGAAACCCTTTGGAGTATAAACAAAGGGCTGGACTCTTTGTGAAGCCGAGACCTTAATTTGTGGGTTTTGGAGAACAAACTGGCTCTGATTCATCCCAGAACCTTTGATTTGACCAGAAATAAGTGGGTTGTAGCTTTTATTTTTTTTCACACTTGAAATGCGCAGCAGCTTGATAGTTCCCTTTTATCAGGTGATAGACACGAAGGAATAAAATGGAGGAAAGAGTCCTAGGGCCTCTTTTTAAAACCCAATCAGACAATCGAATCAAACGCGATACGCCCTCGCCTTGTCTAGTCTCGTCCCTGTGGAAAAACAATCTTTTTTTATTTGATTGGTAGCACTCGATGGCGGACGTCCGTGCCCCGGAGGAGAAACCACGGCCTCCTCAGTCTTCGGCCGATCAAAGCCGTGTCTTTTTCGAGTCCCGTGTTATTTTTCGGTTCAGCTGGAATCATAGCGCTTTGATCCGGATTTGTTATTGATTCTCGGAGAGTCGCCCGCTGCACAGTATGAAACGATCTTATTGGAAGGTACGACAGTAATAACGGCGCGTGTGTCTCGACTGTGTCGGAGTTTATAAAGCATGATTCTGGATCCTTAATGCAAGTCCCCGTCCAGCATAATGCATTTTCAACTTGCGTGCGAGGATGTTTAGGCCAATATGCCGACAGACTAACATAGGTGGGAGCTGGAATTTTGCCGAATGCCCTCTCGGCTCTTCTTCCCCATTTCATGCTGTCTAATAAAGCCTCGGGGCCACAAAATCCTTAAAGGGGACATACTTTAGTGAGCGTTTAACCTCGTTACAACAGCGTTTCCTCATCACTGGCTTTATTTTGATTTTTGGGAGACACAGTGGTGCAGTGGTTAGCGCTGTCGTCCTGGGTTCGACTCCCAGACGGCGTGGGGCCTTTCTTTAGTCCATTGTTTTTTGTTTTTCAAGTTGTTTTCTGTGCGTTTGTGTGTTAAGCGCCTTGGTCGACTTTGTTATTTTTAAGGTGCTCTGTAAATATAGTTGGATTGGTTTTGTGCTCAGAAATGACCTGTTTTCACCTACCCCCTGTCCCCGCCCACATCCCCCCGTGCGTAGTCGAAGAATGACGACTCTTGAGTGATACATTTAGGGTTTTAAAATGTCACGTATTCGCTTTTCAAGAAGAAAAACACACAATTGAAAATCGCTTGCGTGTTACGGTGGGATGTAGCTGTGAAGAGGCGGGGCTTGTCAACAGTTCTACAGTTTTGAACAGGAAGTCAATCAACCTGTTTCTATTATTAAGCCGTTTTGGATCGATATTGCGGTTTACAATGATCAAAATGTAAAATCCAGCTCTAATTATGTTATAGTTCAATATTTATGACCTGAAAAAAAGCATAATCTGTCCCCTTTAAAACACTAAATTTCTTCTGTTATATTTTACATTTCCTTCTCGTAATTACATGGATCTCCGAAAAAAAAAGCATTGTCGTTGCTTGAAAACCAGTCAACACGCTGGTGAAGAGCTCCGAGGTGAGACACTTCCGTCCTGTCATCGCTGCTCTGTAATTATAGACAACCTCCATGTTTCTGCCCCCCGACACATCCGGACCGCCGCACGTCTCCCCCCCCCACAAAGAGAGGCAGAGAGAGAGAGAGAGAGAGACGGAGTTGGGTAATTACAGTGTCAGTCTGTCGCAGAGGGGCCGTGGCACAGGTGCAGGAGGGGCCGCGAGGGCATGTTCAGACACCGAGCGCAAGTAAAGGTTTAGTAGAGTTCAAAGTGAAGAACATCTGGATCGGTCTGAGAGGGAAAAGAGACGGGGGGCTTGGATTTGGAGGAGTGGGGTGGTTACGGCGCAATGGCCTGAAATATCTCATCCGCCTCGATTTTAGATGTTAGATATATCAGTTTATTGTGTGGATGCCGTCGACTAAAGCCCAAGTGTGGGATTCAGAATGTTGTGGAGGGTTCACGCGACACGACTGGACTCGGCGCGACCACAGAGAGTCTGAGGTTCACGCGACACGACTGGACTCGGCGCGACCAGAGAGAGTCTGAGGTTCACGCGACACGACTGGACTCGGCGCGATCACAGAGAGCCTGAGGTCCACGTGATAGGACTGGACTCGGCGCGACCACAGAGAGTCTGAGGTTCACGCGACACGACTGGACTCGGCGTGACCACAGAGAGTCTGAGGTCACATTAGGGGTGTGCCAAAATATTGAAATATTGTGTTACTAAATTTGGTGACACAGTATCGGTATCGTGGGCTGCTGTATCGATATATCGCCATGAGTCATTTTTGGTATGATTTCCCGAAGTATTGTGTGACTGCGCTACTATGTTGTTGCTCGTTTGTTGGAGTTTGTGCCGGTCGTGGGTTAACAAAGGAAAGCGTTGTTAAAATGCACTGGTTTCTTTTAAAAAAAAACAGTGATACATCATAGAAAATATCGTGAGCGATATATCGATTATCGCATGTATCGCAAAATCGTGATATCATCGTATATCGTGAGCCGCGTGTCGCATCGAATCGTGACGGACCCTGTGATTCCCCCGCTCGAGGTCACATGCAACACACGTGCACTTTTCATTGGTTAAACTAGCGTCACGTGACTCCGGGGCGACCAATACTGTTCAAAGTCGTGGCGCAGTGACGCTAACTCACTCTGGAGTCTGTAAAATGGGCGATAGAAGTGGAGACAGAGGTGAGGAAGTGCGACATGAGGAAAAACATGTGTCATTCGTATCATTTATGAGGTTTATCAGCGCTTCGTGTCCGTGGTTACAGTCGTGCGCGCCCTCTCTGTGTTATTAATCGGAGGTTTGGGCTGGAATACTAAGCACACGCCTCGCTGCTGCCATCGTTTGTGCGTTTGTATTTGTTTCCAGTGTGTTTTTCATTGACCGCCGGGCTCCGTGTGCCGCGTAGTGTCAGCAATCAGAAGTAAATTGGGCTAAACGTCGCGTAATGCGTGCTCAGCTTCGAGTAATTGTTGTTCTTGAACATGATTAGGCTCTCGCACAGAAACAAACGCAAAAGTACTGCTAAAAAGGATCTTCTCAAGTGAAAAAGCAGATTCAACGGTCTAAAGTTACTCCCAAAACTCCAGGTAACTTTCTGCATGCTCCTGATAGAATAATTTGTAGTTTACTCTGTTGAAAATACAATGCATAAAATATAATGTATAAAATGTATTTAAATAAACATGTACAGCACTGCCGTTGTTGTTGTTGATCAAAGTAAAATATATATTGAAAGAAAACGAAAGGCTCCGGACGTAACCTTTTAAAATAAGGTTTAAAGCAATATTTCTGCCTTTTCATTATACTTTTAAGGTCCATTACTGTTATTTTTGTGATATTGAACGGGCAGATTTTATTACATTGCGGATGATTGTCTTATAACAGTCAAGTCGCCTTAATAACTCGTTATAACATGATTATAATTCATAAACCAAACGTTGATTCAATTTCTTTTTTTGTTGTTTTTTGTGGTGACTTTTTACTCGTAGTATTAAGCAGACGTAAAGAAAAGGCTCAAGGGAACTGGAGTCTAGACCTGGTCCAAGTCCTAATTGGAGAGGTCCTGAGATGTGAGGCCTGGGACCCGAGTGTGAGGCGTTTAGGAGCCGCCTGAGGCTCCTGTAATTTAGACCGTTTTCTCACGCAGCACTTTACAAGCTCGACACGGCGGAAAATGAAAGGGTCCGACGTTTGATACCAGGGCCAGACCAGGACTAAACCAGGACTAAACAAGGACTTGACCAAATCAGTGGGAACTAGGGACCAAACCGGGTCTGTATCATGACTAAACCTGGGACTAAACCAGGATTTATCCAGGGATAAACCTGGACTAAACCAGGACTAAACTTTAGACTAAACCAGGACTGAACCAGGGCTAAACCAGGGCTAAAACCAGGGCAGGGCTAAACCAGATCTAAACCAGGACTAAACCAGGTCTAAACCAGGAATAAACCAGGTCTAAACCAAAGCTAAACTTTAGACTAAACCAGAACTATACGAGGACTAAACCTGGTCTAGTGACTCCTCCAGGTCTGAGGCTCAGTCTGTGGTCCAGATTTAGTCAGGCTTAATTTAAACTGCACCGATCCTGCTTCACCACCTCCTCCTTTTCCTCCTCTTTTTCCTCTTTTTCCTCCGTTTCCTCCGTTCTCCTCCTCCTCCTCCTCCTCCTTCTCCTCCTTCTCCTCCTTCTCCTCCTCCTTCTTCCTCCTCCCCTCCTCCTCCTCCTCCTTCTCCTCCTTCCTCCTCCTCCTTCTCTCCTCTTCTCCTCCTCATTCTCCTCATTCTCCTCTTCTCCTCCTTCTCCTTCTCCTTCTCCCCTCCTTCTCTCCTTCCTCCTTCTCCTTCTTCTCCTCCTTCTCCTCCTTTCTCCTCCTTTCTCCTCCTTCTCCTCCATTTCCTCCTCCACCTCTTCTCCTCCTCATTCTCCCCTTCTCCTCCTTCTCCTCCTCATCTCTCTTCTCCTCCTTCTCCTTCTCTCCTCTCCTTCTCCTCCTCATTCTCCTCATCTCTCCTCCTCTGCCTCCTCGTCATCCTCCTCCTTCTCCTTCCTCCTCCTCATTCTCCTCCGCTCCTCCTTCTCCTCTCCTCTCCTCCTCTCTCCTCTCCTCCCGTCATCCTCCTCCTCCTCCTCCTCATTCTCCTCCCCTCCTCCTTCTCCCTCCTCATTCTCCTCCTCCTTCTCCTCCTCTGCCTCCTCGTCATCCTCCTCCTATCTCCTCCTCATTCCTCCTCCTTCTCCTCCTCCTCCGCTTCTTCCTCCTCGTCATCCTCTCTCCTTCTTCCTCCCTCCTTCTCTCCCTCCTTCTCCTCCTCCTCCGCACTTCTCCTCCTTCTCCTCCTTCTCCTCCTCCTCCTCCTCCTCCTCCTCCTCCTCCTCCTCCTTCTCTCCTCCTCCTCCTTCTCCTCCTCCTCACCACCACCACGTCTGCCTCTCTCTGTGCTGTATGTAGTGTGTGTATTGTGTGTACTGTATATAGTGTATGTACTATGTAGTGTGTGTAGCATGTGTAGTGTGTGTGTAGTAGTGTGGAGTAGTGTGTGTATGCAGTGTCTACACACCTTAAACAGTCACAATGTGAGGAATCTTGCCCTGGGGCGACACAGGGGGGCTCAAGACGTGTCACTGCAGACTGTGGAGCTGAGACAGTGGCTGTGTTTGGTCTAGTCCTGGTTCAGCCCTGGTTTAATCCTGGTTTAGTCCTGGTTTAGTCCAGGTTTAGCCCTGGTTTAGTCATGATACAGACCCGATTTGGTCCCTAGTCTCCAGTACAGTGCCTAGTTCCCACTGATTTGGTCAAGTCCTTGTTTAGTCCTTGTTTAGCCCTGGTTTAGTCATGATACAGACCCGATTTGGTCCCTAGTCTCCAGTACAGTGCCTAGTTCCCACTGATTTGGTCAAGTCCTTGTTTAGTCCTTGTTTAGCCCTGGATTAGTCCTGGTTTAGTCTAAAGTTTAGTCCGGATCTAGTCCTGGTCTAGTCCTGGCCTAGTCCTGGTTTAGTCCTGGGTTAGTCCTGGTTCAGCCCTGGTTTAGTCCTGGTTTAATCTAATGTTTAGTCCTGGTTTAGTCCTGATTTAGTCTAAAATTTAGCCCTGGTTTATTCCAGGTTTAGCCCTGCTTTAGTCCTGGTTCAGTCCCAGTTTAGTCCTGGTTCAGACCTGGTTCAGGCCTGGTTTAGTCCTTGTCTAGTCCTGGGTTAGTCCTGCTTTAGTCCTGCTTTAGTCCTGCTTTAGTCCTGCTTTAGTCCTGCTTTAGTCCTGCTTTAGTCCTGCTTTAGTCTGCTTTAGTCTGGTTCACATTCACCCAAAATCTGATCATGATCTGATTTCCCTCTGAGGGTCAAAAAGTCAAATAAAAACATCTGACTTTTGTGCCTGTTTTGAGTACCGTATTTTCCGGACTTTTAGCCGCTCCCCTATATAAGCCGCATTTGCTCTATTTTTAAAAAAAAAACGATAATAAAAACAATACATAGGCCGCACCTTTTGTATAGGCCGCAGAACTCTTTCCTTTGACTTTTGGCATCGCATGAGCTCTCCCCGCTGTCCCCAGCGTCTCACCGTACATTCATTGATGTTAAGCTTGCGTGCAGCCGCGCGGTTTCCTAGCAAGATCGATGGCCTTCAGCTTAAAACTTGCTTCATACGAACTTCTTCGTTTGGGTTCCATAATGATGCGGCAAGAGAATTTGAAAATAATTTATAGTTGGTAATTTGTCGTCCGTGTTCTATTTGCTAGCTGAATAAAAAAGCAACATCTGCTTTTCTTTGCTTAACTTTTCTGTAGTTTTGATTCTAATTCCGGTTAGTTCGCCCCTAGCGGTGAAAGAAAAAAAACACAGAAAAGCCGCAGCCTCTAAATAAGCCGCATGGCTCAAAACATCTGACAAAAGTAGCGGCTAATGGTCCGCAAAATACGGTAACTCTTGTACTTGGAAGACAAATTACAAATCATTTTTAAATCGTTTAAAATATCTCTTTCAATCATAACATTATCTTTTCCTTTCATGAGTTTGTTCTTTTTTTTTTTGCATAATTTTCTTTGTCAAAAACTGCAGTGAGCCAGTTTTTAAAAATATAAACAGAGAATATGGAACACGACACGAGAGTAAGTAAATACATAAAAACATCCAATGAAATAAAATGAAATAAAATGAAATAAAATGAAATAAAATGAAATAAAATGAAATAAAATGAAATAAAATGAAATTAAATGAAATTAAATGAAATACAATAAAATACAATAAAATACAATTACATTTATTAAGATTAAATTAAATGAATCGAATGGAAAGGAAATGAAATGGAAATGAAATAATTGCACATTTTGTTCAAAGTCTATCAAAACGGCCCATTTTCAAATTAAGTCTGAATGTCATTTTTGATTATTTTTTTAATGTCATTTATAATTTGGGCCCAGTGCTTGATTGTCCGTGCAGTTTGCGTCATCCTTTTCTTTGTAATTCCTAATTTCCCGCCGGCCGTACGGGTCAGAAGCCTCGCCCACATCACGCCTGCTCTAAAAAATCTGCTCTTTTAAAGCAGAACTAAGTATTTTTTTCTTTCTTTCTTTACCATAATAAGTCCGTATAATCCCAAACAAAAACATTTCACGATGCCAAGTATCAAAAAAGGGCAAGGGTTTCTCAGGAGAGTCAAATAGGGCCGGTTTTCCTCTCAGAGACTGCAGGGGGTGACGACGGACACTTCAAACACATTTAACCATCACAAGGACTCACAAAGACGTTCAGTAAGGTGAAAATGTTACTTAGTCCTGCTTTAACTCTGGACTGAACTCCCTGTCTAGCTTTACGGTCTTTAGACTCCGTAAATGTCTTTAAAAATATCTAAAATCTCACTTTTTCCAACAAACCTTTAAGACTTGCTGACTCGCCGACTTAAATGTGAGCGTACTTATTGTATTTTGCGTTTATTGCTGCGTGAAGCACTTTGGGACTGTGTCTGTGAAAAGTGCTGTACGAGAGAAGTTGACTTACTAATTATTGGGTTATGGTTTTCAGATTTCTTTTTTAATGTAAATGTACCATTCGCTCAGACATTTGTCTGATTTTTACCTTTGTGAAGTGAACAGAAACACTGGAAACAAAGAAGAGAAGGAGCGGAACATTTCTTTATTATTTCATTACGTATAAAAGAGATGATCAGTGACAGTTAAAGTCCTCGTGACGGGTTCTCACGTTTCTCGAATTATGACGTCGTTTTGGTGAGTTTGGTCCTTTGGTAAATAATCATCACAGTTTTACATCAGTCAAGTTGCAGTTTGTGAAGATAATTTGACAAATACAAGTTGGAAAAAAAAAGCAGAAAATAGACTGAATCCCTCTGTGATGTCATCAAAAAAGCGCCACGCCATCAAAAATGCAGAGAAACTTTGCGACGTACACCTTTTTTATGATGTAAATAAAGGTGTTTTCAGGTGTAATTATTTGTGAAATCATATCTATTGAATGATTTTACTTTGTCAAAGGACTTTGACTCTTGTTTACAATCTGGTTGCTAAGTAACAGTTGTAGAATTACCTGTCTATGTCATATTTGCTGGCACAAGTCAAACCAGGAAGTGACATTATAAACTTCACCAAAATTGACAAATTGGGAGAAAAACAGGCAAAATGTTTGGTAAAATCTTAAATATAATCACATTTTCCTTGTTTTATTTAAAAGTGTGGTCTAAAGTGTCACATGGTCTTTAAGGTTCTGGACTCAGTGTGAGTCTAAGTCCTTGCTCTAACCAGTGAGCGCGCATCCTATTTTCCCTCAAGGCTTTGTTCAGGTTTATGGCAGGATCGGGAAACGTTTGTGACTTTGCCAGCGTCGCGAGCGTGATTAGATTTGGGATTTATGTTTTCACTTTAATTACATCTGACCGCATCGACGTTTGAGAGAAAACGGAACCGCCTCGGACCGGACGAACCCTCGCTCATCTCACGACGTGTTAGCGAGTCGGGCCGCGGCTAATCGACGCGTCTGCCGTTTATTCCTCTGATTTATCGATTTGTTGGTTTTAGAACGCAAAAATGTTCATTTGAATTGCAGTCTTGATTTAATTACACTTCCTCGTGCAGCTCTGCATGTTCAGTTTTTCTCTGGTTTTAGCTCTGGCACGTTCTGATTTAGCTCCAGGAGACTTCTTACATCATATTAAGAGGACGGTACAACTGCTCTGGCAATATTGAACTTTAAAAATATCTTTATTTCTGGTCCACTGCAAAAGGAGGTTTTTTGAATCAAATATACATGATGGAGGTCTTGTTCAGTGACGCTGCTCCGGGGCAGATGTTCCACAGATTACGCACTCTCCAACTTAATCTGTGGACGTCATCCAGGCAGCCAGGATTAAAACCGGGACTCGACCGGGACTCAACGTGGACTCGACCGGGACTGACTGAACGTGGACTGAACGTGGACTGAACGTGGACTGAACGTGGACTGAACGTGGACTGAACGTGGACTGAACGTGGACTCAACTGGGACTGGACTGGGACTCAGCCAGGACTGATTCTGGACTGAACGACGACTGAACCAGGGAAAAATCCAACCAGGACTAAACCAGGACTAATTGGATTTGAACCAGGGCTAAAGCGCAACAAAACCAGACCCACAGCAGATCCAAACCTGGGTTGAACCAGTCCCTTTTGGTCTGCCGTTTTGATGAATCTCTCAGTCACTAGGCCCATCTCTAAATCCGTACCAGAATAGACCCGGTTTACAGAGAGCTCTAAATAATTTACACTGCTGCTGCAGAGAAATGCTCAGAGCAACATTACAGACAAGATACTGCTCCAGCTAGAACAGCCAGAACATTACGACCACTTACAGCGTAAAGTGCATGTGACTAGTTCCTCTGTTTTTCTAATTCTGACTTCGTTTGGTGGTGTAGAACCTGTGGAAAATATTTATCATAGTTTCACCTCTGTTAAGTGTCAGTTTGTGAATAAATTTAGAAAATTAAGAGTTTAAAATGACAGGAAGCAGAGCTGAATCCCTCTGTGATGTCATCAGTGTGCGACACAGAGACAGTTGACACTTAACTGACACTTTTCTGACAGTTTAAACCATCAGACTAAATAAAGGTGTTCTATGGTATTATTGTGTGTCAGATCAGAACTGTTGTGTCATTTATGTGGAATTGGGCTCTTGTTTACAGTCTGGTTGCTAGGTAACAGCTGTGGAATTACCTCTACCTATGTCATATTTGTGTTCATGTCCAACCAGGAAGTACAATTATAAACTTTACACAAACAGTCAAACAAATAGGGTCAAACGGACAAAATGTTTAGTCAAATCTGAAATGTGATTGTGTTTTAGTCAAATGTGTAACTTCTCAAGGTTCATGAAATCAAACTTTCTAGATGTAAAAGTAAACTTACACACTACGTTTAGGTACTTCATTTGTTCTTACGCTCATATTGTGACATTTCGAGGCGCATGTGACTCTTTAGTCCTCTGCGGTTGCTCCCCCTGCTGGGCCCGACGTGCCGGTGTGTGGTCTTTGGGAAACGGTTGCGTTGTTAATGGTCAAACAAACCGGTCTGACCCTTTAAATGCCTCGCGCCCACTGGTCCAGAACGGACTCGTCGCTCACCAGGACTAACTGTTGCTGGACTTAAGTACGTGTCAAACCTCAATCAGTCCTGGTTTAGTCCCGATTTAGTCCTGGTTCTTGTTTGGAACTTGAATTTAGCTGTGAGCCACGTGCCAAAAAAGTACAATCATCACAATTGAATTCGATTCATGGAAGTATTGTCGTTGTATTTTGATAATCAGACTCTAAAGGACAAAAACAAGACCTTTTAAATCAAAATGTAAAAAAAAAAATCAATCAATCATATACTTAAATCATAAATATTCTCTAATCTTCAGTCGCAGCATTTCAACATTTATTTGGTTAAAAAATGATTTAAAAAGTCTCAATGTTTAATAGAAATAATAGTTTGAGAAGTCGACCTCTAAAATACTTGTTAGTTGCAGCTCTAATACACAATACTGTCCTGAAGGAAACTAAAGTCATCTGCTTCTTTTGAAAGTTCATTCCAATTGGTCAAATCCAGCTGTCACTCATAGAGGAGTGGGCGGGACCAAGTGTGCTGGAGGAAACAGCGAATCACGGTGTTTAATGTGATCAAAAAAGGAGATCGCGGTCCCATTTTTATCATTTAATTTCTGCGTCTCCAAGAGGTGACAGGTCAGCTCTGTGAAGAGGCCGCAACGCTCTACTAACATCACCATGGAGACCAGAAGCACTGGACATCTTACACAGTGCACCTTTAAGAATGAAAATCAAAAAAAGAAAAGAAAAATATTGTAAATTTAACTTTTTTATGTTTTAATTTAAGAGATAAAGTGACAACATTGTGTAGAAGTTTATTCATGATTTACTTTTCTGTTCGATTAAAAAAAAAAACAAAAAAAGAACGAATCTGTGCTTTTAAATGCTCTTTAAAAGTGCTTTATTTGTTCTTAAATGTCTCTTAATTGAGTAAGCGTTTTAATCATTTGTGCGTTTCATGTTTGAAATGTCATGTTTGAAAAATAAAACAGAATAAATAAAATAAATGTATTTAATTGAAATAAAATTTAATGTAATTTAATTTTTTTTAAATGAATATGCGCTGAACTTATCATGACTTGGGGAGTTTTACACTTGAATTCTCTTGCGAAATAAAACCATAAAAAAAAAATATTATTTCACTTAGAATTTCAGTTTTATAAACATTGGCAGGAGAACCATTGTGTTTTTTTAATTGTCACTAATATTTCCTCATTACTGATTAAATAACCCCTTGTAGTATAATGCCACGGGGCCGTCTTTCTTCCATTTGACAATAAAGCCTCGTCACAGTAAAGCGTGTACGATGGCGCGCCCGCCTTTACGTTCGACTCTTTTAACATTCAAAGCGGCGACTGAAACCAGAGCCGCGCTTTGAAATAGAACTATAGCGGCTATTTCCTGCCTTAAACATTATATTACACGTTCTCATAAAGTCTCCATTAGCGCTGGACATGAGATCTGCTGCGTCAGGCGTTTCTCGCTCCTCTTGTCCCTCGCGTTTGTCCCTCCTCCCTCTCTCCCATCCTCCTCTTTCTGCTCTCTTCATGTCGCTCTCTTTCTCCTCTCTAAAAATTCTCCTCTCCCCCTCGTTCCTCTTTCCTCCTCACCCCTCTATCTCCCTCTCTCCTCTCCTATCTCCCCCTCACCCCTCTCTCTCCCCCTCTCCCCTCTCTATCTCTCCCCTTTTCCCTCCCTCTCTCTTCTCCCCTCCTCAACCCCCTCTCCCCTCTCCCCCCTTCACCTTCGTCTCCCCTCTCTCCCCTCTTCCTCGCTCTTCTCCCCTCCTCTTCCCTCTCTCTCTCCTTTTCCCTCCCTCCCTCCCTCCCTCCCTCCCGCTTCCTCGCTCCCTCCCTCCCTCTTCTACACTTACACTAAAGCGTGCAGTGTGTCGGCGGCGGAAATGGGCGAGCGGTCGAGTACATCGCTTCGCTCCCGTTTTATCGATACGTGCGGCGATCGCTTAAAGGGGAAACACTCTGCAAAGTGGCCGTTTAGAGCCGCGTCGTAACGTTGCAGTTTGAGTGATTCGTGCGCGTTCGAGTTTGTCTGTGTCGCTGTACTCGCGCCGCACACACCGGGTTTGGGCAAAGCTAAAACTACTGCAAAGGAAATGTGCTGCTTGTTACGGGGAAATGCCAATTTCAATTCTGCAGGTTTGAACGGGAAGTCGATATAGTTAGACAAATGTAAAGAAAGAAATCATGTAGATATAAGAGACTTTCTTTACATAAGAAGCCTACAATGACAATAGCTTGTATAATATAGAACTTGTAACCATTTTTAAAAAACCCAAATAAATGTAATTTAATTTAATTTAATTTAAAAATAATAATAATAAAAATGTAAATAAGATAAATACCAATGTTCTTTCGAAATCCCCACAGAACGTTTTCAAAATCCAAGGAAGCCAATACAAACTTGTTGAAGCAGTAAATCTCTGGAACAGTTCATTTGTATCACTCTCTTCCACTTTTAAAAGACGTTTAAATGTACAACTGTATTCTGAACTGTATTACTGTGTGACAGTATTGTACTTTGCATCTGTGATTGTACAGTTTCCTTTTGCGAATGCCTATAAAATTTCAATGATTGAATTCATATTTGAAATCACGATTCCTCAGAAGATAGAGAAGGGGCGGAACATCTGCACATCAAAAGAGAGGAGCGCAAACAGATGAATTAAAAGTCGGCGACGGGTCTCACAGAAATAGCCACTTTAAACTGTACAATAAAAAAACTTGCACAGTGAACGCACTTACAAGTTTATATTGATTATATACTCGTTTACAAATTCGATTAATTGCACAGCCCCAGTTCCACACCCGAGATTACGGTCTTTCAGCATGTCGTCCAAATATATCTATGACTGAAATAAACTATTCTAACTAGATCTACTTTAATCTGAATTTAAGCTCTGCCACTCCTGTTCACCTCGTTCTTCTCTTTCTCTCTCGTCTAATTGATGGATTTGGACAAATGCCGTTGTTTGCTCTGCCCGGGGGGGTTTGGGGTTGGTTCAAAGCAGACAACAGAGCGGACCACCCACAAACTCTTCCTCAGCCTGTTCAGACTTGACACACTTTAAAGCCTTCTCGTCTTCAGGAGATCATCTGCAGACGCGGAGATGTTCCTGCTAATGGAGCACTTTGACCCACAAGCGTCCAGTTTTCCACGGACAAATCACAGGACACATCAGAGGACGACTCACTGGACAAATCACAGGACAAGACAAATCACAGGACAAATCACAGGACAAATCACAGGACAAATCACAGGACAAATACCAGGACAAATCACAGGACAAATCACAGGACAAGACAAATCACAGGACAAATCACAGGACAAGACAAATCACAGGTCAAGACAAATCACAGGACAAATCACAGGACACATCAGAGGACAAATCACAATACAAATCACAGGACAAGGCAAATCACAGGACAAATCACAGGACAAGACAAATCACAGGACAAATCACAGGACACATAATCATCACTGGATCATACAGGACATCATGAGACGACATGGACAAGGGACCAAGGACAAATCACAGGACAAGAAAAATCACAGGAATCCCACAGGACAAACTCACAGGAGGCAATCACAGGACAAGGCCATCACTGACACAGAGGACAAATCACAGGGACAAACATAGGAAGACAAATACAGACACATCAGAGGACACTCCAGGGAGAATCACAAGGAAAGACAGGACAAATCAAGGACTAATCACAGGACAAATCACACAGCAGAGGACGAATCACATGGACTGGACTGACAAAGGACAAACACAGGAGAGAATCTCACAAACACATAGTCACAGACAAGACAATAACAGCGACAAAAATCACTGACAAACAAACAATCACGAGGAATCACAGGACACAATAACGAGGACAAATCATCAGGACAATCACTATCAGACGACTCACAGGAACAAATGGACAAATCTGGACAGACAATATCACAGGCAAATAACAGGACAAAAAGACAGGGACAAGCATCACAGACAAATCAAGAGGACAAGGCAATTCCACACAGACAGATCACAGGACAAGACAATCACAGACACATCAGAGGACAACTCACTGGACAAACCAAGACAAAATCACTGGACATGACAAATCACTGACATGACAAATCACAGGACAAATCACAGGACAAGACAAATCACAGGACAAATCACAGGACAAGGCAAATCACAGCGAATCACTGGACAAATCACAGGACACATCAGAGGAATTACTGTAATTACTGTGACAGGATTAATGATATTGAAGCTGTTTTAAGCCGCTGACACAATAAATCCAAAGCCGCAGAATCCCAGTAAAAGCTTTTCGAAATGTGAAATATCTTTGGAAAACGAAGCCTTTAAAATGCTCTGTCATCAGAATGTTGAATGGAGGCAAAAGGAAGTAAACCGTAACACATTTTCACTAATTAACTGACATCCAATCTAAATACTAATGGTTTTTACAAGTCTATACAGCAACAAAAAATAAAATAAGTAAACATTTTTAATTTTCTAGATTTCTTTTAGAAATGTTAGGTAGTGTGCTTTTCTATTGCAAAGGATAGAAAAAGTATTATTTTCTAGCCTCAAAATTGTGTTTGAGCTTCACAAAAAGTATAATTTGGGGTAAAGTATGCAATAAATAAGTAGACTATTATGAGTATTTGCCCTGTAAAACATAAAAATCATGATTTTGCCTTCTTTCTTTTATAATCTCCTGTTTAATAGACACATTTGTTTACAACCGACTCTATATAAAGTAATTAGTATCTATAAAGTGTCATGCTTATTTGACTCAGCTCAGATTTTATTGTACGACATAAAAAGAACAGAAGAATTTCCCACTAGCGCAAATAAAAATGTACAGAAATTAAATATTGAGCTCTAAAAATTATTGTGACACAATATAAATACTTTTTCAATATAAGTACTGTTGTGTTTGAAGCTGTGTGAAGCTGTTTGAAGCTGTTTGAAGCTGTTTAAAGCGGGTTGAAGTTGTTTGAAGCTGTTTGAAGCTGAAGCGGTTTGAAGCTGTTTAAAGCTGTTTAAAGCTGTTTAAAGCTGTTTAAAGCGGGTTGAAGTTGTTTGAAGCTGTTTGAAGCTGAAGCGGTTTGAAGCTGTTTAAAGCTGTTTAAAGCTGTTTAAAGCGGGTTGAAGTTGTTTGAAGCTGTTTGAAGCTGAAGCCGTTTGAAGCCGTTTGAAGCAATGTGAAGCGGTTTAAAGCGGCTTGAAGCGGTTTGAAGTGGTTTGAAGCGGTTCAAAGTGGTTTGAAGCTGTTTAAAACTGTTTAAAGCTGTTTAAAGCTGTTTAGGCTGTTTAAAGCGGTTTGAAGCGGTTTGAAGCGGTTTGAAGCTGTTTGAAGCTGACTCAATCTGAGCCAAGATGTTGGTGAGGAGCATCAAGAGTATGGATATTTTGTGACGTTTTTCTGGACAAAACTCATTAGCAGTTGTTTAGACATTTTTGTTTGTCATGTTCATCATAGTATTTGCAGTGTTTTTTTTCCCGTGCCGGTTTGCCGTAGCAACAGCTGTAATCACCTTTTGCAGACAGCTGTCGCAGTAAGAGTGAGTGCGTTTATTGTTGTTTGTTTTTGACGCTGTAACAGGAAGGGGCGGGTTTGTTTGGTCACATGTTCTGCTACGAAGGGAAATGAACTATTGTTTGGAAAGGCTTGTCTTTGTTGTTGTGGTGTATTCATTAGCTCATTTTAATTGCGTAGAAATGAGAAAGATCTTAAATGAATTCATACACATTTTAACCCTTTATCTTGTTGCTCTGGTTGTTAATAAAAGTGTCTTATTTTTTCTGGAAGTCTGTTGTACACCTTTATCCGTTTTTCGAATGTGAAGTTGTGAGACAGAACACGGTCAGAGTCTGAGTGAATCTCTGGGCTCCGTGTGGTGAAGTCGATGGTTGCACTGTTTAGCTTAATGCTAAATGCTATGTGCCATTTTTGCATTGGTAAAAGTTAGTAAATGAAAGAGAAACGCCCACATCTTGATTAAACACTTCAGAGCTGTTATGATTGGTCGGGCTGGCTACGTTAAAGTAACAGTGTGTAACTTCCCGCTGGTGGAAACCTGCATGAATCCATGAAAATACAAAGTTAAAATCATTCCAGACGGACACGTTTTATGCCCACTGTGGAATATTACAGCTACAGGAACGTTGCCATGGAAACAAGCAGGAGAACAGTGTTTTTTTGGCACTCAATATTTATCATTTGCAATTTTTTTTTCGCTAGTGGGGCATTTTCTTGGTTATCATTATGCAGTATGATCAGATTTGAGTCGATTCTGAGATAAATTACAGATACAGCTCAAGACTCATTCGTCTTTGCATCAGTTGAAGTTGAAGCTCATGTTTTTGCAGAGATATTTGACATTTAGAAAAGGTTTTACTAGGATTCTGTGGCTTCAGAATGTCTGTGTAAGTGGCACAAATTATTTTCAATATTACCTTCTACTTATTTTGAACTTCAAAATGTGTTATCGCGACAGGCCTTCTTTTAACAACAGCATGGAGCGCACTGCAGAGACACACAAATGATAACAAAAACTAGTTTATTTGGATTTTTCATGTAATGACTAACACGGCGATAAGTACTTACAAAGTATAGTTTAGTTTAGGTGCTGATTAGCAACAGCATGTATTCCAAAACAACTGAAAGGTCCCCAGCTCTAATGATCGCAGCAATTTGTTCACATTTTCTTTTACATAACAACCTCTTTATCCTCACCTAAACTGTGCCTTTCCCCCGTCCCTTTATGTTAGACGGTATGTGAAGAAACAAGTCCAAACTGGCCTTTTCAGAATCCCGTCTTCTCCTACAGCTTCGTCCTGAACCAGACCAGAGCAGGTTCCTTTGTTTGTTGTGTAGTCCTTTTGGCCCCGGCAACTTTCGCTGACTCCGGTCGCCCTTTGGTGCTGTCGTCTGTAACCGTGCAGCGCCACTGTCCCGGTGATGAATAATACATGTGTAACGGGCGGCAACAACAGCACAAAACAGAGTGATACAGGGATAGTTGGAGAAACTCTGGCGGTGACTGGAAAAGTAGGGCTGCGCGATGTATCACAGGAGAATCCAGCAAGTGACAAGGGCGAGGTGACCCGTTTGTTAAGGTTATACGTCCGTGGTGAGACGAACGACCAAATGGCTTCTGAAGCACATGGAATTCTCGAATCCGTTCTTATTTCTCAAACGTTATTGCTCCTGGACACATCTGAAATTTGCACTCTGAACTGAACACGACGACGTTTTAGAGGTTTATTGCGAATCTAATTGCACGACAAAGCGGGCAATGTGTCGAAATTTAGTCACTATGCCAAATTTTACTATCGAGTGTGTCGTTTACAATAAAAAAAAAGTTGAGGGTAACATTCCTGCATTTTTGTGACAATTTCATTAAAATTCCCGCGATCGTGGACGTCTTTGCGCCGCTCTGATGAAACGGCGGTGCACCTTTTTTTCCCCTTTGCCGCGATTGTCGTCCCGCTTCGAAGCCCAAAGTGAAAGTATCTTCTCCTCGAATTCACCAGCGCCGGTCCACCTGCTGGTCAAAGGTTTCACGGGCGCCGTTTGTTACATTCGTCATCAGCGCCGAATGAACCCGTTAGACGTTTAAAATGTTCAAACTGCTTGAACAGCCTGTAAATAATCTGTCTCGCACATTTTATTTGGGAAGAAAAACATTTGGAAGTAGTGTATATGTAACAATTAAAGCATTATTAAAATATAATAACTGAGCATAATGTATCTATTAATATATAACTTTGTTTTTGCACCCACTGAATAATCTCATTTACATATACAGAAAAATGGGTCACGCTCTAATATTTGGTTGGCGCTCCTTTAGCTTTGATCACAGCACACATTCACTGTGGCATAGTTTCAATAAGATTCTGCAACATTAACAGATGTATTTCCCTCCAGCGTGTCATTGTTCCTCACACAGATCTTCAGCGTGTCATTGTTCCTCACGCAGATCTTCAGCGTGTCATTGTTCCTCACACAGATCTTCAGCGTGTCATTGTTCCTCGCGCAGATCTTCAGAGTGCCATTGTTCCTCGCGCAGATCTTCAGAGTGCCATTGTTCCTCGCGCAGATCTTCAGTGTCATTGTTCCTCACGCAGATCTTCAGCGTGTCATTGTTCCTCACACAGATCTTCAGCGTGTCATTGTTCCTCACGCAGATCTTCAGTGTGTCATTGTTCCTCACACAGATCTTCAGAGTGCCATTGTTCCTCACACAGATCTTCAGCGTGTCATTGTTCCTCACGCAGATCTTCAGTGTGTCATTGTTCCTCACACAGATCTTCAGCGTGTCATTGTTCCTCACGCAGATCTTCAGTGTGTCATTGTTCCTCACACAGATCTTCAGCGTGTCATTGTTTCACACAGATCTTCAGTGTGTCATTGTTCCTCACACATCTTCAGCGTGTCATTGTTCCTATCCTCACACAGATCTTCATTGTTCCTCACACAGATCTTCAGCGTGTCATTGTTCCTCACACAGATCTTCAGCGTGTCATTGTTCCTCACACAGATCTTGTGTTGATGATGGAGAGAGTGACCACTGCACAAAGCCTTCTCCAGCTCATCAGAAACACTCTCACAGGTTCAGATCTGTTGTACATTAGTTTCTGCTTCCCCTTAGATGTTTCCTCTGCTTGATGCCAATGACTTGACCCTTCTCAAACACACTCACATCTCACCCATGACGACCGAATTCGTCTGTCCACATGGTAGTTGGGTTTAAATACCGTGTTGCAGCTGAAAGACCATCACCTGCAGGAGTTCTCCAGTAGGACAGTGTCACACATGACGATCATTACGTCAAAGTACCGTTCCACCATGACGGATGATCATTTGGAAGTGTGCTTGAGACTGCATGTCAGCAGCTACTGTCTGGACTATGCATCCCCGGCTGATTCCATTCAGTGCAAGTCGTCAGAGTTAAGTCAGGTAATGACAAAAATGTAAATAGTTAATTATGTTGTGTTGCGCAATATGGGCTCTTGCGGGTATGCAAGGTACATCAACATACATTGTAAAAATAATTCTCAGTATATTTTTAAATAAATATTTGTTTTGCATTTTTGTAGTAAGTCGATCACTTTGACCTTGTCATTTTATAAGTAGCTCACATGCTGAAACAGTGTGAGAACCCCTGGTCCACTCCAAACTCTCAAAGCCACTCATTTAAAATGGATTTGTGTTTTATCCCGTGCTGCTCGCCTGCTCGGCGCTGCCTCGGCCTCCACTCCCGATCAATATCTCCCCAATTGATCAAACTCCTCAGCTCCAGTCGATACAAACTCCGCCTTGAACCACGGTCGGATTAGACCTCGAGAAACGGACATCGCAACTGCTGTTTACATTATCGACCGCGCAGCCGTTTGACAGTACGTCAGGACTCGTTACTATGACACATTTTTATTAGAGGAGAAACTACTGAATCATTTTTAGGTATATTAATTTTTTATTATTTATGATTATTTTAGGTATTTTACTATCCTTAATTTATCAAGATTTTTAAAAAAATTATATATTTATTTTATTATTAATATGTTGATGCTGTTTTTGTTAACCAAGAGTTTTATTATTCTACCAAGGATTTTTTGAAGGCTTCATTTAGACCACAGCAAAAAAAAAAGAATGTATAGGACGAGTTTTTTACAGTTTATTCTTTTTGTGCTCTTTACTACTGCTTTTCTGTATGAATATTTGTTTTTCTATTAAATACTTTGGGCTTGTGGACACTACAGTTTTAAATATAGCATGGACAATATATAGATGACATCATGAAAGTTGGTTTGAATATGTTGTTTATAGCAAAAATATATATTAAAAAAAATGCTACAAAAGAGCTGATTGAAAATAAATATCCAAAAGGTTCTGTTCGATTTTCTGATTTTCTGATTATTAACGCTCAACTAATATGTTTAAAGACAGGTTTTTACACAACTAACGTTTTTAGTGTCATTTTGGACACATTTTTGATCTAGAAAGGTTATAATGTGGTAAAAAAACTCAAAAATCAGAGAATGCCGCCGTTAAATTTACATGGCAAACTGGTCAGGTACAGCAGAGAATCATGGGAAATGTCCACTTCCTCTTTCCCACAATGCGCAGCTCTGCCTGGAACAGAACCCTAATGACAGCCTCGGACCTCTTTCATGTCACACCTGTTTCTCGAACCGCAGTGGAGTCCAGGTGTGTCTGAGAGAAACTAATTGTATGTTTTAGAGCCAAAATGGAGTCGTTTTTTTTTACTGTTGAACATGAACTTTTCCCAGGTCTGGTCTTGTTCACTTTACGACTGGGTTTTCAAAGTCCTGCGTTATGCGAACCAAAGTTTTTAATGGAAGTTTTAACTGCGTTATTACAAGACTCACTCCTTGACCTGTTCCACTATGTTTTTGATTTATTTTTACATGATATTTTTAGTTAAAGTGCCCCCTACAGGTTGTACGACTCATTGAACTAAAATGCACTTAAGATAAATATATTTTGAATTGTACTAAAAATTATAAAAATGTTGTCATAGAATAGCAAATTTTTTAGGCTTATAATTTCCCTTGCTGTTTATAGTTGATGACATCAAATTAGGAAATTAACCAGCAAACACAATTTTTGGCACATTTATTTTAATTTGACAAATAAAAATATATGAGAGCGACTTTATTTTGGTGAATTCATGTTTAGAGCGTCAAAAATGTTGTTTTTTTGAGTAAATTCTGCATAAACTGTGTGAGTGTGAGTGTCGCTAGTCAGATTTTTCTACTTTTCTCCACAAATACCTGCTCGATTGGTGTAAAACTATAATTTGTATGTACAACAGGTATAAATACACAAAATAAAGTCAAAATTCAGTCATCCGTCACTTTAAAGCTGCTGTATCTGATGTTTACGGTCTTAAAAACATGAAAAACAGAACTAGTTCATGTTAAACTGCTGCTCCACATGTATCGCTCACTTTCCTGATGCATTCTGAGCATCCTAATTATTGAGTGAGTTCAGAAGCTCTTTTCACAACTTTCCGAGCCCAGAGCGAGTTTTGCTGTTACGGCAAAGCAAACGATTAAATTCAATTTATTTTCTGGACACCCAAAGTCAAAGCAGCAGTTTCCTCGAAGGGCGACAGTGAAAAACAGATTAAACCATCTTCACAGGGAATTAGCAAAAGGATAATGTCCCAGCATCCCCCTGTGTCTGTGAGGAAGAGCGCCCCCTGTCCTTAAACCCTCCTTCTGTGGGAAAAACTCCAAAACCCTGTGGGAAAAAGTAGAAATCTGGAGGAGACCCACAGAGAAGGAGAGATCTGACTCTCATATACAGATGGGGAATCTAAGATGCAGTCGCCAACAACCACATAAGAACAGCTAGCATGCTAACAGCGCACTTCCTACTTCGCATTTACAAATACAGTAGAGGCAAAGAGCGCGCAATGGAATCATTTTCACCCCAATGGATGCTTTTGCTATTTTGTATTGGAAATTGTGAGAAAAATAAGTTATCTCATCTAACAAAACACATTGATTGTAGAGAGTTTTATCGTCTGAGAACCAGGAAGTGTGCCGTTATGCTGCGTCATCGTCCTCCGAGGGCAGAACTCGGACCGCGGACCAGTTTATTACAGTAATCGGAAAAAAAACAAACAGAGAAAGTGCCCAAATCCGCCAAAATGAATGTTTGCAACATTAGCATAACCTGCGGCACGCCTTTAAACTGTAACACTAGCGCTCAGCCATCTTTGTACGGCTTGTTGCTTATAGATTATCAATTCCACTTTGTCTGAGGCGAAACAGAGAGAAGACAACGAGAAAGCGATGGCCAAGAGGCACCGTGTAAAAAAAAAATCAAAGAGTTTTAATCAAACGGCGGACTCGTCTCAGGTCTGCGTGGGGACATGAATAATGCAGCGTCCTCCGTCTCCCCTGGACGATACTCTGATGTGCACTGATGGAGACGGACTGGCGGAACGTGTCCTTCAAAAGTACGGCCACGTTCTGCTGAATACTAAAACTGTCAGCGTTACAGCCGCTCCACCGTACACCGCTTAAGTGTCGAGACAGGGCTTTGGTAACGCTAGAAACTTTTGGCAATACTTTGTTTTGGAGCGCACTTGTTTAACGGCGCTGCGCCTCATTTCTACTGTTTTTGAAACGTGAAAAACAGAACTAGGATTCTGAGCATCCTAAATATTCACCACAATGAGTTTATGAGCACTTTTCATGAGCTTCAGAGCCCAGTGTTTTTAGTTTTGTCGTCCCAGGTAATGCTAACAAACATTAGCCCGCTAACGCCGCTCTTCCCCTGCTTCTCGGAGAATAAAATGTTTTAGATTTAGATAAAGAATAAAGTGCTGTGGTCTCATATTCACCTGATGCTTTTGGAGTATAAAAAAAATATGCAAAAAAAATTTGGTAAATGTACTAGTTTCAAAAAGCCTTTAAAATAATTAGCTGCTAATTAGCATTGTTAAGTGGTTAGTTCTATGTTAATTCAGCCCTTATTAATGTATTGACCATATTCTGCTAATAATTAGATATTTACCACCACTTTACTATTTAATAAACTGGATTACTGCTTATTAGTATGATTAGACGAATGTTGGGATATTTTTGTGCATGAATTATGATCCTTTTGGTAATAATGTTATGTACAGTGTAGCGTATGGACAGGATAAAAGTCACTTCAGCGAATTGAACCAGTATGTATCAAGTATTTATTTATTTGATCGGGACGGTGCATATTAATGAACATCTGTGACACTTAAATATGACAGATTATTGCAAAGATGCTTGTTTCCATCTGCTGTCCCCAGATAAATCGTTTAGCTGTTCATATTTCCGTCTTCTCTCAAACGTTAATGCTTCTGGGTGAGCTTAAAATGTCAACTACAAAATGATTTTATCAGAACACGAATCATTCTTGAATCCTTAAAGATTAAAACTGAGCTGAGGCAGGTCAGAATTCTCAAGTAGAATTCACTGTTTAAAGTGACGTATGACAGGTTTTTACGATTTTTTAATTTTGACTATCTGGTGTATTTATACTTTTTGTACATGTAAATGATAGTTTTGCACCAATCGAGCAGGTATTTGTGGAGAAAATGTTGAAAAATCTGTTGAAAATGACAGGAAGTGACATCACACCAGGGACACTCATTCCAGTCAAAGTTTATGCAGAATTTATGCAAATTTTGCAAAGAACTAGGGCTGCATCGATTACTCGAGTAAATCGAATAATTCGATTACAAAAAAGATTCGATTATTATTTTATTGCCTCGATGATTCGTTTAGTTTACATATTTAATTAAAAACACGTGAATCTGTCGCGCGCAGAGCGCACGGAACTCTGACGAAGACGCAACAGGAAGAGAGCGGCGCGTTTGAAACTCACAAGTGCGACTGGGAAGAGTTTTGATGAGTGAAAGAGCCATGGATCTATTAAAATAATCCCGAGCTGCAACTCTAAACACCGTATCTAGCTCCGCCCACCCCAGCCCCCGCGCCTTCGACACGCCACCGCAAACCCCCGCGCTCCCCCACTCAACAACTCTGCTTCCCAGTCACAGTCGTACTTTTAAACAGCCAATGCACATGGAAACAGCAACGGAGGACCGGTTATGTTAGAATAATCTGTGGTGAAACAGAAAGTCCGAGACGCGGAGGCCAAAGTGACCGGCACACGGCGTCAAAACGTCAAAACGCAAAATGCAGAGCTCAAAACACCAGGACCACCGGTCCCACTCAACATAACATTTTACAAAATGTCTTATTGAAGTGATGTGACAGAGCTACTGTAATTGTTTACAGTCTGTGACAAGTTAATTAAGTTCTTTATATATATTCTTTATATACAAACAATGAAGTGAAATGTTGCTGTTTTGGGGACAAATTTATTTTGAAATTAAGAATAAAATGTGTTATTTTAAGCAGAAATTCCTTATTTTGTATTTGTTTATTACTATGAACTATAATGTTTTATCTAAAAAATGATTTAATATGCGTTTAAATGGTTTACTGAATGTACAAAAAAATTACCAATTAATCGAAGAAAAGAATCGATAGATTACTCGATTACTAAAATAATCGATAGCTGCAGCCCTACAAAGAACCAAATTTTTTGACTGTTCTAAACATTAATTCAACAAAATAAAGTCGCTCTCATATGGTTTTATTTGTCAAATGAAAAAAAATGCTGACATTAGATGAGTTTTGACCCAGTGTTTGCTGGGTAATTTCCTAGTGTGATGTCATCAATTACAAACAGGAAGTGTTAGCATTTTTAGCAAAATTCTAAATATATTTATCTTAACTGCGTGTTAGTTCAATGATTCGTCCGACCTGTAGGGGGCACTTTAAACTGTCAGAGTTCAGATGTGTTGACCTGGTTTATGTCTCTGTAATTACTGAGTCTATGCAGGAAGTGAACTGGCACAAAGTTCAACATCTTTTCTGTCAGCACAAATAAACAAATGTGGAATCATTTTTTTTTTTTAAAGACGTGATTATTGTCAGTTGAATGGACTTTAAAGGACATATCATGCATTATTTGTGTTTGTTCTCAGCCTGTAAACATGTTCTTGTGTAGCTTTAGTATGGCATCTCATGTTTTAGACCTAAAAATAGTTTTACATTTAGATCTCTGCTGTTTAACCAGGGACTACCTGTTGGCGCCATCTACTGGCTGCAGAGGGATTTACACATTTTAAGATGAACGTGTCAAGTTCTCACTTCCGGGTCTCAGCGCACAGTTGTACTGGTCGTGATTAGATGGAAAATGAGCCTGGAGATGATTTCCGGAGTTAAAAAACAACAGAAGATTCTCTGAGCCGCGTCACAGATGGAGAAAAGGGTCAGTTATGGAGGAGATTCAGAGCGCAGTGTTTTTGAGGCTCGGAGGGGAGAGGACTTTCTAACCAGGATTCATCAAACTGTGAATGAAGCTAAATGTCCTCCAGCTGAGTTGTGACGAGAGACAATGTGAGAACAGGGTAAAAAGAGAGGAAAAGTAACATTAGAATAGCATGTGTTTTTAACCATAAATTATTAAATGAGTGACAAGTTTTGAACGAAATAATGAAGCCTGCATAAAAAATTTATTTGTAAATTCAAGCTGGAAGACCTAATCTCGTCACTGCTACCAACAGGGCTCACCGGCTCACGCAGCCTAAATCAACGTACTCAAGCGGCGACTCCCGCTGCGGCTATCGGCGCACCTCCCCTGCTCCCAATCAGCGCACAGCTGGCCCCATTTAAACCCCCGTGCAGTTCAGCTCGGCGCTCAGACGCGTACTGGCAACCCACCGCCTCCTTTTTCCTTCTCCTTCCCCTGTATCCTTTCACTTCATTTCTGGTTTCATCCTCTCTACCTTCTCCACATCTACAACCAACCAGTCTCAGGCCGCCGGGGGGAGACATCTAAGTCATTCTATTATGGGCGCCCATAATCGAATGTCTTCCGCCCGGGGTCTGATGCGCCAAATAACAATGTAATAAAACTTGCTAAACTGTCTTCCCCGTGTTTGTCTGAGTCTCTCCGAGGGTGAAATGATAGTTCAACGTTTTGTGGATTTCCATTTTGGATATGTCAACCATCTTGAGATCATGACGTCACTGTTCAGCTGTAGTTTGCATGTTCTCCCTGTCTCTGCATTGGTCTCCCCTTACATCTAAAACACATATAGCCAAACATGTGGTCTCACCTAACCTAAGGACATGTATGATCCATTAAAAAAAACTGTTTGTGTGAAGTAAAAAGTACAATGAGAAGTCGGGAAAACCGCTTGCGCTCTAACTCAACCGCGACGTCTGCGAAACGAGCGTCTTTGACTTCTGAAATCAGTGTTCAAACAGACGCCGGCGCTGTAAAGGCTGAACGTATCTATTATGAATGCATAGGAGCAGAATGAAAGATTTATGGAGACAAATGAAGCCATGAGATCACAAGGCTATCCTTCGTTAGCGCTCCGTCCGAAGGGAGCACACATTTTCACATAGAACACACACGCTTTTACACAGAACACACACACTTTCACACAGAACACACACACACTTGCATACAAAACACACTACCTAAGTGAACGCAAGCTTTATTTTATCTTTCTGGGACGATATAGTTTAGATCATACTTAAACAGCGAAAGGAGCAAGCAAATACTAGTAAAAGTATAAGTAGCACATACAAAAGTCTACTGAAGTAAAGGTTTCGAAGTATCTGTGTAAAAAAGGTGCTTTAAGAGTCAAAAGTAAAAGTATTTCACGCCGTTTTTGTTACTGTTAACGTATTAAATGTGTTGAATTTCTCCTGTGAATCTGGTGTGCATGTGTTTTGTGGGGCTTGAACTCAAAACCTTTGTGCAAAATGTCACCGTGAACGTGCTAAATAATAAAGTAGAATGTACATAAACTACTCTCAAGTGTAGTGAAGTAAAAGTGAGAAGTGCCCACGGTAGACACAACGAAGGTGAAGTACAGTCAAAATGTTACTTTAGTGCAGTACTTTGACTTTTGTGATTACTTTTCACCACTGAATATCATGATTGTTGTTTTGGAGATACACTTTTGTAATTCAGGGTACAGACATTTCACATTCGTCTTTTGATTAAACCTCAACAAATGCGTTTGAAGACTAGTTTTTAACACGTTTTGACTTAATGTCATCGGGAAACTCAAAATAAACTATCCAGGTGTTCATTTTTGTCATTATCAAGTTAGCGCGAACGAATCAATCTAAAAGCGATGTGCCCATCCCGGCGGCATCTGTTACGCTGGCAATGTCAAATAAATATTCATGTCAGCAAAATTGTTAAATTGAATGAATAGAAATTAAGGTTTTGTGATTTCTGTCATGTCTTTGTGATTTTAATGCATTTTTTGTTCCCCGTTGTGTGAAGCACTTTGAATTGCCTTGTGTACGAATTGTGCTCTACAAATAAACTTTCCTTGCCTTGCCATCATCGCCCAGCGCTAACCCAGATACTACAATACTACAGCTAGTATCAAAACTGTATACTCGTTCGAACAAGTATTTGTCCGCTCAAATGAACTGTCCCTGGAAGGATAAATACATCTGCATCAACTCAAATGTCTGTTGTTCTATTGAAATACGTTCTCCGTTTCAGACCATAGCGTGTGACGAATGCGTTCTTCATCGATGACATCAAACGCTCTGATTTGCCTGTGAAACGACATGATTAAAAAACATCTCACTCCAAACTCCCGTATTTCCGCTGCCTCCTGCCCCACAAGGCGCTGCACATCGGCCTTTGATTTTTCTACTTTTCATCCAAAGACTTTTTTTTATTCTTGGTTCAAACGGCTTGAGTCGGTGCCAGCGCAAGCCACAGTTTGACAGGAAAGTCTCGAAGAACGGGAGGTCGTCACATGGACCTTTTGAAGATGCTTTGTTTAATCGTAAATAAGACTGCACTTCATGGATTACCACCTAATGCAAAGGAGTTTAAACTAAGGCCTGGGGGCAAAAGGTGGCCTCAGGCTTCCTAGTGAATTGGCCCAAATCCCCATCAGTAATGCTTTTTTACTTATGCTTGGATTATATTTCACGGGTGAACATCAAGCAGAGAAAGCTTAAGTCTTTATTGTCTTTGGTCGTAACAATAATCCAAATATGGTGATATTTATTTACGTATTCAAGAATAGTCCTCTTTTCGAAACCAACTTGTCAAAGCTCGACCTCGTCAGATCTCTGAAGCAGGGATGGGAAACACTGGAACGCCAAGTTCCACAGGGGGGCGCTAGTGCAAACTGTCATTGTGTCCTTGGGCAAGACACTTCACCCACTTTATCTCCAGTGTTTAAGTACGAGGTGTATGAACCAGTGTGTGTTTGTGAGACAGTGGATGGAAATGAGCCCTCGGTACAATCTGTGTTCATGAACATGTGTCACGTGTTTCATTAACATACACTGTCCCCAACAAATAATAACCATCATACTGATCAAAAGTCTATAATCATATCGTGTGTTGTCACAGTTTTAACAAATCACAAACTCTTTTGCTTAAATACATTATTCTGTTGCAGTTGAACAAACACAGCCCACGAGCCTTTGCATCGTTTCAGAGCTGACAACATGAAATAACTGTTATTTAGCACTTTTACATCTTGATTCTTCGGAATATAATCATTTGTATCAAAGGCGTGTCAAGGCATTTCGGAAAAGGTAGTATTTTCTACAATATGTTCCACCAACAATCAAAGACCGGACTGACATATTTGAAATGAGAAAAATGGAAAACAAAAATCACACCTCCTGCTCTCTGTGGTCTCGTTCTGTTTTGTGTTCTATATTTCAAAACTGAAATGATAATGATAATATTGTGGTAATATTGTACGGTGAGACTGGCACATTGTTACATCCGTGTTTGTTGTAACTACAAGGGACATCCGCTGCCATGGTGACAACAAAACAATTGCGATTAGGGCTCATTGAGATGATTGTCAACCAATTTAGTCATCGAATAATGGTTAACCGCTCCACAACATGCCATGAGCTGATAAAAGACGTTTTATGACTCAAATTGAGCTGCGATTGTATGAAAATGTTGCGGAAAATGTGTAAATTGAGTGTATTTGATAAAAACGCTCTTTTATTGATGAACGTGCTCCGCCGATTAAGCGAAACGATCATTAGTTGTCGCCCAAAATGTGACATAACACATTTTTCAGTACAAGTCCCGCCTCTGCCATGTTTCTGAACAGAATCTAAATCATGACCTATTGACCTGGTGCTTCTCGAGCTTTTAGATGTTCCAAGAGTAAAGTCACATTCCTGTAACACGTCCTCTCGTCTCGTCGTAACTCAGCGACTCATGTTGTGTGTCCCAGTGCAACCCGAACCCGAAAAATATTCGCTGGTCGTCGAGGCACGGACGGACAGCTGAGGCCCTGCGCTCCCATTGGTCCGGCCAGGGTCCAGTGACGGAATTCACCAAATACCAGGGCGGGACGGACGTGTGCAGGACGGCGCTCGATGAGAGAAGGAGGGTTTAGACCTGGAACAAAGGACAAGTCTGTCAATGATACACTGATTATGAAGGTCCAGGGTTTAGTCCTGGTTTGATCCCGCATTAGACCTGCTTTAGTCCTGGTTTGATCCCGCATTAGACCTGGTTTAGTCCTGGTTTGATCCCGCATTAGACCTGGTTTAGTCCTGGTTTGATCCCGCATTAGACCTGGTTTAGTCCTGGTTTGATCCTGCATTAGACCTGGTTTAGTCCTGGTTTGGTCCCGGTTTGATCCCGCATTAGACCTGGTTTAGTCCTGGTTTAGTCCCGGGTTGATCCTGCATTAGACCTGGTTTAGTCCCGGTTTGATCCCGCATTAGACCTGGTTTAGTCCCGGTTTGATCCCGCATTAGACCTGGTGTAGCCCTGGTTTGATCCCGCTTTAGACCTGGTTTAGTCCCGGTTTGATCCCGCATTAGACCTGGTGTAGCCCTGGTTTGATCCCGCTTTAGAGCTGGTTTAGTCCTGGTTTTGCCCTGGATTGTTCTTCGACATCGCAATCGGCAATTTGCAAAAAGGCGACAATTTTTGATTTTTTTTTCCTCCATAAATGTCAAAGTATCCCGTCAAATTCTGCATAAAAATGGCTAATTACGGTTCAATTTGCATTTTAATGTGAACTTTTAAACAGAATCCCATTATGAAAACACAAATTGCTCGCTCTTCGTGGTTTTTTTTCTGTTTTTTTGTGTGTTTTTTGTCTTTTTTTGTATTCTTCTCTCTTCTGTTGTTTATGTTTCAGTCTTTTTGTCGTTTTGCATTTAAATGTGAACAGAATGCCATTACAGAATCCCGTTTTTGTGTTGTTTTTGTTGTTTTTTGCATTGTTTTTATGTTGGTTTTTGTGTTGTTTTTGTGTTGTTTTTTGTGTTGTTTTAATTTTGTCCTTGTGTTGTTTTTTGTGTTGTTTTTTTGGTTTTTGTGTTGTTTTTGTGTTGTTTTTTTTCTGTTGTTTTCCGTGTTGTTCTTTTGTGTTGTTTTTTTCCTCTCTTCGGTTGCTGTTATGTTGTTGCTTTGTCTTTGTTGTTCTAATAATAGTACGAAAATCGCCCAAATTCCTGTCCGACAGATCCCAAATCGTGCCGCCCTAATTCTTCGCTTTAGTCCATTAAAGATGCTCCTCCTAAAGCCACTTTCATCAAATATTAATAAATGTTAATTGCCGTGTCAACATTTCATGAGATTCTCCTTGATTTATTGCAAGTTTTGCCCGTTTGCCTTTGCGTTCACCTCTCCGTTGGTGAAGCATGAGTTAGTGGCTCTGCGTCACTGTTCTATTTATCTTGCAGTAGTCCAGAAGCGCAGAAAGATGACACTGTTGTTAGCACTCACGCCTCACAGCGAGGTGGCGCTGTGAGGGACATATTGTGCAAAGCTGACTTTTCTCTTCTAACCCCGTTCTCACATTGTCCCTCATCACAAACTCAGCTGAAGCACATTTAGCTTCATTCACGCTAGTTTGATGAATCCTAGTTTGAAAGTCCTCTCCCTCCGAGCCTCAAAATACACTCCGTTCAAAATGTTTCCGTCAAAAGGTCGAGCTCCGAGATCTTCTGCGCTGTTTTTAAGTCCGTTAATCATCGTTAGACTCGTTCTGAGCCTCGAATCGCAATGATTACATTAGCACGGCGGAAGAAGGCAATCGTTTGTTATCTCACCTGTGTAGTTCCCTCTGTAGCCACTACATGGTGCACAAAGGCTATTCCTGCCGTGGGGAACGCCAGAGTGACAGGGAGTCGTTTTGTGAACTTTTTTTTCCTGTTAAGTAAAGATACTCAAGAGCATGTTTTAAGTCCAATAACAACACGAATAAGGCATGATATTTGTCCTTTAATCCCCAACAAGCTTTCAGTGTAGTTTAGTTTTTAGTTTGCATGTTCTCAGATCCGACCTTTTATGTCGGATTCTGTTCCGGACGCACATTTCAAACACGAGCGTTGGCATTTGAGAGAAGAGAGACGCTCAGTCAGTAACTAGTGATGTCACAGTGTCAAATGTTAGTCTCAAAACTTGTCCAGAACATTCCTCAAGTCTGTGACCAGCTTTTACGAAATGCACATTATTGCGTGGCTATGCTAATAAACGTTAGCCTCATTTCCACAACTGTCCGGGTGTTATGTTTTAGTCCGTGCGCTTGAAAGCTTTTGAGGGCGTGTCCGTTGCAGAGGAAGAGCAGATGGAAATGTCCAGAACTTCTGTCTTCTCCAAGTATAAACCCTTTTACTTTTCACTTTTATGCTCTGTTTTTCATGACTATCAAATGAATGGATCATCACAAACTTTACTTTGTTGTTTGCAAAGTACTAAAATAACGGCAGTCTTTGCTAATTGCTACCGTTTAGCTGATTTGATAGCGATCAGTTTAGCCCTAGCGGCGTTGAACGGTGGATCAAAAGAACGACGACTCCACCTTTTATTTGACGACTTCCTTAGTTGTACCAGTCAAACACCTTATCTTAAACCGTTAAATAACACTCTTCATTCCACCTCTCCGTTCATCGACCAGATCCATAAAACATGAACGTCTCCAAATGTCTTAAATGAAAGTGGAAGTGTCTGAGCGCTTCCTAGTCTCTCTGAAATCCGCAGTGTGTTTCTTGTATTAAACATGAGACGGTTTTAGACGTAGCTCGGGCGCCACAGAAGTCCTGACACCGATGGCTAAGCGACACACGCCGCTCTCGACGTGACCACACCAAACGCCATGTACAAATGTCTCGTATCTGCCGACTTAACATCCGATTTGTGTATTCAGTCGCGCATCACGTCGCGGGATAGTCCTGGTTTGGACGTGTGTAAACGCCGGCTTTGGGAAAGGTTGAAAAAGTAAAATCTAGCAAAGTCTTGATTTAGGCATTATTTAGTGCTATGTAAACTTTTTAGCTTTATAATTTCGCTTCCTGTTTGTAATTGATGACATCACAGTAGGAAATTACCTAGCAAACACTGGGCAAAAACTAATCTAATGTCACAATTTCTTTTTTATTTGACAAATGAAAATATATGAGAGCGACTTTATTTTGTTGAATTAATGTTTATAGAGTCAAAAAAGTTGTTTCTTTATGTAAATTCTGATTAAAATGTCAATTTGATTGGAATGGATGTCCTTGGTGTGATGTCACTTCCTGTTTTTTTGGGGGTTTTTTTTACAGATTTTTCTACTTTTCTGCACCTGCTGGATTGGTGTAAAACTATAATTTATATGTACAGCAGGTATAAATACACCCAATAAAGTCAAAATTAGACAATCGTAAAACCCTGTCATGGGCCCTTTAACTCATGCTCTTGCTGCACCACCGAACTCCACACTGGCTGAGAATTTGCATTGAAACTAACGGCGTCTGACACAATTAACAAACTTTATTGCTGTTTTGTGTATTATTTTGGCCCCAGGATTTACAAATGATGGAGATCAGAAGACAAACAGAGACTTTTGAAGGATTTAAAAGGTCCAGATCGACAGAGAAGCGGATTTATGAAACTAAACGGACTGTAGTGAGTCAAGTCTCGAGTTAACTAAGACATAAATGTATTTCTGCTTTAATTTGTTTATTCATTTGGGGAAATCGTCTCATCACGATTCAAAATCTTTATTAAGGTTGTGTATTGGTGGTTTTATTCATTATGAATCTGTTAATGAAGCGAGAGAGAGTTATTTGAAGAGAAAAACAATCATAAATGCGTTTCCTTAATTGCCTGTTTAATAAAATCACAAACTAAATTCAAACCAATGATTTTCAGGCGTTTCTTACATCGACGTGAGTGAATTTGCTTCAGTCATGTACATTAGCTTTGCATTAGTCACAACACAACATGTTTTCACTATTTTATCACGATCACATCATTTTAATTGTCAGTATCAGTAAACGTTACATGTCCAGAGTATTTCTCACAAACATCTCCAGAGACACTTGATGTGATGACATTAGAAGGTGCAAAGTGACTCAAATGTCCAGACTTAGGACTCAATCTACTCGATCTAAACTCTTTAAAAGCCACCCGGACAAGGTGAGGGTTTAATCGGATTCGTTTTGAACATGTTTTGTTATTTACGGCTTCATTTAATGAAAAGCTACAGTTCAGGCTCGTTGCCGTTCATTACCGCAGTTTCGTCCCTGTCGTAATGGCGTCCTCTGCACATTTAGTCACATGATGCAGGAGCTTTTTAGTCTCTGTTTAATCTAGTTTAATCCTGATACTTTAGTCCTGGGTTTGTCCTGGTTTGGACCTAGTTAAGTCATTGTTTATTTCTTTTTAGTCCTGGTCTCCTTTGTATAACCAGTCTGGCTCCAGTTCTGCTTTCATTTTAGTTATATTATGATTTCAATCTTGATCAGTTCTCAATTTAGTCCAGGTTTAGTCCAGGTTTAGTCCAGGTTTAGTTCAGGTTTAGTTCAGGTTTAGACCTGGTTTAGACTGAGTTTAGTCTTAGTTTAGTCCTGGTTTAATCCAGGTCTAGTCCAGGTCTAGTCCAGGTCTAGTCCATGGTCTTGTCCAGGTTTAGTCCAGGTTTAGTCTAGGTTTAGTCCAGGTTTAGTCCAGGTCTAGCCTTATGTTTTGACATGGCTTTCCAGAAGGATCCTTGTTGGTCAGGAGAGTGTTTCGGGCCTTTGGCAAACGTCTCATTAGTGGAGCATTTGACACGCCAAAAGATGAAAAACTCTCTTGACTTTATGAGGCGTGATGTGAGGAAATGCAAGTCCAACATGGCAACCGCTCGGCAGTCATCCAGAGGCGGAGTCCTTCATCCCGACGCTTCAAAGATCAGAGCTGGAGACACTTCCACTCTCATGTCATTTCCAATCTTTTCCGTTTTACTTTGACTCGGATTGGGTTTTAAAGTTGCTCTTACAGTCAGTGTACATGACAACGTGTTCTCAAATATGCTCTCCAGTGTTCAGAAAATGCCTTTGTTTATCCCCGAGGTGGAGATGTTCTAAACCCCTTTACTTAAGTAATTTATTTAGAACCTTTACCATCTGTTTTACAATGTTTATCCTATTTACTGCGTTGTCTAGTTAGTTTTATTTCACCACATGCAGCACTTTGGAAATGGTTTTGTTTGTAAAATGTACTATAGAAATAAAGCGGAGTGGATTACCTTTAGACTCTTTAAAATGCTAGTAGAGTAAAGTGGTAATTTATGTGAGACGCGGCAGGTGAACAGGAAAGAGTCTTAAAATTAGAGATATCAATTTGAACGTTATGAATTTTGCTTACATAAATGTAAGAAAAAGAGTTTATTTCACATATTTATTCACACGCAAATAAATCTGAAAAATGGTCAGAGCCAGGTTTAAATTGCATCCTTCATTTGTTGACATAATAGACAGTAGCTTCACCTGGGCACAAACAAACTTAGTTTCACTTCGGCGCAAACGTTAGCTTTACCGGCACAAACGTTAGCTTCACCTGGGCACAAACCTTAGCTTCACCTGGGCAAACATTAGGTTCACGGGCACAAACGTTAGCTTCATCTGGGCAAACGTTAGCTTCACGGGCACAAACGTTAGCTTCATCTGGGCAAACGTTAGGTTCACGGGCACAAACGTTAGGTTCACAGGCCCAAACGTTAGCTTCACCGGTACAGACGTTAGCTTCACTGGTTTGTTGGCTTCTTGTGGCTGGATTAATTCAGAACGTATTCTTGTCCAATACAATAATTCGAGACATGAAATCAATGCGACCACAGCGATACAATAAGTCCCAGTGGAGTCGAACGCTGCAGAGACACTTCCTGTATTTGTGCGGGTCGATACAAGCAGCAGTACGTGTTTCCTCTGTTGAGAAACTAGAGCCTACACAGACGGGCTGGTGCTGACCCTGATGAACCAACTTGAACTTGAAGATGTTTAGACCGGGTTTAGTCCTGTTTCAAGTCTTGGTTTAGTCCTGTTTAAGTCTTGATTTTGTCTTGGTTTATTACAGACCAGAGAAGCTGAAGCTGATACTGGTAAATCAGCAAGAACAGAGAACGGCATGAGTTTAAGTCATGGTTTAGTCATCATCAGTCCCTGTATTTTCTGAATGAATCTGTACATGTTCAACCAGCAGGAGGCTGGGTTAGCACCAGCCGCCCAATCAGAACAATGGAGAAGGAAAGAACAGCCTTCAAAAAACGGACTTCAAAAATATAAATTACAAGATATATTCCATCTAGGAAAATTGTTTTGGTCCTGGTTTAGTCCTGGTTTGGTCTTGTTTTCGGTCCTGGTTTGGTCTTGTTTCGGTCCTGGTTCGGTCTTGTTACGGTCCTCGGTTTGGTCTTGCTTCGGTCTTGCTTCGGTCTGGTTCGGTCTTTGTTTCGGTCCTGGTTTGGTCTTATTTCGGTCTTGTTTCGGTCTTTGTTCGGTCTTGGTTCGGTCTTAGTTCGGTCTTTGGTTTGCGTTTTTGTTCTGTCTTGGTTCGGTCTTGGTTCGGTCTTGTTTCGATCTTGTTTCAGTGCTGGTATGATCTTGTGATCGATGCTGGTTTGATCTTTGTTTCGGTCTTGTTTCGGTGCTGGTTCGGTTTTGTTTCGGTGCTGTTTCGGTCCTTGTTTGGTCTTGTTTAGATGCTGGTTCGGTCTTGTTTCGGTGCTAGTTCGGTCTTGTTTTCAGTGGCTGGTTTCGGTCCTGGTTTGGTCTTGTTTCGATGCTGGTTCGATCTTGTTTCGGTGCTGGTTCGGTCTTGTTTCGATGCTGGTTCGATCTTGTTTCGGTCTTCGTTTCGGTGCTGGTTCGGTCTTGTTTCGGTTGATGGTTCGGTCTTGTTTTGTTACTGGTTGGTCCTGGTTTGGTCTTGTTTCGGTCTTGTTTCAATCCTGGTTCGGTCTTGTTTCGTTGCTGGTTCGGTCTTGTTTCGGTTCTTGTTCAGTGGATGTTTAGTGCTGACTCTGTCCAGGTCGATGAGGAGTTTTTCACTGGGGTCACACCTGAGATGATGCAGCATTTTCACATCAGAATAAAATAAAACGTTACTTGTTTTCAGCTCTACATCCATTTATAAATACATATATCTACTGCACTACTAAACTAATGATCATTTTAAAAGTCAACTATTAATTTATCAGTATTATAAGTATTATATTTAGAATTTTAAACCAGATTAATGTAGAATTACACTGACTGAAGACTTCTCGACAGATAATATTTCCAAACAAAAATATATTATTTGTAAAAATCACATACCTTTGACCCGTCTTTGTACCAAAACGTGTTTGAGTTGACAATTAATGATGATTGAAATGGTCAACAATGTATATGTTTTTATGCATGTATGTGGTTAGCTAAAGTGCTAAGTGCTATGCTTTTTGCATAAATGTAACTAATTATATTTGACATGCTGGTCTTATGACTGCACTTATGTTTGTAGGAGTAATTAAAGTAAATAAAATATCATTCGGAAACAGAAATTTGAATGTATAGAAAAAAACCAACAACGTTCTGGGCATTTTAAAAACACTCTCACTGGGGTTCAAATCTGTAGTGCATTAGTTTCTGTTTCCCCTTAGGTGTTTTCTCTGCTCGATGCCAATGATTTGACCCTTCCATGACCATGGGATTCGTCTTTCCACATGGTCGTTTTAGAAATGAGAAGCCGCGCAGCAGTGTATCTTACAATTGAAAAAAATCAAATCAATAAAACAATAGGCTTAAAATAGAAAACAAAAATAGGCAATCTTTTTTTATTTAAATATTGCTTTGTTATTTTAAGTTAAACATTTAAGTAGATCAACCTTAAATAATTAAATCAAAGGAATCATCGTCCATTTATTTATTTTCTGTGCAGTTCAATGTGACCTGTCGTTCTGTCCAGTCTGTTGAGCTAAATCCATATTTAGTGGATTATTTGAGTAAATGGAAACAGCTGCCGCGGCGCCAGCTCTATTTTAGCCGTGTAACAGAATCCGACAATCACAGAGAGGGTTTAAGATGAGCCTGCGACTATGGGCCGGTGGTGGAGGCAGCAACAGACATTCTACTGTAAAACGAGTAGAAATAAGACGCTCACAACTTTCTTGAAAGCCGAGAGTGTAAACTGAGCTGAGACGGGCCGGACTTCTCGGGTAGAGTTCACTGTTTAACTGTCAGAGTTCAGATTTGTTGAGCTGGTTCATGTCTCTGTTATCACTGGGCCGATCCACTAGAAACAAAAACTGGCACAAAGTTCAACGTCTTCTCTGTCAACAGAAATAAATAAAAGTGAAATTATGTCTTCACATTCCTCAGAAGATTGGGCCATTATTCACCTCCAAAGACTCGATGGTCGTCAGTTGAAAGGACTTTAAGTCATAGAAATAATATTATAAGTTTGTGATGACAATCATGAACTAAAAATGATATTTGTGGATTTGACATTTCCCATAGTTACATAGGCCCCGCCTCCATCTGACATGATCAAATTCATCATTAAAGCACCAGTATGTAACGTTCTACTCTGACGCCGATGATGTACTGCATGTCTTCCCCTCTCTCTCATCCCCCATTTCACCCTGTCCTCTCCTGTCAAATAAAGCCTACGGGCAACAAAATCAATCTCTCTCTCTGGGCTCCGCTCCTCTCTCCTCCCCTCTCTGGGCTCCGTCCCCCTCTCTGGGCTCCGCTCTCTCTCCTCCCCTCTCTGGGCTCCGTCCCCCTCTCTGGGCTCAATCCCCCTTGGATACACTTCACCGGATCCTCTTTGCCGGATGCTCTTCGCTGAAGGATATTGATGAAAAGATTTGACCTTTGGAGCAGTGTGATTGGATAACGCCATGGTTCCCTTGGAGAAATCGCCTGTCAGTCATTTGTAACGGTGAGTGAGTGGGTTTAGTCGCGTCAAGTGAACATTTCATCCCAGAAGTCATTGCGTTTTGAAACGGATTTGACTTGAGTTTGACAAGTTTGGGAATACTGAGTGATATCTGTCATGTTAAGATCAATCCTGGTTTAGTCTTGGTTTAGTTCTGGTTGAATTCTGGTTGGGACTTTAGATTCACAAACCTGTACCAGAGACAAGTCCGAGCATCTCCAAAACTCTCTCTATACTTCATATAACATCGAATCCCTCCATGTGTGCTGTGTTATTTAAGTTGGTCCTGAAAGGAACAGGTAAAGCTTGCAGTTCTTTTCAAATGCAGGAAATATATCATGGGTGTTTATATTTTTCGCATTTACAAAAAAGTAAAATAGGAATATTAGTTTTTTCTGTGACCCTAAACGTATCAAATCAAACTGATATTGTGTGATCACTATTGGTCAGGTGGTATTTTAGTCCTTAGTCCTTTTGGCCTGGTTTAGTCCTGGTTTAGACCTGGTTTAGACCTGGTTTGGACCTGGATTAGACCTGGACATGGTATAGACCTGGTTCAGACCTGGTTTGGACCTGGTTTAGACCGGGTTTAGACCTGGTTTAGATCTGGTTTGGACCTGGTTTAGATCTGGTTTGGACCTGGCATAGAATTGGTTTGGACCTGGTTTGGACCTGGCATAGAGCTGGTTTGGACCTGGTTTGAACCTGGTTTAGACCTGGTTTAGCCCTGGCATAGAGCTGGTTCGGAACTGGTTCAGACCTGGTTTACGCCTGATTTAGACCTGGTTTAGCCCTGGTTTAGACCTGGTTTGGACCTGGTTCAGACCTGGTTCAGACTTGGTTTGGACCTGGTTTAGACCTGGTTTAGACCTGGTTTGGACCTGGTCAAGTGTCTTTCTTCAGGTGTGAAGAAGCATCTAAACGTGGTTCAGTCAGAATCTCATCACTTTAAAGCCGGCATATTTGGCAGGTGGTTGTGGTTTAATGCTCGCCGGGCGCAGAAACGTCTCACCGACTCTCGTGCTAATGAAACAAATTCCCACCGTTAACACAAGGATCTGTCTAAAACGCCTTTGGAATTCCGCAGCATGAGCCTGTCAATCAGACTTTATTCGATTTCTCAGTGCGTAGTAAAACCCCTACGAGGCCGATCACGGTCTGTTATCGGCTCCATAGAGACGCCTACACATCCAGGCTAATCTCAGCTGTCAGCTCCACTCCTGTCTCCTGCCCAGTAATCACCGCTGTGGAGCGATCTCAACGGGGACGTGATATTACTACAGCGCACGCCATTTCGGATCCGTTTTTTTTACGGTTGGGTTTCCGACTGAGACGGGGACGGTTAACGTTTATGTCCACTGTGTTCATCTTTCAGCATAATGGGGCTTTTTATGACATTTGTACTTCGATATAGTCAGAAAAATCTATTCCCTGATACTATTCAATACTAACGATTATTTCAGTAGTCGACTTGTCAAACCATCATTTCTATTGTACATTGAGACATTTTAAATACATTGTGAACCAAATAAAGGTGTAAATATGGTGACTGAAGGCTTCTGGATAGAGAATATTTATGAATAAAGTACAATATTGATTAAACGTTGACATTTTGACTTCACAACGCCGCTGCCGTTGTTATAAAAGGTCTTTTCGTATGTGTTTTAGGGTGCGCGTAGTTCAAATAACGATTACGATGATCAAAACACGGCTACAGTAGTAGCCTAGTATAGTATAGTATAGTTGACTGGTCACGATTAGTTGATTAACTGTTGAAGGAAAATCACACAAATAAATCAAACGGATCGGACAAGATCTCGCAAGATAAAATTGCCACAAGATAGCAAAAGCAAATGTTATGTCACAGTCAACTGGACAAAACGTCTAAGAGTTAAGAGTTTGTGTTAGTTTCAGTGTCGCATCCCTTCAGACAGATATAACGTGACTCTGTCCGAGGAACTGAAGAAGCGACTCGGATGAGCGGCGAAACGTCTTCACTTTCTTCCACTTGAGGGAATTCAATTTTCTTTTGCTCTGTAAAACCTGCCTGAACAACTGAGGAATTACACAGACATCTTTCTTTCTGTGTCTCGTTTTTAGCTTGGTAGTGATCTACAGATATTGGATTATTCTGTGCTAAAAAGACATTTAATCATCATAATCAGTACGGGACGTCGAGCCTTTTCCAAAAATGTCAAAATCGAGTTTGACATTTTGGTGTTGTGACAACAAAAACACATGATCAAGGACAATGTTATTTTGGTTTGTTTTTGCTGTCTTTGTTTGGATAATCTGAGAAGTTTATGGTGCACTTTATTATCCTTGAACGAATGATTTTAACTCCAGACCTTTTGTTTTCCACCCGCTTTTGTAACAGCTTTTTAATTGTTTTCTAAAATGAGTGACTTCTAATTTGGCACACCTTCAAATCGGCTCTCTTGACTTACTGTTGGCTGCACGTGTAAAGTAAGTGGAAAGTGGAGGCTTTTTTTTCCGACACAGTAGTTGTTTCCTCCGGGCCTTGAAGCAGTTTGAGGCTCGTGCCAACTTTTAAATGGACAAATGCTCATCAAGCTGATAATATATCACTCAACACCAGAACTGACGGCTACAAATCAAGAGAGACTGAATTAAATTAGCTTTGAAAAACGTTACGGAGAAAGAAATGGTGTATTATAAATGTTTAGATTACGTTTTGACACTTGAGTATTGACACCGGAAACACAATCTATTCACGCAGTTGTGATTTGAGTTTAAATATTTCATTAACATAAGTAATGCTTTCTTCTGCTAGTTAATTTAAATATATTGATTACTACAAGATTCCCCCATTGTTTGCCATGTTTTGTCGAGCAAATGGGTTAAAAGGCTTTCAAGAACCCTGAAATAAAAATGAAAAAATGGGTTTGCGTTCGCTTTCTGGAATTCGATGACGTCTTAATGGAAGATTTACTGTATTTGGTAGAAATATCCAAACTAGAAATCCACAAACTTTGAACCTTCTCAGTATTTATGCTCCACAAACTTGTCACATTAATTTCATGTCTTAAAGTCTTTTTCGCTGACAACAATCTCGTGTTTGGAGTTGAATTATGGCACCGCTTTCTGCCGTAGTCGACTAAAGACGTTGCCAAAAGCTACGGAAGCTATTGATTATCACAAGTGTCTACCCCAAACTGCACTTAAAAGTCTGCAAAAACAACAATCCATACAGAAAAGTAACCTTAGAAACAATGTGATATAGTGTTAAAAAGGGGGTGGGGGGAGGGGGGGGGCCCAAAAACGGAATAATGTTTTATTAAAAATAAATAAAAAAAAACGAAGCTTTTGTTTTCTCTTATAAATATACTAAAATTGCCCAAATCTTCCGCTAACTCACCCCTTGCCAGAGATAAAACGATAATCGACTAAACGCCTAAAGGATTGTAGCCCTGTTTCTGAGGCTATTGTGAAAAAAAGATCTCGCTTTTGTTTTGTTTTGTTGACAGGGAAGACGTCAAACTCTGTGCCAGTTGACAGGGATATGAAACCACAAACCAGGTCAACACAGCTACAATCTGACAGTTAAACAGTGGATTGGACCTGAGAATTCTGACCTGTCTCAGCTCAGTTTTATAACTTGGATGTTGCGCTGTCACGTGAACGCCCGAATCTTTGTGCGAATGCCAGCGACAGTGGAATAACCTTGACTGTTTTTTTGTGTTCCGACGAGATTTGAAAAAGAATCCATAATTTTGAGACGGGTTCGCTCTCTCGGGTCAAACTTTCCAACTGTTTTCCGAGTTAGTATTCACGGATGAAATATTAACCAGTGCGGCCTCAGCGAAGGTGTCGAAAACGTGTGAAATCTGCTGCTGGAAAGGATAGGCCTGTTGGTTTTGGGCTCGTACGAGGATACAGATGAAGACGCGCTGCTGTCGACGGAACAAATGGCACCGGTAGAAGACAGTTATTGAGATTGACGGTTGTAGCTTGTGTTGGATCAAATCAGCCGCCTCGAGCCAAAAGGCCTTTAAATAGTTTTATTTTTATAGAGTAATTTTGTTTTTATTGCTCAGAAATGCCTTAGAAAAGCGGCATTGTTCCCACTAGGCGTTCAGATCGTTCAGTCTCCATGAAGATGGGCGAGTAATACATGTTGTTCTTTATAGCTACTGTTTTCATTCTTCAAACTGTGTCGCCTTGGTATTCTTTAAATTGTTTTTTTTTACAAGTGATAGTTATGTCCACAAAGTCCACAAAGCAGACATGGAAACAAGCCATTTCTATTAAAAATATGTTTACCAGACATTAAAGCTACAATATATGGTGGACATTGTAAAATATATAAGTTTACATATAAGTGCCTATGACAGGTTTTTACTATTTTCTAATTTTGACTTTAATTTGGTGTATTTATACCTGTTATAGTTTGACACCAATCGAGCAGGTATTTGTGGAGAAAATGTTGAAAAATCTGTTGAAAATGACAGGAAGTGACATCACAACAGGGACCAACATTCCAGTCAAAGTTTCTGCAGAATTTACAAAAAAAACTAACTTTTTTGATGCTCTAAACATGAATTCAACAAAATAAAGTCGCTCTCATATATTTTTATTTGTCAAATAAAACAAATTGTGACATTAGATGAGTTTTGGCCCAGTGTTTGCTGGGTAATTTCCTTGTATGATGTCATCAATTTAAACAGGAAGTACAATTATAAACCTAAAAAATTTGCTATTCTGGGATAAATTTTTTTTTTTTTTGTAAAAAGTCAAAATATAATGATCTTATCTGCATTTTAGTACAATGAGTCGTCCAACCTGTAGGGTGGCGCTTTAAATAGTTATAAAGATTTGTTAAGTATTTATTATTATTATTGTATGTTGTATTATACTATTTTTATGCATTTGATTTGACTTAATAACAAGGAATTGAAAATGAACAGTCGACCAATTATTCTAAAAGACGCCAAAAAGTGGGCGGAGGCTGCGTGGAAAGTACAGGGTGAGAATCTTTGTCTAAATACAACCAAATGGTAATGATAATTGCACAAGTTCAATCAGGAACCGAGCAACGCCCGCAGTACAAGCGCCTACACTGCACCTCTCACCGTCGGCTCCTCTCAGACTTTTACCAAAACCTGCCCGAGATCTGCCCGTCTTCCACGGAACACGTCGTGAAGCTAGTTTTGTTCGACTATAGTTTATAGTTGGGAATAACGAAGGTTGAGTGGACGTGGTGAGGCAGACGAGGACGAAGCGGCGCGTGAGGAGGACAAAAAGACTGCAAGTGTTTGTTTCTTTTGTAGAGGATGAGGTGAAGAGGGAGGTGAAGAGGAGAGGAGAGCAGTTTCATTAATAGCTGGTAGTATTCTTTAAAAATATATAATGGTCTACGTCACTTTGCGGAATTTTGAACATTCTGCTAGGGTCTGTACACTCTGCAAGGGTCCCTACAGCTACATCGTGAACGTTCCCATCGTAAAAAACGCAGAGTTCTGAAGCGAGCGACCCGTTTTCAGCTGTTTGGTTTGTGGCTGTGTGGGAGGAGCTTTCCTGGTTTAATTTAAACAGCAGCCGCCGGATAGTGTTTCTCCAGCGCGGCGTCGGTGTCGCCACATACGCAGCGCACACAGAGGTCAAAGGGCGCAGGAAAGTCCGACTGGAGGTTTGCAGATTAACCCAAGACATGCAACGGTGACACCTTCCTCAAGACAAAACGGCTTTTCAAACTTGTCCTTGTTCTTTCACATGGAACACTTAATGCATATCCATGGATACAAAAACGGGGACTTTTGTTATGGAAGGATGGCAAGAGGTTAAGTTAGTCGATAGTCATGATTTTTCAGGTCACAATAAATTTGTGACAAAGTTGATGCCAAAACCCCCCAATAATCGTGACAGATTTCAAAGCTAAATTCATCCTTTTTTCGAACCAAATTTATTGTCCAAAAAACACATCTAAATGTAAAGTTTTTTTATCTGGCTGTTTTTGTCACATTAACTTTATTTTGTAATTCAAAGTCCTCAAAATTGCTCCCAGGACGTCAGGGTTAATTCCGTCTAAAGGGATTAACACGGGAAATAAGAAAAATGGACAATGATTCGCCTCTCGTAAAGCTTAAATTCAACTGCAAAAATCTCATCCATTTATCTGCAAATTGATGACACTCTGTCCACAAAACATCACTTTTAAACCTGCTTGAACCCGTTTGAATTAAAACAAAACCCTTTTTATGTATCATTTGAAAGTTGTTTTTTAACGTTGTTTTTTAACGTTGTTTTTTAACGTTGTTTTTTAACTACGCCCGTGCGATATGCGGAGGAACCGTGGAGGAAGGGGAAGTATCACGTATGTGCACCGTTTGAAAATGTCGTTTTGCTCCTCTTTCCTTGGAAAATCCTCGATAAAACCTTTAATTTGAAGAAGTGACACACTTGACGAACCTCGGACTAGTAGTAGCTTCTTCTGCCGTCTTATGTTGCCTTTGCTTCCTTCGTTCTCTCTCTGTTCTCTCTCTGTGTAAGAAACAATTTAAGAATCCCGTTGCGTAGATTTAGCCCAACCCTAGACAAAAGACCAAAACTAAATTAAAATCTCTCTGAACTGACTGGCTTGAGAGTGAACACGTCCATAGAAGGAGGCTGAGGTGCAAGCGGACCACAGAGGAGATTTATGGATGTTAAGAATGGTGTGGAGGATGCAGAGGAGACTTTTAGCATGAATCTAAAAGTTAACTTCCTTGGCTAAATGCCCCTGAAGGCTAAACCCGCAGTAACTCAGCGTAAGGCCGCGGACACGGGAGACGCTACGATTGTGACAAGGCGAGGGCTGATTTACTGCCCCAAAAACACGCTTCTTTCCATCAATAATTCACTCTCTCCGTCCGCCCTCTGCGTGCTGATGAAAAAGCCCGGAGTTTACAACACTTTTGGGGACAAGCGAGTGGCAGACGTCGCAGCACGGCGTTTTACAGGAAATCCCCGCTGCCTTTATCTAATCCATTATTCACCGACTTGTTAGTTTTTGTTGTCACGCTGAACGGGGATCGCGCTCAGAGTACCGGCTTATGTTCCATTCACAACGACGATTTAGTGTAATATAAAGTTTTTGTGATAGTTTTACCTTTCCTACGGAATTTCGAAGGTGCTTTTCAGAGAATATATGCGGTTTTGTGACTTTTCCTTGCATTTATCGGTAATTAATCACACGATCAGATACACGTCATCACATCACGTCATCACATCAAACGTCACGGACTCCTCGACTTCTCTTATTTGTGAAAAGTACGGCAACATAATATATGGCAAAAATATCAATATCGCAATTTTGGTCCACGCAATAATCGATTTAGCAAAAAACTAAATATATCGCAAATATATCTGGCAGAAAGCAACAGTTTTTTTTTTTTTTTTTTTTTTCAAATGTGTGTTTTTAAATGAAAAAGCCAGATTGTATGAATTATTCTGCTGCAGTTAGTAAAAATGTCCTTGATTTAATCTTGGTTTTGTCTAGGGATGTCAAGATTATTTGGTTAAATCGATTCAGCAGTAATTAACATCCATATCGTGTATCACAATTCTTTTCCAATGTAAAAATGCAACATAAAAGCTCTGAAAAGTACATTTTACATAATATAATGTTCTTTAAAAACAGCATTGACATACAACATACATAAGACGATCGATTTAGGTCTTTTGAGAATTTTAAAAACTCCAAACATTCTAAATCAACATCTTGACACCATAAGTACTCGTCACGGTCAGGAGTACTTGGAGAAGTATTAGCCGTTTTAGGTCATTGGAAAAAGTCGAAAGCAAACGCAGGGAACATGCAAACTCCACCCTGGTCTGGCAATGGAACCTAGGACCTTCTTGCTGTGGGGAACAGGTCACATTGCAAATAAACTGTGCCACAAATCAGTTGTCATGTGTGAACCCAACAGCCCTGAAGTGTCAGATGTGCAGAACTGACAAAACCAGCCGTCTTTTAACTTAAAGGACAAACATTCTGCATTATTTGTGTTGTTCTCGGCCTTCAAACATGTACTTGAGCACCTTTAGTTTGGCATCTCATGTTTTAGAACTAAAAAAAAAAATAAGTTTAGATCTCTGCTGTTTCCCACGGCACAAACTGTTTTGTTGCCCTCTAATGGCTGAAGAGGGAATTTCACAGGTCAATAATAAACAATAGAAACCGGAGATCAGAGAGAAGTGCGCAGAACGAGTCTGGAGATGATTTGTCGAGTTAAAAAATTCTCAGAGCCGCGTCACAGATGGAAAAAACGTCAGTTATGGAGGAGATTCAGAATGGAGTGTTTTTGAGGCTCGGAGGGAGAGAACATTCAAACCAGGATTCATCAAATTGTGAATTAAGCTAAATGTGCTCCAACTGAGTTTGTGACGAGGAATCAATGTGAGAACAGGGCTAAAAGAGAGGGAAAAAGTCGATTTAGCAGAATATTTGTCCTTTAAAGCGGCTGTACCCATGTAGTTGTGCAATGTTGTTTTTTTCCTCAGTTCAGATAACTATTGTAAAAGCAGCTCTTGTCAAAATGAGATTGCTGTGTGAGAACGTGAGGACTGTCTTTAGAGGAGTTTATAATGCACTCCTTCTGTTTTTCCACGTTTTTAGATCATTTACAGTGGCCCTTTTAAAGAAGCGAAAGTAGATATTTTCTCTTTGTCGCACTTTCTTTCCCAAAAATACCAATTAAAACGAACACCTCGCTTTATTCGCTCGTTATAGCTTCACTGCTGGTGTCTGCGAGCGTTTCTTTTTGTTTAATTGTGTTCCATTCCCGCTTTTTCCGGTGAAAGAAATGAGTCACCCGTCACATTTCCCTGCTGTAGATGTCGGATAAATGAGACCTGCGTGTTCAAACTGCAAGAAATGACCTAACCAGATTCAGAATTGCCGTCAAAAAAACCTGAACTTATTTCCACTGTGATGAACAAAGATTGGATCCAGGTCACAAATTTGGTCCAAAAACATCCGATTTGACCTGCAGCGTGCCACATTTTCAGGCTCAATATGCCAAACCAGGGACATCTTCTTTCTTTCTTTTATTTCCCCGCATCGTCGGCTGTTCTTACCATCTGGCCTTGTTTTAAATACACCGGTGTTTTGTGTTGCTGACAGTGTCCTTCAGCGGAACGAGCTCATTTGCATATAATCACCGCCGCGCTGTACGGCCCTGCGTTTAAAGCGCTGCACTTAAAGATGGCCGCCCCGAATACATTAGAATGTATTTAAGTTAAACTTCATTCATTCAGCAGAAAAGTCAGGGACGCAGCTGTTAACCTCCACAAGTGCACTCATTAACACGAGTGTTTTCAACGTTTTGCATGCGCAAAGTCTTTTATTCACCGTTATTTTTGGAGTCCTGGTTTAATCCTTAATTGTATTAGTACTGGTTTAGACCTGGTTTAGTTCTTGTTTATTCCTGGCCTAATTATGGTTTAGCGCTGGTTTAAGATTGGTGTAGTTTTGGTTTGGACCTGCTTTATAGTCATGTCTCATTTAGATCTGGTTTCGAGCTGGGTTAGCTCTAGTTTATTCTTGGTTCAGTTCTTGTTCAGTCCTGAATTAATCCTGGTTTCATTAATTTCTGGTTTATTTATTTCTGGTTTTGTGCTGTTTAAGTCTTGGTTTAGTTTTTTTTATGGTTCATTGTTCAGTTCTGTGCTCTGGCCTGGTTTAGTTCTGTTTTAGTTCTGTTTTGATCCTTAGTTATGTATTAGTACTGGTTTAAGACCTTGTTTATTTCTGGTTTATTTCTGGTTTAATCTTGGTTTAGTTTCTGTTTCGTCCTGTTTTGTAGTCATTTCTCAATTAGATCTGGTCTTGCTCTAGTTTATTCTTGGTTCAGTCCTGATTTTAATGCTTGTTCAGTCCTGGTTTTATGCTGGTTAAATCTTGGTTTAATTGTTCTTAATTCGTTATGGTTCATAGTTCAGTTCTGTGTTCTGGCCTGGTTTAGTTCTGTTTTAATCCTTAGTTATATATTAGTACTTACTATTAAGACCTGGTTTAGTTCTTGGTTATTCCTTGTTTAATCTTGACTTAGTTTCCTACTTTATAGTCCTTAATTCTTTCCTCATTTATGTTCAGTCCTGAAATTAACCCTGGTTTAATTTATTTCTTGGTTAAGACCTGGTTTTGCGGCGCTGGTTTAATCTTGGTTCTGAGTTCTGGCCTGCTTTAGTTCTTGGTTTTTGTCCTGACCCGATGCTGCTTTGAGTCCTGATGTAGACTTGGTCCTGTTCTAGTCCGAGTTTAGTTCTGGTTTTTAGTTCGACAGCTGGAAGACAGAGAGGGAGGAGAGAGTGCATTTATGTGAATGTTTTGAGAGTGATTGGTTTCAGAAGGAGGTCAAGATTTTTCAGTTAATAGATACATCTTGATTACTCAGCTCAAAATAAGATTGCAAGAACTAAAAATGCAATGACTTTTTTACAACGGCGGCCATCTTGGTTCAGGTCGCCTAATGAAACAAATGTAAACTCCAAAGGAAATCTGCATAAACGGCTCCAATGTTCAGAACAATCCACATCTTTACTGTCGGCTGTGGTTCTGACATTTGTACAACAACAAATGACATCGTACAAAAGCATTTCTTAAACACAAATGTGGCTTTGTCGTACCGAGTTCTGTAGAAAATGCTAAGTCATGATTAGCATTGGTGATTAGCGAACAATAATGAACTCCACAGAAAACATGTTTGTAAGTGTCTGAAACCTTCCCTGTGTATTGTAACTAAACACTAAATATTAATGTGAGTTTTTGTGATTTTTTTTTATGAGCTTTTAATGATCTCTTTGCCAGTGAAAAGCTGTGGAAAAGCAGTTCAATTCAATCTGTACTCCACAAAGTCAACCTAAATGAATAGTGCTTTTTATGTGGCTCTTCTTTATATCACAGTAACTTCCCTTAAAGCTGGTCACAGTTTATTGGGACAGTAATGTATCAGAATGAGTGAAGAGTAAATGTAGTTTTTGTGTGTGTCAATAATCGTTATACTGCATTGTGATGATCGTAGCAACCGCTGATTGGCTGCGACTAACGATTATTTTATTTGTCTGCTTGTCAAAAGAGTATTTCTATTGTACATTGAGACTTTTTAATTACATTTTTAACCAAATAAAGGTTGTAATATGGCGACTGATGGCTTCTAGATGAAGAAAATGTACCAAATTACATGAATTATCCACGGATTTTTTAAAAATTCTTTATTATTTTTTGACATTTTGATTTAATAATGCCACTGTCTTTGTTATAAACGGTCTTGTTTGTGTTTTAATCTGTATAGTCCAATTAATGACTACGATCATCAAAATACCACTTCTTTTTAAATTGTAAATCTTAATCAAATCAGACATTTTTTGGTACTGTCGTGTTTTTTTTGTAAGCCTCGGTTGGGTCTTGGTCGAGTTCGTGCTTGGTCTCACTAGACTTGGTTTGGCTCGGCCTGTTTTAGCTGCTGCTCACGTACACAAACCTGCGGTGTAAAGTAATGGGTTGAGAGCGCAGCGGCGGCAGTTGACCTCCAGGGGTCAGCCCATTTAGGCGTCTGTCTCTCAGGACGAGCCCAATCCCAAACCTCTGCGGCCCCAAACTCCAGAGGGGCTTCGGTGACCTCTGACCTCGAGGCTAACGAGGAGGCGGAGCGAGGCGAGACTGGCGCTCACGCTCGGATCGGATCAAATGTGTGCAAAAAGCTGTTTTTAAATTCTCAATGTCAGTCTTTAAATGTTTTTAGAATTGTGTGCGGCAAGTTTTCCCACCCTTGAAAAAGAAGTTTCAATCTCAATGGGATTTACCTGGTTAAATAAAGGTTAATAATAAAATAGTAGTCGTAGTAGTAGTAGTAGTAGCTTCAGTTTGACTCGCCTGTGCGCCTTTGGTTCTTACTCCTGCAATATGTTTAGCCTTGGTTCAGGACTCGGTCTAGGTCTACATCTGCAGCTCTGATCGGATCCAGTTTAAGTCTGGTTTTTGATTGACACTGGGTTTCTGGGTTGGTCTTTGCTCAGTCCTGCTTTAGTCCTGCTTTTATGTGACAGAGCAATATTATTATTATTATTATTTTAAATGTAATACAGTGAAACACTAGATTTCTGTTGAATAGTAATAATCATAACATAATAATCATAATATCACAATCATCATAATCATAATGACCATAGTAATAACAATAATCATAATCATAATGACCATAGTAATAACAATAATAATAATCATAATGACCATAGTAATAACAATAATCATAATCATAGTAATCACAATCATCGTAATCCTAATGACCATAATCATCACAATCATAATAATCACACTAATCATAATAACCATAATACTCATAATCATCAAAATCATAATCATCATAATCATCACAATCATAATCATAATGGTCATAAACATAATAATACCACTGCGAGTTGTTTGTGGATATTGGATATATATAATAAAACTGTGGTGCAGTCTTGTAGTCCGGCCCCTCTGAAATCTGGCCCCTGGAAAATATAATTGAATTGCTGTGCTTTATTAGATCCCCGAGGGGCGATTGTTTCACAGACAGTGGCGGCACGGGAATACACACATCCGCAAAGTCCACAAACAAGACGATGCCAGAAAACACGAGGAGAAAAAATGAGAATTAAGTTCAGTATGTGCAGCATCCATGGCTAATGCAAATTAACTGACGTTATAATTGAGTGAAAAGGCCAAAGACAGTAGGTGCAAAGGGATTTTTCAGGTTTGGCAAAATAAGATATCATTATTGATTGAATGAAGCAACCATAAGACATGAGACTGATTTTGACATTGCCGTTCCACCCGATTTTGGAACTATGTACTTGGACCTCAGAACTCCTGTTATGGACACAACAAATGGATATATTTTGGAATGTGCTTTAAGCAGCAGACTTTGTTTTGGACATCAGCCAAATGCAAAAAAAATGATATTCAAACTTCATTTGGAAACTGAAATGACTTTGGTCCAAATGGGACTTAAAATGTGAAGTTGATGTCTATTTGTATTATTATTTTATATTTTGTTCTCCGGTTGTGTTGAGTTTGTTTTTAAAATAAAATAAATAAAATAAATAAAATAAATAAAATACAAAAAAAAATACAATAAAATACAATAAAATACAATAAATACAATAAATACAATAAATACAAAGATTGCAAGGAAAGTCTGTTCTCTGGCTCAAAATGTCCATATAGGTACAGTATATTATTTTGTGGCTTTTTTCTGAGCCGTGCTAAAAAAAAAGCAATAATTAAAGATTACGCAACAAACATTGAGTCACGGGTGGATAATCGCAGTCGAGAAGTTAAAGTCTAACTCACAATGTAAATGCTTCACCGGAGAAAACGTCTGTGTTTACCAAGGAAGGTGTCGAAAACGGTGAACTCCGCCCACAGAAGAGACACACAATCGTTTTTACACTCTGAATTTTGACCGGGGCTTGAAAATGTACGCGTTGAAAGAATGGAAAAAAAGGCGAATTTTGAATCTATCTTAGAAAAACACAAACTATGTTCCATATTCAAACGTCTACAAATCTGTTCTGAAATGCATGTGACACTTGCATTAGTTTTCAGGTCATATTTAACATTTATCTCAATTGTTGTCTGAATTTGTTGAAGGAAAATAAAAACGCAATTCTACCGTAAACAGTATTTGTCAGAAAAAGAACGATTCCACATTTTTCTCCCATTTTTTCTTCTCCGTCTGTGCGCGCTCAGCCGTCAGGAACAGCTCTGGAGAATGTCAATCAACTCTGAGCTCCAGCTGCATCTTTAAAACCCTGATTCTTACCATTTTTATTTTTCCAATTTTTTAAAAGAATACGCACAAAACAGTAGAGAACACGACCAGAGCGAAAAATAAAACATAAAATACAAATAAACATCGTTCAATATGGGATAAAAAAAGGACAATATATTTTTGGCTCAATCTTTGGGGGGAAACGTTTCTTTGTTTTTAAATACGATTTGCGCTCGAGAAAGTGAAATAAGCGACTTTTATGACTCATTACAGACACAAACTAACAAAAGTGCTTCATTGTGCTATTTATTTATTGCAATTCATGATTTTTAACGATATTGCAGTTTTTTGCGAGGGAATTCTCCTGGGTTTTTTTGTTGTTTATAATTTCACCTCCTGTTTATAATTGATGACATCACAGTAGGAAATTACCCAGCAAACACTGGGCCAAAACTCATCTAATGTCGCAATTATTTTAATTTGACAATTAAAAATATATGAGTGCGACTTTATTTTGTTTTCATGTTTAGAGAGTTTAAAAAGTTGTTTCTTTGTGTAAATTCTGCATAAACTTTGACTGGAATGAGTGTCCCTGGTGTGATGTCACTTCCTGTCATTTTCTACACATTTTTCAACATTTTCTCCACAAATACCTGCTTGATTGGTGCAAAACTATCATTTATATGTACGACAGGTATAAATACACCAAATAAAGTCAACATTAGAACATCGTAAAAACCCGTCATGGGCACTTTAAATATATTGTCCTTTATCGTGATATTTTCGGTGGCACTCTTCAAAACGTGCAATCGTGACAGAATAAACCGTTGTATTTCCTCACCGCTTCCTGTCGATCGACGCACAAACAGGTTCTATTTCCAGTGAATAATGCGTCTAAATACACCACTGCGTTACATAAAAAGAGAGGTTAAAACGCGATGTTAAAGCGGAGGATAAACCCGGGCGTCGTTTTCCCTCGTTTACTCCGGCTTTAGCCTCACAAACGTCGAATCAGATCTCTTTTTAGGAATGGCTGAGATCGGCCTTGCGTTTTAAAAAGCGTGTTTCAGTGCGATTGTGGTTTTTATTGCCGTGACGTCGTGCCAAAGCGATACATCAGTGCTCGCTCCTGCCCCCTGCCTGTCCGGTCTGTCGGAGTCCTGCTGCTCAGATTTATGGAGACGCGTGTGTGATGAATGGGGCAGAATATGCACTGGATATTGATTTGGCTCTCGCTCTGAGCCAATCATAAAGCACTGTCATCTGAAGCTATCATTAGTATTGATGGATTCAAACGAGCTGGCGACGGTTTCAGGCTCAAATTATGTTTAAATGTGCTGCTGCTGCTTTAACCCGGGCGGTGCTTCTCAAACTTTCTCTGGGATAAACAATAATCCCCCGAGCCTCGAGAGATGGTGAATATGAGGGTGTTTGACTATAACTGCTGAAAACATGAGAACAAACAATAACTATTGCATTTTATGTATATTGAGAGTTTAATGCAGTAAATGACTGTAATTAAAACAGTTTCATTGGTTTGTGCATAAAACTATGAACTGGTGCCACACAGCCTCTTCATCCTCTTCTCTTCCTCTGCTCCTCTCCTCTCTCTCTCTTCCTCTCCCTCTCCTCCTCTCCTCTTCTTCCTCTCCCTCTCTCCTCTCACCTCTTCCTCTGCACCTCTCCTCTCTCCTTCCCTCCTTCTTTTCCTCTCTCCTCCTCTCCTCACTCGTCCTTCCTCTTCTTCTCCTCTTCTCCCTCTCTCTCTCCTTCTTCTCTCTTCTTCCTCTCTCCCTCCTCTTCCTCCTCTCTCTCTCTTCTCCTCTCTTCTCCTCCCTCCTCTCTTCCTTCTCCTCTCTCCTCTCCTCTCCTCTTCTTCCTCTCCTCTTCTCCTCTCTTCCTCCTCTCCTCTTTTTCCTCTCTCCTCTTCCTCTCCTCTCACCTCTTCCTCTTGCACTCTCTCCTCTCTCTCTCTCCCCTCCTCTTCTCTCTCTCTCCTCCTCTCCTCTCTCTCCTCTTCTCCTTCTCTTCTCCTCTTCCTCTCCTCCTCCTCTCTCTCCTCTCTCTTCTCCTCCTCTCCTCTTTCCTTCCTCCCCTCTTTCTTCTCCCTCACCTCTCTCCGTCCTCTCCTCTTCTTCCTCTTCTCTTCTCCCTCTCTCGTCTTCTCCTCTTCTTCCTCTCCTCCACTCCTCTCTCCTCCTCTCCTCTTCTTCCTCTCCTCTTCTCCTCCTCTCCTCTTCTTCCTCTCCTCTTCTTTCTCTCTCCTCCTCTCCTCTTCTTCCTCTCCTCTCCAGTCTGTTTTCAGTGAGAAAGTGGAGATCTGGCGCTTCACCAGTCGTTTAATGAAGCAGATACACTTTCATTACTCCTGGGTCACTGTAGATCACGCTCCCACAAACAACAAACAAACAAACAAACACTAAACAAGCAGCAAACAAACAAGCAAACAAACAAACAAACAAACAAACAAACAAACAGTGCTTTTAGGAGTGAACAGTCACAAAGAGCATTTGGTACGGTTGTTAAATGTAACAAAAATGAAGTCATATTTTCACTTTATCAAACGCCTTTGTAAGTCACTGTGATGGTTAAATATTAATTTTTGGGGTGTTTGAAGTGTCTGTCGGCGCCCCCTGCTGTCTCCGAGCGGAAAATAAGCTCATACAACTCTCTTGAGAAACCCTGGCTCTTTTCGTACATCCGGCAGTGTTAAATGTTTGTTTATTTGTCTTAATTTGAGAAAGATGAAAGAAAGAACTAGTACAAAACCACAAATAAAGAAAGTACCATTATTTAATGTTGAAAATGTTATCATCTCAGTACCGATCTCGAGTTTGACCTCATAGTACCGTGACAACACTGTTACTGGTCATAATGTTTTGCTCGATCGGTGCCCATCACTACTGAATGCCCCGCTTTGACCCGTCTCTCTCTCCCCCTTTTCCCCCTGTGTGCAGAGCAACTCCTCGTGGCGGGCGGAGCCGTGCGTGGAGTGCTCGTGTCACAGCGACGTGGCGCTCTGTACCAAGGCAGTGTGTCCGAGCCCGCAGTGCGACTTCCAGAGGGTAAGAGACGCATCCCGGGGTCATTTACGCGCCTTTATGGCAGTGCAAACAGGACTATTTAGGGCTGTGCAGGGAATCGAGATCGAGATTCAGTCGTCTCTTGTGGGTTGATTATTAAACATTTAAAATAAGCACTTTTCTAAAAACGTGTTGTGTATAAATCTAAGGAGAGTTCATTTGTAGAGCACAGTTTGCACACAAAGCAGATCAGAGTGCGTCACAAAACAGGAAAAAGATGCATTACACTTAACATGTTATATAAAAGACAACAATTAAGTCAAAGTAAAACATTTAAACATTAAAATCCTAAAAGTTGAAGGCTAATATTCCTTGTTGGTCAAATTTGTGATGTGGATTTCACTGTCTGACAAACGTTAACTCAGTAAATGCATCTTTAAACGGCTAACAATTGTACTACAAAGCGATAATAAATATATGTAGTAACGGTTAATTGGGGAAGTTTGGATTTTTTTTTTGTATCAATCAAATCATGTTTTTTCAATTTAGCTTTTTTTTTTCTTTTATTATTATCATTTCTTTATTATTTTACTTATTTATTTAATTAATTTATTTGTATTTATAAAAAATATATACATATTTTCCCCCTTTATTTATAAAGACAAAACAGTATTTATTGATTATTTATTTATTTATTTATCTATCTATATCTACATGCCCGTCTTAGTAAATAGTCTTTTTATACTTCCGTATCTATATTTTATAACTTAGAACTTTCTGAATAACAAACATAAACTCAATGTGACAGATAAGAAATACTTTACGTGTGGGTGTACTTTTGGACTAGACGTTGCAGTACTTCTTCAGTGTGACCCGAGCAGTGGACCGAATACTCTCGACCTCGCGACTTGTCCATCACTAACAAAGACTCGTGCTTTTTCCAGGGCGAGCGTTTGAGAATTCCCGCTCACGAGTGCTGCCCTGAATGCGTCTCGTCCCAGGGCTCGTGTCAGTCCGAGGGCGCCACCTACAGCGTAAGTCCACCTTCCGGCGCCTCGTCACCGTCTGAATGTCGCGTCACTGTCGTCACACGTTCTGAAGCACGAACACTGAGCTGAGAATGTAGACGATCAACGAGAATATCCAAACTCATTTAGGCCACTCTAAACCAAACTAGGAGGCAGCATTATAATAAATAAACAAACAAACAATTCTAAATGTACAATATCGTTGCATGAGCGGCAATAAATAAATAAATACATTTATAAATAGTTATATAAATAAATACATACATGTATAAATAAATGAATACATATGTAAATAAATACATACAAAAATACATATATAAATACATAAATACTTATATAAATAAATGAATGTGTAACTAAATAAATACAGGACTAAATAAATAATATGTAAATTAATATATAGATAAGTGTATACATAAATAAACAAATAAACACAAACATAAATGCATGCTTAACTAAATACATAAATACAAACATATAAACACATAAACTAACTGAATAAATACATAAATAAATAGCAGTATTAAACTAAACGGTAGTTTGTATCTTTAATGAATGAATGAATTATTTATTCAGCTGTCTATCAAAGTACAGAAAATGTGCCAGAAGTTCGCACCATAAATATTGACCTTGAATGTTTTGTTTCATCCAGAAGTTACATTAACCCAGAGCTTTTCAGCTGTGAAAATTCAAATAAACAAAACAGAACAGGACCAGAGAGCAAAAGGAAATGAGAAATGAGATCAATGAGGCCCAGTGGTTGGTAAATTGTGTCCATGCTTAAGTTCAGTGTAAAAGTCCGTTTTTCACGTTGGTTTTCCCTCAGACGCTGCACCGCCTGTTGCACATGTGCCGCAAATGTATGAAAATAGCTCATGACGTATTGTTGGTCCCTGTCAACGACGGACTGGAACGATCTCTATATGAACCCTCTGGTTTCCATCGTTTATGGAACAATACGTGGATAAGTGTAATAATAGTTCTGGTCTAGAGCTGGTCTGGTCCTGGTCTGTCTAGTCTCAGTTTGCTCTTGCACTTTTGTCAGTAGTCCTAGGTAAGTACTGTAGTCCTGGTTTTAGTCCTAGTTCCCAAAATTATACCACCGCCTATTTTAAGTCCTGTTGTAAGTCCTGCTTCAGTCCTCAACTCATCGGTTTAGACTTGATAAAACCCTGTAACAGAAGCCTCTCCCTGCTTCGTATGGCTCGCTTTAGTCCTGTTTTAAGTCCCCGCTCGGTCCTGGTCTAACTGTGTCTCTGTCCTCCAGGCGGGCTCCATGTGGCGGCCCTCTCCCTGCTCCCTGTGCCTCTGCTCTGAGTCTGGCGTCTCGTGTTCGGCCCTGTCCTGTCCCGCTCTGGACTGTGCCCCGGGTCACAGAGAATACACCCCAGAGGGAGAGTGCTGTCCCCAGTGTGTCCGCAAAGGAGGTGAGTCCAGACACTTCAAACGCTCATCACTGTCACACGGTTACGATGAACAAAAACTGCAATTCTGTTTTGGAATAACGTCTTTTGTTGAGAATTTAATATCTCTGCGGGGATTCATTTTGTGTAAAGACTTGCTTATCTTTTAAATTGAACTGCTGGAAACTAATGTTGTAAAAAGTATCAAAAATCACATACTAATCGATGTTAAAACTAGAAAAGATGATATTAACAGGACAAAATGTGACCTTTCGTGAACAGTTTTGGAGTGATTTTGAGCTTGACCTAAACTAGAATAAGACCACGGTGTTTAATACATGATTTTTGTAGAGAATGTCTTGAAGTCTATTGTCCAAAACCTTGAACCAAAAACTGAGAGTGTGGTATCCAAGTTGTTATCGAGAATCGAGTATATTCCGTAGTATCGGAATGGAGTTTGAGGTTTGGAATCATACTGCTGACGCAAACGTCAAAGCCCCTGGATCTGTTCTTAAACTTTAGGAACTACAGTACAGAGCTATTTTTAAACTCAGACCAAGATCTCGACTAAGATCCGGGGATGTGGCGCGAGCCCCTGTTCCACTGCGTTATCTGGGACATCGTTTCGAACCTTCCCAGACTGTAGCTCCTCCGCGCTCTCGTGAGGAATCAGAGCATCATCGACCTTACATTACCTTCCACCAACCGAAACAGACCATCCCTGCGAGCACAGCCCGTTGGACCGCTCGGACGCGCCCTGTCAGATGGATTATAGCCTTTAATTAACGATTGGATAACAAGGTTAGACAAATGCAATGGAGAATGTTGTATTTATTTGTATTACTATTACTGTACTATTACTGTTACTGTACTATTAATGTACTATTACTGTACTATTACTGTTACTGTACTATTACTGTACTATTACTGTACTATTAATGTACTATTAATGTACTATTACTGTTACTGTACTATTACTGTTACTGTACTATTACTGCACTATTACATTACATTACTATTATTGTACTATTTCTGTACTATTACCATACTATTACTGCACTATTACTGTTACTGTATTTGCATTTAAAATAAGCTTTATTGAGATGACCAGGACTAAACCAGGACTAAACCAGGACCAAACCAGGACTAAACCAGGGCTAAACCAGGGCTAAACCAGGACTTTTGCATAATATTTATCTTTGAATCTCTAAAATGATAAAAAAAGAAACCCTGGTTAGAGCGTCATGTGACACAGAACAAATGCGTAATAATCTCACTTAATTACAATCATAGAATTATCTGTTTTCTGAGTTTAGCAGTTCATCTTTGCTCTGCACTGTCAGAGTTTTCTGTTTTATGGCTCTACCTGCACATGATGTCTAGTTTTAAAGTTTTGATTGCATGTTTTCTCCTGCTGCTCTTGAACTGTGCAGGGACGATTTAACCATTATTCACGATTATCAGTGAAACCTTTCATTTCCTTACGTCCCGTGGTCTGACATGTGACTGTTCCTCAAGCTTGTGAGCGGTCTTACCAAACTGAACCTTCTGAATGACAAAATAA